>JAJPGS010001223.1:0-597500 GCA_028654335.1 Alnus rubra
GACAGCGGTATTATATGTATTTTTCGTCAAATTGGGTTCTTTTGAAACTTTTTTTAATTTGGGAGCTAGAATCCAAGCGTTGATAGTTCGTGATGCTATTTATAGAATGACTGATAGTTTATGGGGTTAAATTATAATTTTCTCAAATATTTATTTACATTCATTATTCTCAAAGAGGAGAGGGAATCGGATTGACTTTTTTTTAATTTTTATTTTTTATTTTTTTTAAGTATAATAATAAATTATTAATTATTATATATAAATATATAAATTAGAAACGTAAAACGCGTTTGAGACGCGTTTTTAAAAAACCCATTTGAGACGCGTTTGAAACACGCATGAGACGCCTCTCAAACACGTTTGAGACGCGTTTCAAACACGTTTGAGACGCTTTCAAACCACGTTTGAGCCGCATCTCAAACACGTTCGAGACGCGTTTTAAACACGTTCGAGACGCGTTTCAAACACGTTTTAGCCGATATAAATAGTCGTTCCCTCTCGCTCTCCTCCCTTCTCTGCTGATCCTTTGGCTATTGAAACTCTCTCTCTCGCGCTGGGGATTTGCTGCTACTTTTGCTCTCTCTCTGTTTCGATTTGCTCTCTCTCTCTCTCTCTGTTTCGCTCCGTCTGGTGGTCTTAGAATGGAGGTGGCTGATGTTACTGATGTGGGTCTATCTCCTAGCACGCCAAAGGGGGGAAAGGAGTTCCAGATTCCTGGAATATCATTCAATACCCCACCGGCGGCGCCGAAGAGAAAACCCGTCTGGTCTAGAATGGAGGTGGGTGTTGTCACTGATGTGGGTCTATCTCCTAGCACGCCAAAGGGAAAGGAGTTCCTGATTCCTGTAATATCATTCAATACCCCACCGGCGGCGCCGAAGAGAAACTGGCGATTTCGGCGGATGGGTGCCCCACGAACCCTAAGGGAAATAAGATTCCTCGAATCTCCGATTGCCCACTGCCGCCAAAGGAAAAACCGGCGAGACCACCCAAGAATTACGATCTTCTGTCACTAAAATTTTTCACCGGAATGGCTCCTCTTTATTTTAGGTGAAATGGAGAGGAGCCTATTCCTTTCTTTGTTTATTTTAATTTCTTACTAAAACTATTATGCTTATTACAGGGATTGATGCCAAATAGTCAACAAATAGCTTTGAAGGGGCTTGGAGGAGGCTATGGTCGCTGAGAAAGTGTAGGAAGCCGGGTAAGAAAAATCTTATAGCTTTGTACATTGTTTTGGGTATGTGCCTGAGGGTCTTTGATCTCGATAAGATGCAGCCAGAGGGCTCAAGCACGACTAGCCCCGATTGTATTGGTATATTGCGGATATTCACTTACCAGTTTCTCGAAGCAAAGGTATGCTTATACTTGTCTCCTTTCTTATCTGATTGCCTAGTTTCCTTTCAGTAATGTCTTGGTCTGATCTACTTGCCTCTCTGCACTTGTGTTATCTTAATGAAATTTTGAAACCAATAGATATTCTGTAGATCACATCATTCTTAGTAGTAGAGGAAGCAGCACCAAGATTTTATTGTTTCTGAATGATCTGTCGGCAATCGGTTTTGCTTTTTAGGGAGTAGATTTACTTACTCTCTTTTGATTTTTACAATTTTGCAAGCAATGAATTAGTTTCTGTAAAATATTCTCATTTAAGCTGCATATATAGGTAAATAAGTATAGAAGATGGCTTTTTCGAAACTCCCCTGCACTGTATAGCTGCTGTCTGGGCAATATGATGCTCTAATAAATACAGCACATCGAGTTGCAAATCCATTCTTATCAGACTTGTTCATTCCTCAACCATCGTCAAAGATGTAAGAATATATGTCCATTCTGGGCAATTCTTCATGCTTGTTTTGATTGATTTCTTTTCATACTGAGAAAAATAGAGACTGTGTTTGTGGCTTGAAGTATTGGATGAAACCGTTATTCTTACTTATCATATATCAGGTTTTTAGTTGTATAAAAATGGCCAATTATAGAATCCACAATAAGTTTTTCAATTGATGAAGGCTAGGCATGATGTGGTTTTACTGATTTTTCATCATTTTGGTGAATCGTAGCAGTGTTTGTGTCCTCCTGGTTGGTCTGGCAAGTGTTGGGATTATTGCATGTAAGGCATGGATCAAAATATGTTTCTACTTGAGATTTGAATTAAGTTTCTGTTATTTCTTGGCGTTCTTTGAATTTTATAAAATATTAAGAAGATAAGTGATTCATGCATAAAATGCTTAGATTTAGAATTTGATATATAGCTATGGAATTCTTAATCAATTTCATGATATGTTGATTGGAATCATAGAAAATAATAATAATAATGTGGCAGATGCAACACATATTGAAGGGGAGCCTAGTTGTATTGGGGAGATGTGAATAAGATGAAAAAACTGATTGTATAAATGATGAAGAAGGAGACAGTAGTGTTGCTGGTTTTTAAAACTAAAATGTTGATGGTGGTGAAAGATTGAGATGGTGTTTGATTTTGTACTAATCATTTTAGTGTCTGACAAATCAGCATTGTGTATCGGGGAGAACGATATGGAAAGCAAATTAAGTATGCTCTTTAAGAAAGACCTTTATTCTGTAGCTATGAATCTTGTTCAAAGTTAACAAGCTGTTGCTGCTGCAACTTCAGACTATGATGAGGCTATGTCCCAGTATATCCACGCTATTGGTCATCTTGAACCTTCTTATTATGTCATACAAAAGTTTTGAGATGCACAAAGAATCTACAATCATATGACTCTTCGCTTAAACTGTTACACCAAATTGAAAGATGTGGAGAAGCTAAATATATTCATTAAAAGTGAGGAGGGTGTCAAGGAAATAAGTTTGGCGTCGAAACTGCAAAGAGTTTGTCATGCTGCCAATTATCATGAGCATGCCGTGTATGCTGCTAAGAAGGCAGCAACGCATGAATTGTACTTAAAGATCTTACTTGAAGGCCTTGGTCAATATGATGAAGCATTGCAATATATTTCAAGTCTCAAACCAAGTCATGCAGGGGTAACAGTGAAGGAATATGGTAAGATTCTCATGGAGCACAAGTCAGTGAAGACTATTGAGATATTCATGAGGCCTTGTACAGAGGATAAAGAATCAGTTAAGCAAGGAGCCTTGAGTGGTGCACATACTTATCTATGTTGCCATCTCCTGTTGATTTTCTCAACATTTTCATCCATCACCCGCGGTGTCTTATGGATTTTCTTGAAAAATATACCAACGAGGTGAAAGACTCGCCTCCTCAAGTTGAAATCCACAACACGCTATTGGAGTTGTACTTGTCCAATGACTTGAACTTTTCATCAATCACACAAACTAACAGCAATGGAGATAAGATCTTGGAGGAGCTGGAATGTCAACAGCTGAGTCCAATGGGAAATTTTTTGCTGATCGCAAAGATTATTCAGCCAAGGAGAAAAGGATTGCCTGGAACGGCATCTGGGGCTATGTTTACTTAAGAGTGCATGGCCATCTGAGCTAGAACATTCGCTTTATGAAGTTGATTTAGCTATCATTCTGTGTGAAATGAATGCATTTAAAGAAGGGATGTTGTGTCAACAAGGCATTGCCAATCCTTATGTCTGGGCAGGTCTTTGTTGCTTATGGATTGCTAGTAAAGCCATCATTCCAGAAAATTTTAGTGCATTCTGGCGCAGTTGTAAAGTTAAGTATTTCCAACGATGGGGTTCTTCTACCAATGAGTCAATCTCGTGTCAAATCTAAGAATTTACAAAATGGAGTTATGATTTCACCATGAAAACTCTTGTCCTCACTGATCAAATTTTCTTTGAATGTATTATGGGATTGCGATGCATTCAAACCCTTCATTCCCACTCAAAAGAAGTGAGACTGAGAGAATGTCATGCACTGGAAGCTTTTCAAATGATATGAAAAGCCATATTTCATTGGTGAATCTTTTGAAACCTCTTTTTTATATTGAAAGGGATGACATGACATCTTGCTATTATAGTTCTTTAAACACTGTCCAGAAATCCATGCTTCACACTCTCTGTCATTAAGGAATATATTGCTGGAAAGATCGAACAGGAATCAAAGCTGATTGAAGAGGACCGACAAGCTATTGAGAAGTATCAGGTTGCTGCTTGTTACTTATTGCCGAGTGTACTCCCGAATATTGGTCTGTTCTAAAAATGAAGAGAAGCTTGGAGCATAATTCTCAAGATCAGGCTCATTTCTTCCAGCAAGTAAAGAGTTCAAAGGATGTGTTTTCTGTGATTGTCGAGTATTTTGGTAAAGGAATCATAAGCAAAACATGTAATGGACCCACGGGTGCTGTTAGATAAGGCAGCAATTCTTCCTGCAGTGGCCTCAAGAGTGTTGTTGCTTGTTTCTTTGTCTCAATATTATGCCAAGGAGTATCAGGGTTTTAAAAATATGTTGTTGTGATCAATAGATGGAGAGACAAATTAGGAGCAAGAAAATAGGTAAATTTGCAAGATGTGGTTACATCATTCAAAAGTAATCCAAACTGGAATTGATATCTTTATTTTTGAGTTTGTTCATTTGGTGTTATTCAAACATCATACTCACTACTTTTACCTGATTGCCTTGCCACTAACTTTCGTATGTGTTACGTATCTTGATAAAAGAAATCCCATACCATTGAGCCTGAACATCTTTAGGGAAAGCATTTCCCTGCAAGCATGTGCACTTGGAGACTACGCCGCTCTACATTCATAATAAACCAATCTGGAAGATTGTCCGCTTGTCATGTATTTGGTTTTACGCCCCCTTCGTTATGAATGCGAGTCAAAATTTGATGCCAACGCTTGCAGATCCTGATCGGGGGCAATGAGCTATTTGTATTGTATGCTTTAGCGGCTGTCCAAATGATAGAATTGATTTTATTTTATTTTTTCATTATTTTTTTAATGTATCAGTATATGGATTGCCTATGATAGCTTTGTTTGAATGTATCAGTATAAGGATCCACTTGTCATGTTATTTTTGAATGTATCAATATATGAGGCTTCTTGGTGATGTTCAATTGCAAAGTTCCGACCTTTTTTTTCTTTCCTTTTGGTGAGTGATGCATATTCTGACCTGCTTTTGTTGTCCCCGGATTGATTTTATTATTATTTTTTATATAAGTCACTATCTATTATCATATGAGCCTCATTTTGACTCTAGTTTTATGCAACTTTTTTGCCTTTGAAACTTCGGAGATTCTCACATATCTGGAAATGAGAAATGGTAAAAATTATTCTCCAACACAAATTTCACCTATCTCCATAAAGTGAATGGGTGAATTCCACCATTGGATTTGTGGGACTCACACGTAGGTTTCATAAATCAAATAAATCAGATGGTGAATTTGCAAAAGGAGAATGAAGTATAACCAAGTCTCTTGTGACATTCCAGGTTATATTTTTCCTCCTATAACAATGTTCAGACATGACTTAACAAAATTGTTTTAGTTATTTTCCCCCTACCTCATTCAGACAGGACTGGATGCTCGTTCAGACGAGACTCTCGGATTTTGAAATTTTCTACATCTTTAGGTCAAATTTTGGACTCCTATTTGATCCGAGACTTGTCGGGTAAAGTCTTACTAGGCCCGTGACGTGTTAAAATTCATTTGTCAAAAGTTTGTAAGACCAGATAGAACAAAATTATGTAAAATAATATTTCTAGCATTCCAGAAGTAGATGTTGTGTTATGTTTTGAAGGGAAAAATTATTATAGAAAATAAGAGTGAAGTTATAAGTTTCACAATAAATTTATAGGGTTATATTTATCTTATCAAGAAAAAATTTTGAAAAATGGATAGAATCTACCAAAAAATATAAAAATAAAAGACCACACATTAAATGTAATGGTGGTGTGAAATAGTTTGCCGTAACACAAACATTCCTACAAACTTTTGAAAAGGAGTCAAAATCCTCTCAAGGAAACTACAATGGTACTCTTATTTAGCCACCACCACAGATGTTATTTCCAGATTTTCAATCACCTAAAATTCAAGAATAAAACAAACACACACACACACACCATATTTCCTGCAGATTTTCAATCCAGTAACTTTAGATGTTCATCATATTTCCTGCAGAACCCGAGCCCAGTGCTTTTTCCCGTTAAGGTGAGAAGCAACGTTGACATCTCCAGTATAGCTTGTATTTCAGATTTCGCACCTGAAACTGGAATTCTTCACACCAATAGCTTCTGTCATTCCTTAGGGGCATTGCTCTTTTAACAAAACTATGGTTTTACGCTCCATTAGTATTCTAAACATTGAATAGGTTCATATGTGAAGCCCCACAGAAATGTCATGCCAATTTTCAGCTAGCTATGTTCATTGCCACCTCCTTAACCAAAAGAACCAAAAAAAAAAAAAATGACTTCCTAGTTTCCTAGACAGGCCAAGCATGCTCCAAAATTGTTGACCACTCAAATCCATGTCATTTGTTGAGATTTGTGTATAAATCTAAAATAGAATAAAAGCGGAATAATAGCGGAAGCTTGAGAGAGAAAAGAGATAGGAATTTACGTAGTTCGATTTATGACTTATGTACACAGGGTAAAGAGCCTAAAGGACTACATTGTGCTCAATAACTTGATTGTTTACAATATATAGGTCCTTATTTATAGTTGAATAAGTCGACCTATACAAGTAAACTTAAATCGACTTATACAAGGAAACACAAATCGACCTAGACTATGAAATATAAATCAATAACATTATACTTAGAATATATTTATATTCTAAATATATTCTAACATCCCCCCTCAAATGCAAGGTGGAAAGTTATGGAGGTTTGAGTTTGAAAATTGAAAACAGAGGCTGGTGGTGAAGACTGACGGACGCTGCTGGAGGAGACAATAGGCTGGCGGGGGGCAGATGACAGCCGGTGGAGAAGACTAACGAACGCTAACTTGAGCCGGAAACTGAAAAAATGAATGATCCACTTCTTCTTTTCTTTTCTTTTTTTCTTTTTTTTTTTTCTTTTTTGGAAAAAGGGGTCGACAACGGGCTAAAAACTAAAAAGGGATAGACTGCGGGCCAACACACAAAAATAAAATAAAAATAAAAATAAAATTGATGAACACAAAAATAAAATAAAATAAAACAAAAATAAGACAATATCAACTTATTTAGGAAAGCACAAACTCCATCAATGATTGCTGAAATAGTCAACACTTTATTGCTAAGAGTAATCCTGGATACCTCATTTTTATCCCACAACTATCTCACAATGTCGACGAGGCAATCCCAATCAATCTTTGGATCAGTCATTGTTAAATAATAATAATAATAATAATAATAATAATAATCCAAGAATTGGTTAGGCCTGCTGATGAGTGTCAAATATTGTATATTTGAACCTCTTAATTTACACTAGTTAGACCTTTGGTGTTGTTATTTTCTGATGTTTTGGTTAGTTTTGGTGTTTTTGCAGGACATTAAGAGAAAAATGTCAATTTTCAAGTGAAAAATACATAAAAAGCTGGAAATTCGGAATTGCTGGAAATTCGATCGAATCTCAAGTCGATCGAGCGATTTTGCCCGAAGTCGATCGATCGATTTTGTGCGGAGCTGGAATCGTAGAAACCCTAGCTAACTCTATAAATACCATTATTTTCTCATTTTTGAGAGGAGAGGACGTTTGGGAGCGCCCTAGGCCCCGTTCTCACTGTAATTTAGGGTTTTTGGGTTGATTTTGACCTAGAACTTCAATCCTTTGTAAGTTTCTTTGATTTTAATGCATTCTTGTTGTTTATTTATGATTCCTTTAGTTATGGGTAGCTAAAATTTCGTCTAGGGTTGAGGATGAAACCTCACCATTGAAGAGAAACTGAGTTTCCATGTTTGTTTATGCTATTTGAGTTTATGAGTTTTGATTTCTCATTTTTCTACTTCAATTTTTGAGATTATTCTTGGATATCTCTTGTGATTTTCGGATACATGTGATGATTTGAGATAGTTTCATTAAATTGATGGCTTGGGTTTTCATTTATCAAAACGTTGGATATTCGGCGTGTTTCATTCTATGGATACATTTGATGATTTAGTCGAAACTAGACATCTTTTGTGATTTGTGTAAGAATGGATTTATTGAATGATTTAAACAATTTTTTAAGCAAAGTAAAGCATACCTAAGATTTGCATGTGAAAACTTCAAAATATGTTTGATGAACATGGGAATATGTTGCTATGATTTGGTGGGTGTGGATTCCAAAACCTTAGAACCCTTTATTTTTATTTATTTTGTTTATGTTTTCTTTTGTTAAAAACTCATAAATCTGGAACTAGGTTAAAATAGGATTAGTTTGAATAGAGATTAATTTTCGCAACACAATTCCCTGTGGGATCGACCTCGCACTTGCATAACACTATATTGTAAAACGATTCGTGTACTTGCGAGTATTATAATTTGCACAACAAGTTTTTGGCGTCGTTGCCGGGGAATAGTTTTGTTTGTGGAAATTGATTTTTGTTTGAATTGATTTTATTTTTCTACTAGTTTAGGTATATTTTTGTTTCATATAATTGCTGTTTTGTTTCTGTTTTATGATCTAAAAAAAAAAAAAAAGAAAAAAAAAAGAGAAAATTGTTTGTTTTTCCAGTTTTGTTTCCGCAGGTGTTACACTTTCTGAGTGCCCTGTAAAATCGATTGATCGAGCCAAAATTCGATTGATCGATCGAGTTAACAATCGCTTGATCTAAAGTCGATCGATCGAACTTAATTTCGATTAAGCGAATTTTCTGAAAGCAGAAACCAGAATCCATATAAGTTGTTGTTTTTTTTTTTTTTTTTTTTTTTTTTTTTTTTTTTGTTTCCAGTCCAGTTTCTAGTTTATTTTGTTAATATTTTGTTTCTGTTTTACCTTATTTTATTGTTTGTTTTTCTTTGTTAGTTTATTTTAATTTTCAAAAAATTTGTTTATTTCTTTTGTGGGATATTTGCATGCTATAGTGTGCAAGTGAAGCATGGATTTTTATTTTGATAATTATAGTGATTTTTCTGCACAACATGCTTCGCCTAGTGGTAGGACACCTGCTCCAACCAACTACCCTCACAATTTCTACTCACATGAACCATGTTCATATTGCTTCGATTCTTATCATAGTGCTAGTAATTGTCCATCCTGGAGACAATTTTGCAATCTTTCTTATGAGCAAATGAACACCAATTTTTCTAACCCGGGATTTAATTCAAATTCCAATTTTTGCAACCCGGACTGAAGCAACCATCCTGATTTCTCGTGGTAAGCTCTAGCCATGGGAAATTGTGCTCCCCAATTTCAAGAACTACACCATCCTGATTATCCACAGTTCGATAACCAATCTTTCCATCCTTCATCCTACAATTATCCAGCTTCTTTTTCACAGTCCACTTTGGAATACACTCTCAAGGTCTTCATGGAGCTCACAGGCCAGGCTATTAGTGACGTGAATAATGCTAGTATGGAAAACACTCAGGCGATTGCCAGGATAGAAGGACGGCTTGAATATCTGGTTGCTGAAGTCAGCAGAATAGAGGAAAAAGAATTTCAGAGTCAGCTGATGGTTAGAGGGCACTACATGATTGATGGGGATGATTTCAGCAATCTTCACTATGAGCATGTCCCTGCCATCACCACACTTGGGAGTAAGTTAGTTTTTGAGGAGATCGTTAATGAGCCAAGTCTGGAAGATCCTTTTGGAGAGAGCTGTGCTCAAATTGAATTTAACCATGACTTGGTACCTGAGCAAGATGAGGCCTTATTGGATTCCACTCCTGAGACACAACTTGAGAATGGGGAAACCACTGAGATATCATTCTCCAACACATCTTCTTTAGCGGCTGAGTTTGAAGAGAAAGGAGAGCACTTGGAGTCTGTTGAGCACCTGGAGCATACAGTGCCCCGTCAAATCCAAATTCGTCCAATGACAAGGAAATGAGTATTGGAGCTCATTCCTTCATCACAATCCCTCTTGAGACATTTCATGATCCCCAAGCTTCAGTTCTTCAATGTCTCAACAAGCCATCTTCTGCTAAAAACCTCAAGGATCGATGCACATAAGGTCACAAATCTAGGAACCATCGTCCTAAGAAGATCCTTCGAAGCAAGCAAGTTGGCTACTTAAGAAGGTGACCCATTCTACCCGAGGGATATCAAATTTTAAAGAAGAAAGGGTGGAAGGGATTGGTTGGACTTCCATGTGATTGGGGAAGGCGCTGTAATTTTTCTTTCCCCTTTTACTTTCTGTACATTTGATTTCTTTCATTTTTCATTTGATTTCTTGTTATTTTATTATTATTTCTGACAGCAATTAACCTTTTGATGTTTGTTATAAATACATGTAATTTTTTTCTATGTGTGTGTTTATACTATGTAAGGTAATGTTTGTCAGTTTACAAGATGCAGCAATAAGCACTAAGCAGTTCCCTTCATTCCCTCTATGCAGAAAAGAAAAATTCAGAGTCATTAGACACAACATTTTCTGATTTTAATTTAGAAGTGGGATTATGCATACCTCTTTGTGTCTTCTTCATAATTGCTCAATGTTTGCTCAAATTTAAGCCAAAGTGGACATGTTTTCTAAAGATTCACATTCTTTGGCCCTGCAATATAAGCCTGAACAACAAATTGTGGAGTTCTTTCCTTGGCATCAATCAATAAAAACCTGACAAAATACTAATGCAGATCGACAAAAATCTCACAAAACTAAATAAAACCTTCTAACGTGAACAAATTTGCCTTATTGCTTATTTGGTGTTCCAAGATCAGCATGTCCCTAAAAAAGTGAAGTTGCTCGTGTGACGGTGTATACTGAACATTATCCCATGATTCCCATGTGCACAGGCTGGAATTGGATGGACCTAAGAGGTCGCAGAGGAGCTATTATAGCTGCGGAAGGAAAGGGCCTGAACTGAACCAAAGAGAATTGAGAAAGTATGGGAGAAAAGAATAAAGAGAAGATTGCTTGCGACATCATGACTCATGAGCCATACTTGATACTTTGCTGGTCCTTGTTGCTTGCAGACGTGCAACCTGGCAGTGTAGGCTTGTGATTGTGACTTGTGAGTTGTGAGCTCAAGTCTCCAGGCACAAAAAAAGAAACCAAGTTTGGATTTGGTTAGAAGCGAACTAGAAGTATAAGGGATATTTTTGGTCTTTCACAATAAAAGAGGGGTCAAAATATAAAGAAAAACTTTTAGGGGGGACAAAAAAATTATTTGGGGGGGACAAATTTATAAATATACATATTTTAAGTTGAATTTTAAAACTTTTGGGGGGACATTCGTCCCCCCAGCCATGCACGTGGGTCCGCCCCAGTCCACCACTGGGGGGCTACATTGTGATCGATTAATATGATTGTGTGCAAAAGGCTTACAAATTATTTGAATTAATTCAAATCTTTTCATTTAGGGTTGTGACGACCCATTTTTTATTTATTTTTACTAAAAACATACATAAATGAATTTTCAAAGTGGCACGACTATTTGTTGCTCAGCCAACCTAATGTACACGTTCCATAACATGTACCTGATATTCAAAGTTACATCTAACATAGCGGAATAAAAATATCAATGTGCAGCGGGACATATATCAATAACGAAAATACATCCAATGCATAACTGTTATCAACAACAAGAGTCATTTACATGTTTAACTGATTAAAGCTTATAAAACATTTTACTATAATTACATACCAAAATATAGGCTCAACAAATATGTATACCACGTAGGAAACGAGCCATAAATAAAATACTCAAAATACAGACTACCTATGAGTCCGTGATTTATGACTGTTGCGATGTGCTCCAGTCATAGCATCCCATACTCTAGGTGGACGAGTCAATATCTATATCCGCAAAACCTGCAACCAAAGCATCAAATGTCTGCACGGTTGCGGGGGTTGCCGCATCCGCACAGGTGGAATTATGAGCCCACCGTCTTAGCATGAATAATTACACTAAGACCTCAGAGGTATACTATTCACTGAGTTTTCGCAAAGAACCAACTTTTCCTTTTTAGTCTCGCATACACTATAACAGCTACCAATTTATAAACTTTTGTTTGAAAATCCCCATAGCTGATATAACAAACATCGACTAATAGAAAACATTTAAAGCATACTATGTAGCTGCGAACATATATAGAAGTTTCAGTCATCCCACCTTGGAAGCAACTACATACCTTCTCACATACTATAATACTTTTGTATTTTGTGGCTCAAACGTACAAAGAAACAACATTGCCAGACGTAGGTAACTTCGTGTCGCAAGACACTTACATTACCCAATCCAGTAGTGTACAATCTAGGTACATCAAGCATAAATCAATGGCAGCTCAAATGTACAAAGAAACAGCATTGCCAGATGTAGGTAACTTCGTGTCAAAAGACACTTACATTACCAATCCAGTAGCATACAATCTAGGTACATCAAGCATAAATCAATGGAGGCTCAAATGTACAAAGAAACAGCATTGCCAGATGTAGGTAACTTCATGTCAAAAGACACTTACATTACCCAATCCAGTAGCGTACAATCTAGGTACATCAAGCATAAAACAATGGCATCTTACTCAGCAATACAAAGAAACAACATTGCTAGATGTAGGTAACTTCATTTCGCAAGACACTTACATCACCCAATCCAGTAGTGTACAATCTAGGTATACTAAAGCTCGATGCCTTTAAATCATGCAACAAGAAATATATATCATAAAAACAGCACACACAAACACACCATGATATATGTATGCATATGCCAAGCGAACGGGGATCGTATCCCAAGGAACAGGGACCGTATCCCAAAGGACAGGGACCGTATCCCAAGTTAACATAGAGTCCGTAACTCAAAGGGAATAGGGACCGTATCCCATATTAACGTCGAGTCCGTAACTCCAGAGAACAGGGACCGTATCCCATATTAACGTCGAGTCCGTAACTCCAGAGAACAGGGACCGTATCCCAAAAGTTTGTGCCGTTAAGCACGCAATGCATCATGTTTCCCAATTTATAACTCACACTAAAAATCCCAATTATTTACAATGCAACCATAGTCTACAAAATTCCCAACCACCACGTACAGTCACACAATTCCTTCAAACTCCACATATCATATTCATACTTCCAAATATCTATCATAATTTCAAGATATTCAAAAGTACTCAAAACAACCAAAACAACTATAATCAAAATACAATTGGTTCGAATTTTGTAAAACCATATATATTTAGCAATTCTATATTATATGAAAATAAGTTTCTCAGTGAGTAGAATACTCACCTTGGTTGCGCGGATATTAAGCACTAGGTCTTTTAGACACCACCATGCCATGCATCACTGTAAAAACAATACATTGCACATTATTGACAACTTCTTATATTGGACTCACATTTAGCTCTTAAATCAATAGCTAATCCATGGAAAAACCCATAATATTTTAAGGGTTCCAAACGCCTACCCATAAATCCTAGACACTAACTAAAACTCAAACCATACTAATCTAAAGTATATACTAAGGGTTAGATATTAAAATCACTTATTTAATTATTTACCTATAACATTAATTGCTAACTTACCATTATTTCCACTAACTCATAAATTACTAACATTTTCTCTATAGCATTAACCCTAAAATTATTTTCATTAACCTAGTCACATAAAACACTACCATATTAAAATCACATTAACCCTAAAATTACGTTTACTAATCTTTTTACAATAATTACCAACTTATTAACATTTTAACGATCTAGATTTTAATCACTTAAAAACCCCCAAATTAATTTAACCCATCAAATTAAGGTTTCTAACTTTAAATCATAATTTATAAAATACTACCCCAAACACGATATTTAATTAACCCAATAGCTTTTACTAAGGGTTAATCATATAAACACAATTAAAATTAAATACTCAAAAGTTAGGGTTTGAGGAAACTCACCAAAAATTTCAGAAAATGTAAATTCAACACTTGGAAAGTGTTTAGCAATCTCCACACAACAAATCCTAAGAACACATAAAATCAAACTCATATATCTTTAGATTTAATCTAAAATCTCAAAGACCAAGAGTTTGCGAAAATACCTCAAACCTAGATCGGGCTTCGTAGATCACGTTACCGAAGTCAGATTGAAGATCGGACCGTTAGATCTTCGTAGATCAGGGATTTTCTATAAAAATCCTTAAGAGAAAAATAAGAAGAAGAGGCACTGCATCTTTTGAAAAAAGAAAAGAAAAGGCCATTCGACCTTTTCCTCTAAACAAGGCGCATTTGTTTTTGTTTTGTAGGGAAGGGCCACTTGGCCCTTCCTTTTAGTGAATGTGGGGCACAGTGCGCCCCACACTCCTTTTTTATTTTTATTTTATTTTTATTTTTTTATTTTTTCATTTTACTTTTGACTTTTCTTTCTTTTAAATTTTTTATTTTATTTTATTTCTTTTTCTTATTTCTTTTCTATTTTAAATTCTTTAATTCTTTTCTTATCTTTATTTAATTTTATTCATTAATTTCTTTTATATTTTATTTTTCATTTCTAATTTCTTTTTTATTATTTCTATTTTCTATTTTCTTTAGACTTTAAAAATATTTCTTTGCATTTTTAATGACACTAAAATAATTTTAATTAATTATTTACTCAAATTTATACTCTAATTATTAAATAATGTCTCAGACATTACAAGAGTAATCCAATCCTCATAAAATTCTAATCAAAGCCCTTAATTTGGAGTAATCCAATCCTCATAAAATCCCTAAATTTAAGGTAATCCTATCCTCATTTATGATAAGGATTTCTATCCTTATCATATAATCTAATCTTTATTAATCCCTACAGACACCCTTTCCAAATTTCTAACCTCTAGGACAAGGTTGATCTTAAGGGGTGGAAATGTTAGGCTCATGCCCAAAGCATGCATGTCCAGCTCATACCCCCCTAATCGAATTCATGCAAGCATTGAATCTTCTAATCATGGAAACCCACGGCTTTGCATGGAAAGAAGACCAACAAGTTAATTGACCATTGCTTGATTCTCTCCAACAACATTTCCCTCCTTCAATAAATCCTATTTTATTTAGCAACATATCCTTAAATAAATCATTGAATGAATGCAGAGTAACCAAATCTCTTTTTCCACAATGATAATCGAGCATTGATGAGAGCCCCACTATTAATGTAATGACCATGCATTGGGATCATTATTAATGAAAAATTGATATGAGTTGAATGTTATACATTCAAGCCCCTTAATTTAAGCTCTTAGTTTTGTTATAGTTTGATGTTTTGTGTTTTTTTTTTTTTTTTTTTTTTTTTTTTGTGTTTTCTTGTATTTTACAGGTTTTGGAAGAAAATCCATCAAATTCCAAGATTATAATGAAGTCAGCAAACTCACTTTTGGATAGATTCAATTCCAATCAATTTTGAATTTAAGGAAAGAGAAGTTGGCAAAAATTCGTTATTTTCGGAAAGAATCCAGAATGAGCACGTCTCAGTAATTTAATCATAACTTTCGGCTCAAATATTATATTGCAACAAAATTTATGGCGTTAGAAAGATAAGATAAAATTAAACAAATATGTAAGAAATAGGTTTTTCCTAATTCGGACGTTTACCATGCCAAAATCGCCCCGCAATAAGAGACCGCAAATCTGTGTGAATTTTAGAATCCTTTTCCTACTTGGATAGAAATTTCAAAAAAGGAAAAGACTTGTAATTATTCTATTTGGACTAGAAGACCTACTTAGAATTGTAATAGGAATTCTAGAGCTTCTAGAGCTTCTCTAATCCCTATAAATAGGCCTCTAGCCTTTGAAGAAAAGATAGACAAGCTTTGAGGAAGAATTAAAGACTACACCAAGAAGGAGGTTCTTTCTTGTTTTTATTTTCTTTCTTTATTTATTTTCTGTATGTATATAATTTTATTTTATATTAGTTGTAACTAATACTGTAGTTAGGGTTCGATTGAAGCCCTAATCATGTCTCTTTAAGTCTTTCAATTTGTTTTGCTACAATTTATATATTGATGCTTAACTTGATTAATTCTAGTTTCTTGAATTCCTTGCATGTTTATGTCTGGCCATCATATGCATGTGGTATGGATTTGTTATTTATGTCAATTTGGATGACCGAGTCCTGGGCATAATAAAGGAACAAAAGAACCCCATCACAGGTTCTTGGATTAATCAACGTAAAGACAACTGGAATAGACACCATGTTCCAATCAGAGTGTGTTTACCGATTTTCATAAATTTATGCTTTCTTGAAGAACAACTTAGTAGATACCATGCTAAATCCTTCAATGAAGAAAAGAGTTAGAGTAGATACTATGCCTAACTCGTTGCTCAGGGAAATCAATAGCTTTAGGAGAAGATATCATTCCCTTGTGGCTGGTAAACATTAAGCATCATGTTATGATTGTAGTATTGTGCATATTGCGAATCTTATTTGAGTATGATTAGCGGTGGATATCGAAGCCCTACCTTTTCTTCATAGTATTTTTAATTCAATCTTTTATCCCGTCTTATTCAACGTATCGCTTTTAGGAATTTCTCTTTAAATACAATTTATACCAATTCTCGTGGGAATGATCTCGTATTTGCCTACTATACTATCGTTTTGATCTTGTGCACTTGCGAGTAAAACGTACAAATATTTATCTATTTATTTAGGTAGATATTTGCACAACAAAAATCTCTTAAAAGTTTCTACCATTTGCAATTCCAATCTCTTTTCCTCAATTAACCGATAAGTTCTTATCTGTCATGTAAGTGTCCTACAAATAATTGACTTTACTTCTATATACATCAACTTAAGTAAAACTCTTTACGTGCGTGAAATAAATATATGATCTCAAGTTGTGCGTGTAATTCAGACAATGCCAAATGTGTGTGTATTGTGTGTTACTTAGCACCTCAAAAACGTGTAATACTTCTTTAGATTTGATCAAAGAATATTCATTAAAAAAATGTGCATTCATACTGTCAACTTTGGCTGCAAATCCTTGTGAATCAATTGTTGGTAAGCGGATTTGGCAAAATTTCAAGCTCCGACTTCACATCGTATACTACAGTGATTTTTGAGTGGTTAGAATAATTAGTGATATCCCCTGTTTAATGTCACAAATTCTTGAATTTTATACTATTACTACTGGTCAAATTATAAGCACTTAAAAAGTGGCTGCCTTTCTTAAGCACTAAGACAATAGAATATCTTAGCATTTTGATTTCCTTCCAATCATGCTTTCCAAGGTTTAAATGAAGTGATGAGCAACCAAACTCGAAAAATCTCCAGAGACAAAACGAAGAGCAAAATTGAATAAATTTACACCCAACTCCACCAAAAAAAAAAAAGAAAAGAAAAAAAAAGAAAAAGAAAAAAGGACTGAAGGGCAATAAAGTTACCATTCAAGGAGGTTCACGAAAGAATGCTCAAAGAGTGAAACCAAAGAGAAGGAAATCCAATATGTGACCAACTTCTGAGTCTCCCAATTTGAATTACTCTCAATTGCCCGGATCGAAGCACATCTGGTAAGCAAATATCATCTTCATTAATTCACCAAACTATCTAACAAATTACAACTTCAAACTTATTCAACACACCCAGCTATAAAGTAGTATGACATCGATGAAAGTTGAAACAAGAGGGAAAATGCATTCTTCTCGGATAACCAGAAAACAAAGAGCTTTACTTTATCAACATGGAGAGAGAGAGAGAGAGAGAGAGAGAGAGAGAGAGACTTACAAAGGATACCCCAAAGCAAAGAGAGGCCTGCAAGTAAAGCACAAACAAAAGGTAGAGCATACTTAGGCAGCCCAACTTCTTCATAATCGCAAACTTTCTAAACTAAAACTTTACTATCTTGACTATCATAAATCATCGAAATGCATACCATTAGGGACGGAGCCAGAAAGTATTTTGGGCAAGGGCCAAGCCGTCAAGGCATAAATTACAAATATATTAAAATCGGAGTAGGGGTCAAAGCATGAATAAGAAATATATAAAGATTGAAAATGAAATAAATATATAAAGACAAAATTAACATCAATTTCGTTTTGACAAAAAAAAAATAATAAACAAAAGAAAATATACAAAATATGTGTTTCATAATACATTAAATTTCAGCCAAAACACCTATCAAAATGGAACCCGTCGTGTTTTTGAATCCCGAAAACCATCTATGATTGAATCTATGCTAATTGTTGCAGCAACTTCTCTTTCGATGTAGACCATTAGAGAATCCGTCAAGAACTCATCTTCAATTTTGTTGTGAAGCCTAGTTTTGACAATATTCATGGCTAAAAATGCTCGTTCTGTAGTTACGGTAGAAACGGGAAGAGTAAGCACAAGTACGATAACTAGAAAAACAAGTTGGTAGATAGTTGATTTTCTAGTACTAACCAACCATTGGCACAATTCAGAAATATTTGACAGTGCTTGAAACTCGAATGTTGAACTACATTATGCTTATAATGGTTAAGTTCTATTTCCAATTGTTCCTTTTCAAGATCAATAAAGTCTTGTGGATAAAACTTGTTTACCAACTGACAAATATCATCAATTCTGAAAGATTCATGTGCGGCTCGAGGATCAAGAGCTGAGCTGAGCCGAGAATAAGCAACTCCACTACATGCTCATTGTTAGTTTGTATTTGGCCATATTCTTAATAGGGATTTCGCTATTCAGAGTGCTTCCAGAAGATTCTGTGCATTTTACAAGTCCGAAAAATTCAGTTCCCTACCAGCCATCTAGACGACGTGTCATAATGTTCGAACGCCCATCGGTCCAAAGTATCAGCCGTCCAGACGACGTGTCATACCGTTCAGACGCCCTTCTGTCCAAAGCATCATCCGTGAGGACGATGTGTCATACCGTCCTGACGCCCAACAATCCAGAGCATCATCCGTCCGGACGACAAGTACTTTCCGTCTGGACCTTCCCATGTGTCGAGAAGCTTCGAAATGCTCCAGCTTGCGTCTGTCTGGACGTTTTAGCAGCACGACTGGACGACACTCAGTGTTCGACCAAGCTTCAGGATTTCCTTCCAAAACACATTTTTGGGAAGATTGCTGCAACCGTCCGGACAAAGTGGATTCTCATCCGGATGCGCTAAATCCATAAGGCAAGTATTGCGTTCAAAATCTAGACGTCCGGACGCGCAAGCATCAGATATGGAAATTGAGTGCGTCCAGATGACCACTCTCCCTGTCTGGACGCGCGAAGCCTTTATATGGAAATTACTTGCAGCGAACGTGCGACCGTCCAGATGTCAGGGCAACACCGTCTAGACGCGGCTCTCAAACAGGAAAGATCTTCAGCGAAATTTTTGGAATTTCAGTCGCACAGTTGTCTATCCGGACGACCTATGACCACCGTCCGGACTGCACTTGTCTTTATCACGCCAGATGCTCATTTGAACCCTCTGCCTATAAATAAAAGCCCCTGGGCTTGAGAACTGCAAGAATTCGGTATTGAATTTCATTAGTGCTTAGAGAGCTATATTGTGAGGTTATTAAGCTAAGTTGTTCTCTCTAAAGCCGTTGTTGTGTGTGCTATTGCTGCACTTATTTTGAAGTCTATCTTAGGAGTTGGCCCTAAGGCAAAGGATTCTATTGAAGACCCTTTCAGGTAGGAGACCTGGTTGGGAGGCGTTCATGTTGGGTTACACGTCAGAGTTCAAGGTACGGCCACTGCATTAGGTTATATGAGTGCTACTACTTTGTAACTAGCTTTGTCTTCTGAATAGTGGATATCCTGGGTTTGGCCCGCCCCGGAGTGGTTTTTCTCTTAATTGAGTTTCCATTTCGTTAACAAAATATTTGTGTCATTTAAATTCCGCATTTACAATATTTTGTTACACGTTGCACACGCACACGGTTAAATTAGAAGTCTCTTTATTTTTCAATTGGTATCAGAGTAGGTACACTCCGTTGAATGGATTTATTTCCTGACTGTGATCCTTATCTCTTTGTGACTTCTATTTTTTGATTACACCTTTTATCATGGATTTCTCTCAGTTATCTGAAGAAAATTATGATATTGAGCTTTCTAAAGTTTTTGCAAAATTCTATAAAATTATTTCTCTAAAAGAGCTAAAAAAGGTGAAGCAAGAAAAAGAGTCTTTGATTGTTCAGTTGTCTGAATCACATGCTTTGATTGACTCTTTGAAATATGAGAATACTATGTTGCTTAATATTATTGATGAACTTGAGAATGAATTGGAAAAATTCTCTAGCGATAATTTGAAAAGCATGCTTTGTATTCATTCAGATATTCTTAACAAGCCTGGTTTAATTGTTGATGATTTGAGTGCTTTTACTTCACATGCTTATGATTCTGAAGTAGATTCCATTATTATTAAGCCTGTGATAGTTGACATTGCTTGTTTGGATAATTCTTGCTTGAATAATTGTGTGAAGCCAAAATCCAAAGATACAGGTACACAAGCTCATGGTAAGTTTGTCCTTACTTGTCATAATTGTGGGAAGATTTGTCATATTAGACCAAATTGTTATTTGTTGAAATCCCACAGGCCTTGGATTAAGCAGGATGTTTTGAAGAAATGTATAGTTGAAGATTCCTCCTCATCCAAATATGTCCCTCCTTATAGGAGACATATACAAGGTAAGGGCAATATTGTGTGTAAGAATGCTAACCATATTTTTGCTTTAAAAGTCAAACAACATTCTAACAAAAGAAGCCTGCCCACCTGTCATCACTGCGGCATCATCGGTCACATCTGACCCAAATGTCCACATCTTCAGGCTCAGAAGTCGAAGGTTCAAAGGGAGCTGCCATCAAGAGCTACATCAGGCATTCTACCTCCACTAGCACATCAGGCTCCATGGCATCAACAGTAGTTTGTTCCTGCCAATCAAAGTGGCAAACCAAAGAAGAAGAAATCAAGGGGCTACAAGAGAAAGCCGAATAAGCCCATTAGCTACCATGACTATGAAGGGTTTTTGAGCCTAATACAAGATATGCTAAGGAGTATGGCCAACATGGATATGACCCATAAACCATATCCACGGGTTAAGCAGGTATGGGTCAAGAAGGATGAGACCATTCACCCCTTGAGGGGGAGTTGACTCACCTAGTAGGTGATGTCTCCCATGCCTAGGATTTTGGTTCCTAAATCCTAGTGCACGTAGGGTATGTTTGCATTGCATTGTTTATCATGTCTTATTCATGCCTTGCATTCTGTTTGAGGAACCAGTTATTTTATCCCCCATATTTTCTCTTGTTGTCTTGAGAAACATCTGCAGATATTGTTTTTGGGGATGACAGTTAAAAGCACGTCGGGCGGCTGCTTTTCTGTCTTAGTATTTCTAAACCTCTCTCCATGAGGACAGGTTTGGCTTTACCTTACATGCTGGGAATAGATGTCATTTCCTTTTCCATAAGCATGTCTTTGTTGTTTTTTTTTTTTGTCTCATTTTTCAACAAAAAAAATATTGGGGGAGATATTGCTTTTCAGATATTGCATGTGTTTTTGCCTGATATCTCAGTTCATTGTGCATTGATTAAATATGTGAAAAATGGAATTGACTTCTAAAATAAATAACGAGTGTGTGTGTGCACAATGTGTTAACAAAATAATGTGGAAATAACACAAGAATTTTTGTTAACGAAGTGGAAACTCAAGATGAGAAAAACCACTCCAGGGCAGCCAAACCCAGGATATCCACTATTCAGAAGACAAGGCTAGATACAAAGTAGTAACACTCACATACCCCTGATGCAGTGGTCGTACCTTGCTCTCTAACGTGTAACCCAACACGAACGCCTCCCAACCAGGTCTCCTACCTGAACGGGTCTTCAATGGAATCCTTTACCTTAGGGTCGACCCCTAAGATAGACTTCAGTTTAAGCGAAGCAATAGCACACACATCAACGGCTTTAGAGAGAACAATTTAGCTCAATAACCTCACAAAATAACTCTCTAAGCACTAGTGGAATTCAATACCGAATACTTGCAGTTCTCAAGCCTAGGGGCCTCTATTTATAGGCTAAGGGTTCAAATGGACGACTACCTTGATAAATATGGGCGCCGTCCGGATGGTGGACATGGGCCGTCCAGACGGACAACTGTGCGACCGAAATTATAAGATTTTCGCTGAAAATCTTTTCCTGTTTGAGAGCCGTGTCCGGACAGTGAGGCACTGTCATCCGGACAGTTGCACGTCCGCTACAAGTAGTTCCCATATAAAGGCTTCGCAAGTCCGAACCAGGGGGATGGTCATCCGGACGGTTGATCTTCTACACGCAATTTCCACACCTGTTGAACGCGCGTCCGGACCATGCTGACTGGCGTCTGGACGGTTGAATTTGAATTGCGATTATTGCCTTATGGATTAGCGCGTCCGGACGGGAATCCACGTCGTCCAGACGGTTGGAGCAATCTTCCCAGATTTGATTTTGGAAAGAATCTGAAGCTTGGTCGAATACTAAGCGGCGTCCGGACGGGCTACTGAGACGTCCATACAGATGCAAGCTGGAATAGAAGCTTCTCGATACAAAGGAGGGTCCGGATGGAAAACCACATCGTCCGGACGGATGATGCTTTAGTCTGTCAGGTGTCCGGACGGTATGACACATCAGCCGGACAGCTGGAAGTATGGACAGATGATTGTCCGGGCGGGATGACACGTCGTCCGGACGGCTGGCAGGGAACCGACTTTTCTTTCTTACAAACAGTGCAGAATCTTCTGAAACACATCTGAATAGCGGAATCCCTGTTAAAAAGTATCTTTACATAAAAGTGATTTTGTCCAAACAGAATGTAGCCAATCACAACCTAATAAACTCCCCCTTTGGCCATTTTGGGACAAAAATCACTTGACCGGTTTGGAAATACATTCTCGGCCCAAATAAAAATTACTCCCCCTTTTTGTCACAAAGGGACAAAGGGTAAAATAGAGTAATGAAAACCAACTACAAAAAATTACTCCACCTAACGGTCTCAGAAGGACTAGGGTAAACAGAGTAATATTAGTCGAAGAGTTTAACAAAAGTAGCAAAATGTAGAGCAAATGTCTTAAAAATTGAAAAGACAACTACAAAACAAAAAGGGAACCACAAAAGCTCAAGCATCCTCTGCTATAGGTGTATCCCTAGGCGCATCATCCTCATCATCACTGCTGGATGGGTGATGGAACTTGAGACACTCCTGGAGATCCAGTTGATTCTGCTTAACATAGAGGTTGATGGAGTGAACTGTCTGCTGCATGGTAGAAATAGACTCCTGCATGGATGACATAGAGAGCTGCATAGTACTCATCCCTCCCTGGATAGCTGCCAGTGCCTCCATGATCAGAGAATAGCTGGCATCCTGCTGAGGAAGCGAGGCAGTCTGGAAGGAAGATGCCACACTAGGTATGCCTACAGGAATAGGAGGCGGGGGAACCTCATCATCATCCGGATCATCTCTCTGCAGCTGCGTATTTGACTTCATCAGCGTCTGCTTGCTCAGTGGATCCTGGATCTTCATCTTCGGCTCGCCAGCGATACTGATGCCTCACTAAAGTATAATTTGTGTGAGCAGGCAGCCGAAAGGAAGACAGGTATGGCTCTCATCACGGGCCTCCAGAATAACACCCAAAATGTGCTTGCATAGGCAGAAAGGCAAGCGAAGGCTGATGGCATAGACAAACTGGGCCCTCTTCAAAATCAGGTCACTGGGCTTGACGACTGGCCATAGATTGTGCTGAATGATCTTCACCAACATGCGATGAGGATCAGATAGTGCGCCGATCCAGATGGTGGTGGCGCGCTCTTCTCCCTGAGGAACTGCGTGGAAGAACTCTCAGAGATCTTCCATAGAGGGAGGAAGCACAACCTCATTGTAAGGGCTGCCAGGTATATTGAGGACAGTTACTCCTATGAACTGACTGATGATCTGGGGATCAACAGTAATAGGATACCCTCCAACATTGGACTGAAGCACCAATCTGCAATCATCGTACTGCACCACCTCTAGGTGAGCATAGAAGAGTCTCACCAGCCTGGTGAACACCACACAGGCGCAGCAGTGAAGATATCCCCAGTGATATGTCTGGATAGTGTCATGAATACTATCCAGAGGAGCCACCATAATATCAGAGCGGACCATATTCCGCTCGGCAATGACTGGGCGGTCCATAATTTTGGCTCGGATAGCTGCCTTATCTCCTTCTGTCCTCTGGCGGACCCTGCGCTGTGGACTGCCTGCAGACATGATTCTGCAAAGAGAGACCAACAAGATTACCAAAAATAATCCAAGAATATTCTTGTTTGGTCATAACAAAAATTGAGCATTATAACGGCAGTAAATAGGACTTTTCCAAAAATACAGACAGAAAATATCACATGGTAGTCTGTAAAAATATCACCACAAACAGTCCCAACACAGCAGACATATGCATCTCAAAATCTCAAAAAAATTCCTAAAAGACAACAATATTTTAATAGTTTAAAATAAACTGAAAAGAAAAAGCTGAGAAAAATACCTGGAATGCGAGAATAATGTGCAAAAAGACAAGGAGGAGCGAGATAAAGCCAAAAGCTCACAAGAAATGACTCACAAGATGCCAAAAGTAGACTTTGTGGTCGGGTAGGGAGGAAATAAGGCGACCAGTCTATATATAGGGCCTGTGGGGTCCCCGTTCGGACGGCGTATTAATGCCGTCCGGACGTGCGCTGCATTGGAAACAAGCGGACAGGTCACGCGCGTCCGGACAGGTAACCTCACCGTCCGGTCGTTGGTGCCGCGCGCGTCCGGAAAAAAGCTAAAGCGTCTGGATGACTAAGCTCCACCCGTCCGGACGCCAAGAACGACCGTCAGGATGCTTCACACTAAAAAACTGAAAACTGAAGAAAAATTTGCAGAATTTAATTTTTCTCAAGTCAGTTTCAGAACACGCATGTATAATCCACTGATAACACAATCAAAGAGCATCTCAAAACTAAGCAGAGATATAAAAGAGAGTTGAGATTTCAATCAACACAAATATTTTCCTGTACACAGAAAATTCAAATAGACGACTCAACTCATGCAATGCGTGTGTGTGTGAAGTCTTATCCTACAAAGTATGACTTACACTGATATGACAAGAAGCAACCGGATTTTCTAGTCAAGAGAGAAAAGCAGTGAAAGATTAGCCAAAAGTCAAACCTTATAACTTACTAGGGCCCAGCCACCCTCATCTGATACACTCCCCCTAAGATGCATCACATATCTGTTTTGCTTGTATCATGAAGGACAAGATAAATTTTTACTTGCACATAGAGGGCAAGGAATATTGCAAACTCAACACATAAGCAGTGAATATACAATTTAAATCACATACTTCATATGATTTACTGTTTGATTCTTATGGTGCTGCAATCTAGTGGGAATGCCATAGTTTTTAGGTTCTAGGTTCAACTAGCATGTGGTCAATTTGGCCATCTTATCAAAAACCTCTTCTCTTATCCAGAAATTCTAGAAACAAAAAGTTAGAGAAGGAAAAGATGTACCTTTAGGGGAGTCTTGGATAGTGCACATTTTCATCGCATGAGGAAAGAAGCTATCCTACTTTTGCATATACAGGAAAACACTTGGCAGATTATAGTCATAAACTCTCAATTATATCTAAGCAAAGTAAATTAATACACAAAGAATTGAGATATTAGGTGAAAACACATGCAATATCTGATATGCCAAGATAAACAGAAATCCCGCAAATTCTCCCCATTTTTTTTTAAAAGAAAAAAAAACAAATGCAATATGGAAATAACATCATATGTAAAGCAAGATCAAACCTGTGAAAGCTCGATGATGCCAATACAGAAAAATAGTCGCTCGATCTGCTTTTTCTGTCTTCCCTAACAAGTACCTGGAAAGTTCTCTCAAGAGAAATAGGGGGCAAAACACAACTGGTTCCTAGATTGCATACAAAATATAGCAAGTAAACTAAGCAATCAAACCTGATGCCGTAGAATTAGGAACCAAATCCTAGGCATGAACACCTGAACTTGCTAGGTGCGTCTGTTCCCCCTCATGGGGTGACTGTCCTTCTTGACCCAAGCCTGCCTTCCTGTGGGTGGTTGCTGGCAGGACTTCATCATCCACTCCATCATGCTCTGCATCCAGATAGGTGGCTCACTGTAGTATAGATCTTCTTCCACCTTCTGTGACCTTCTAAAGTGCTTGGTTTTGACAAGCACAAACCGCTGCTGAGGTTGCTGATGCTGAGATGCCTGGTGTCGTGGTGCATGAGACCAAGGAGCTTGATATCTTGGTGCTGGATGATAAGGGTCCTGATACCATGGAGTCTGATACTGGGTCGTTGGTTTAGTGCCATGATTAGCCTGTCGGGGCACTTCTTTCTTGGCCTTGGCTTTCTAAGCTTTCAGAAAGGAGCACTTAGGACGAACATGCCCACTTAGACCGCAGTGATGGCATATGGGAGATCTTCTGATGGAATGAGGCTTCTGAGTGCCTAGAACATCATCATTGACCTTGTCCTTCCCTTTATCTTTAGCAGTAGGAGGAAGCTCTGGGACTGCAGGTTTCACAAATACAGTCTTTGAAGTAAAGGGAGCATCAGAAGAGGGAGCTACATACCCGAGACCGGTCATGTCAGTTGGACTCTTTTGAATAGATAGCATACGAGTCAGTTTTTCATCAGTGACTCTTTCTAACTGGAGCTGAGTCTCTAGCAGCTTCTCCTCGAGCTCTTGTATTCTGAGCATCAATGAACTCTTCTTAGTCTGCAAACTGTTCAGATCATAAAGATGCTGCTTACGACCTTCCCTAAGCTTCTCATACTCTATGTAGAGTGTCTTGTAAGCCTCCTTGAGCTCTTCTCCATTATCACTATGCTACGAGTAATAAGAGTCTTCCTCCTCAACTAGTGGAGCAACAAAGGCCAGAAATTTCTCGGATTCTAGAGCTTCTTCTTCTGACTCATCACTGAGAGTTACATTGTAAGCTTTCCCTTTGCCCTTCTTAAGATTCCCGCAATTGGCTCGGATATGCCCCAAACCTGAGCATTCAAAACATCTGGGCCCTCTGGGATCCTTCTTCTCTTCTTCCTCAGGTTCCGCTTCTCTAGGAGCTTTCTTCACCTTTTTAGAAAATTTCTTCTTGAATCGGCCATCTCTCATTAGTCTTCTGAAATTCTTGGCTAACATAGCCACAACTTTTTCTTCCTCCTCAGAGTCATCTTCAGATGAAGCTTCTACCTTCTTCTTGGAAGCCTTCAAGGCAATGGTCTTCAATTTCTTGACTGGGGGTAGAGACAGCTCATAAGTTTGAAGAGATCCCACAAACTCTTCAATCTTCATTTCTTCGAGATATTTGCTTTCCTCAATTATCATCACCTTGATCCTGAAACGCTCAGGCAAAGATCTTAAAATCTTTCGGATGAGTTTTACATCCAAGATAGGCTTCCCAAGACTCATCATGGAGTTTCTCAAGTCACTCATCTTGGGGTAAAACTCTCCAAATGTCTCATCTTCCAACATCTTAATCTCTTTGAAGTTTAGCAGATTTTACAAGTTTAGTGCCTTCATATGTTGTTTCCAAAATTTGCCATGCTTCTTTGGCTGATTCAAAATTTGAGATTTTTGCAAATTCAGATGGTGAAAGTGCTTGACACAGAGCATGGTGGGCTTTATCATTGGAAAGCCGTACGTTTTTCTGAGGGACTGCCTCGAGGGTTGCATCTGCTGGTTTAGTCCAACCAGTTTCAACAATTCTCCAACAGTCAATAAATTTTAAAAAGAAATGCATCCGAGCTTTCCAATAGCCATAGTTCGTACCATCAAAGGCAGGAACTGAATTAAGAGTTTGAGACAAATCAAGATTTAGAAGTCAAAGAATAACACTCAAGAAATAAATCTCAACAGAGTGTACCAAGCTCTGATACCAAATGAAAAATGGAAATGACTTCTTTTTAGAAGTGTGTGTGTGCACAATGTGTTAACAAAATAATGCGGAAATAACACAAGAATTTTTGTTAACGAAGTGGAAACTCAAGATGAGAAAAACCATTCCGGGGCAGCCAAACCCAGGATATCCACTATTCAGAAGACAAGACTAGATACAAAGTATTAACACTCACATACCCCTGATGCAGTGTTCGTACCTTGCTCTCTAACGTGTAACCCAACACGAGCGCCTCCCAACCAGGTCTCATGCCTGAAGGGATCTTCAATGGAATCCTTTACCTTAGGTCCGACCCCTAAAATAGACTTCAGTTTAAGCGCAGCAACAGTACACACAATAACGGCTTCAGAGAGATCAACTCATCTCAATAACCTCACAAAATAACTCTCTAAGCACTAGTGGAATTCAATACTGAATTCTTGTAGTTCTCAAGCCTAGGGGCCTTTATTTAAAGGCTAAGGGTTCAAATGGGCGACTGCCTTGATAAATATGGGCGCCGTCCGGACTGTGTACATGGGCCGTCCGGATGGACAACTGTGCAACCGAAATTCTAAGATTTTCGCTGAAAATCTTTTCCTGTTTGAGAGCCGCGTCCGGACGGTGAGGCACTGTCGTCCAGACGGTCATACGTCCGTTGCAAGTAATTTCCATATAAAGGCTTCGCGCGTCCGGACCAGGGGGATGGCCGTCTGGACGATTGATCTTCTACACGAAATTTCAATGTCTATTGAACGCGCGTCCGAACCATGCTGACTGGCGTCCAGACGGTTGAATTTGAATTGCGATTCTTGCCTAATGGATGAGCGTGTCCGGACACGTCGTCTGGACGGTTGGAGCAATCTCCCCATATTTGATTTTGGAAAGAATCTGAAGCTTGGTCGAATACTGAGAGGCGTCCGGACGGGCTGTTGAGACGTCTAGACGGATGCAAGCTGGAACAGAAGCTTCTCGATACAGAGGAGGGTCCGGACGAATGATGCTTTAGTCTGTCGGGCGTCCGGATGGTATGACAAGTCGTCTGGACAGCTGGAAGTATGGACAGATGGGCATCGGGACGGGATGACACGTCGTCCAGACGGCTGGCAAGGAACCGACTTTTCTGTCTTGCAAACAGTGCAGAATCTTCTGAAACACTTCTGAATAGCGGAATCCCTATTAAAAAGCATATTTACATAAAAGTGATTTTGTCCAAACAGAATGTAGCAAATCACAACCTAACAATATGCTTATATATGATTGAGAGTTTATGCATGATATCTGCTAAGTTTTCCTGTGGCATTTTAATGATAGATAGTTACTTTCCTCATGCGATGAAAATGTGCACTATCCAAGGCTCCCCTACGGTACATCATTTTCCTCTCTGACTTCTTGCTTCTGGAAATTATAATGAGAGAGATGTTTTTGATAAGATGGTCAAATTGACTAACATGCTAGTTGAACCTAGAACCTAAAAATTCTGGCATTCTCCTTAGGTTGCAGCACCACTAGAATCAAACAGTAACTCTTCAATTTTCTGTACTATATGCTTACATTCACTGCTTTTGTGCTAAAATAAGCCTTGTCCTTTATGGTGCAAGTAAAATTTTACCTTGTCCTTCATGGTACAAGTAAAACAATTAGGTGTTGCATCTTAGGGGGAGTATATCAAATGAGGGTAGCTAGATCCTAGTAATTAATAAGGTTTGACTTTTGACTGATCTTTCATTGATTTTCTCTCTTGTCTAGAAAATCTAGTTGCTTTTTGTCATATCAGTTAAATTCATACCTTTTGGGAAAAGTCTTCACATACACACACGCGTTGCATGAGTTGAGTAATCTATTTAAAATTTCTATCTGCAGGAAAATTTGTGCTCATTGAATACTTAACTCTCATTTATATCTTTGCATATTTTTGCAATGCTATTTGACTGCTTTATCAGTTGATTATATATGCGTATTCTGAAGCTAAATTTTGAGAAAAATATTTTTCTGCAAATTTTCCTCAAGTTTCAGATTTTTAGAGTGAAGCGTCTGGACGGACCTATTCTTAGGTCCGGACAAGAGCAGTCTTGTCGTATGCTGACATAACAGTAGTCATCCGGAAGGTTAAGTGACACGTCCGGTCTCTACATGTTTAAGACTTGCTTCTCTTTCTCTGCCATACACACATCTTTGCATTTTTATTGATTTATCATGTCATGTTGTGTGTTTTTCTCGTGGCTCTCTCCCGAAATTTTGGCATTCTTTGTGAAAAATGAAATTGACTTCTAAAATAAAGCAAGTGTGTGCACAAAGTGTTAACAAAAATAACAATGCAGAAAATAAATAACACAAGAATTTTTGTTAACGAAGTGAAACTCAAGATGAGAAAAACCACCCTGGGGCAGCCAAACCCAGGATATCCACTATTCAGAAGACAAGGCTAGATACAAAGTAGTTACACTCACATACCCTTGATGCAGTGGTTGTACCTTGCTCTCTAACGTGTAACCCTACACGAACGCCTCCCAACCAGGTCTCCTACTTGAAGAGGTCTTCAATGGAATCCTTTACCTTAGGGTCGACTCTTAAGATAAACTTCAGTTTAAGCGCAGCAACAACACACACAGTAACGGCTTTAGAGAGATCAACTCAGCTCAATAACCTCACAAAATAACTCTTTAAGCGCTAGTGGAATTCAATACCGAATTCTTGCAATTCTCAAGCACATGGGCCTCTATTTATAGGCTGAAGGCTCAAATGAGCATCTGGCTTGATAAAGCTGGGTGCTGTTTGGATGGTGGTCATAAGCCGTTCGGACGGACAACTGTGCGATCGAAATTCTGAAAATTTCGTTGAAGATCTTTCCTGTTTGAAAGCCCCGTCCGGACGGTGAGGCACTGTCGTCCGGACGGTCGCACGTCCACTGCAAGTAATTTCCATATAAAGGCTTCGTGCGTCCGGACGGGGGAACGGTCGTCCGGACGGCTGATCTGATGCACGCAATTTCCATATCTGATGCATGCGCGTCTAGACCATGCTGACTAGCGTCCGGACGATTGGATTTGAATTGCGATACTTGCCTTATGGATGAGTGCGTCCGGACGGGATACCACGTCGTCCGGACGGTTGCAGCAATCTTCCCATATCTATGTTTGGAAAGAAATCCTAATGCTTGATCAAACACTGAGAGTCGTCCGGACCGACTGCTGAAATGTCCGGACAGATGCAAGCAGGAGCAGTTCGAAGCTTCTCGACACAAAGGAAGGTCCGGACGGTAATCCACGTCGTCCGGACGGATGATGCTTTAGTTTGATGTGCGTACGGACAGTATGTCACGTTGTCCGGACGGCTGATGCATTGGACAGCTGGGTGTCCAGACGGGATGACAAGTCGTCCAAACGGCTGGCAGGGAACAGAATTTTTCTGACTTGCAAACTGTGCAGAATCTTCTGGAACATTTCTGAATAGCGGAATCTCTGATTAAAAAACATCTTTACGAAGAAGTGATTTTGTCCAACAGAATGCGGCCAATTACAAACTAACAAACTCCCCCTTTGGCCATTCTGGGACAAAAATCACTTGACCGGTTAAAAATACAATCCCGGTCCAAAAAAAAAAATTACTCCCCTTTTTTTGTCACAAAGGGACAAAGGGTAAAACAGAGTAATGAAAACAAACATACGAAAAATTACTCGCCCTAACGGTCTCAGAAGGACCAGGGTAAACAGAGTAATATAATCCAGGAGTTTAACAAAAGTAGCAAAATATAACACAAATGTCTCAAAACCTGAAAAGATAGCTACAAAACAAAAAAGAACTTAAGCATCCTCGGCCATCGGCGCATCGTCCTCGTCATCATTGTTGGACGGGTGGTGGAACTTGAGGCACTCCTGGAGATCCAACTGGTTTTGCTCTACCCGGAGGTTAATGGAGTGAACCTTCTGCTGTATGGTAGAGATGGACTGCTGCATGGATGACATAGACAGCTGCATGGAACTCATGCCTCCCTGGATAGCCGCCAGAGCCTCCATAATCTGAGAGTAGCTGACATCCGGCTGTGGTGGCTATGCAGTCTAGGAAGAGGAAGCCACATTCGGTATGCCAACAGGAATAGGAGGAGGCGGGGGCATATTGTCATCTGGATCATCTCTCCGCAGCTGAGCATTGGACTTCATCAACGTCTGCTTGCTGAGTGGATCCTGGATCTTCATCTTTGACTCGCCAGCAATACTGATGCTTGACTGTAGAATAATCTGAGTGAACAGGCAGCCGAAAGGTAGATCAGTATTGCTCTCATCACGGACCTCTAGAATAACGCCCAAAATATGCTTGCATAGGCAAAAAGGCAAGCAAAGATGAATGGCATAGACGAACTGAGCCCTCTTCAAAATCAGGTCACTGCGCTTGACGACTAGTCGTAGGTTATGCTGAACAATCTTGGCCAACATGCGATGAGGGGCAGATAGGGCACCAATCCTGATGGTGGTGGCACACTCCTCTCCCTGTGGAACTACGTGGAAGAACTCTTGAAGATCTTCCATAGAAGGAGCCAGGACCACCTCATTGCAAGGGCTAGCAGATATCTGGAGAACAAGAACTCCAATGACCTGGTTGATGATCTGGGGATCAACATCGATAATATGCCAAAGAATAGTTGACTGAAGCACCAACCCGTGGTCATCGTCCTGTACCACCTCGAGATTGGCATAGAAAAGTCTAACCAGCCTAGTGTACACCACACAGGCGCAACTGTGAAGATACCCCCAATGATAGGTCTGGATAGTGTCATGTATACTATCCAGAGGAGCCACCATAATACAGATCAGACCACATTCCACTCGGCAATGACTGGGCGGTCCATAATTTTGGCTCTGAGAGCTGCTCTATCTCCTTTTGTCCTCTGGCAAACTCTGCGCTGTGGACTGCCTGTAGACATGATTTTGCAAAAGAAACCAGCAAGATTTGCCAAGAAAATAATCCCAAAGTATTCTTGTTTATGGAAAAAATTGGGCATTATAATGGCAGTAAAATGGACTTTGCTCAAAGTACAGACATAAAATATCACACTGAAGTCCCTAATAATACCACCACAAATAGTCCCAACACAGCAGATATCACACATATGCATCTCATAATCTCAATAACATTCCTAAAGAAATCAATTTTCTAACAGTTTAAAATAAACTGAAGAGAAAGAGACTAGAAAAATACCTAGAATGTGAGAGTAATGCACAAAAAGACAAGAAAGGGCGAGAAAATGCCAAAAACTTGCAAGAAATCACTCACTATAGGCCAAAGGAAGACTTTTTGGTGGGGTAGGCTGAAAATGCGGCGACCAAGGTATATATAGAGCCTGTGGGGTCCCCGTCCGGACGGATCATTAATGCCGTCCGGACGTGCGCTGCATTGGAAACATGCGGACAGGTCGCGCGCGTTCGGTCGTCTAACCTGACCGTCAGGCCATCTGAGCCACGTGTGTCACGACGTACAGGAGCACCATCCGGCCGTCTGATCTACACCCGTCCGAACGCCAAGAGAGACTGTCCAGACACTTCACACTGAAAAAGCAGAAAACTGAAGAAAATTTTGCAGAAATTAATTTTTTCAAGTTAGTTTCAGAACACGCATGTATAATCAACTGAGAACACAATCAAAGAGCATCTCAAAACTAAGTAGATATATAAAAGAGAGTTGAGAGTTCAATCAGCACAAATATTTTCCTGTACACAGAAAATTTTCATAGACAACTCAACTCATGCAATGCGTGTGTGTGTGAAGACTTAACCCACAATGTATGACTTTCAATGAAATGATAAATAGCAACCAGATTTTCCAGACAAGAGAGAAAATCAGTGAAAGATGAGTCAAAAGTCAAACCTTATAACTTACTAGGGCTTAGCCACCCTCATCTGATACACTCTCCCTATGATGCAGCACATTAATTGTTTTACTTGTACCATGAATTACAAGGTAGATTTTACTTGCACATATAGGGCAAGGCATATTGCAAATTCAGCACATAATCAGTGAATATACAATTAAAGAGCAAAATTCATATGTTTTACTGCTTGATTCTTATGGTGCTGCAACCTTGATAGAATGCTAGAGTTTTTAGGTTCTAGGTTCAACTAGCTTTTGGTCAATTTGGCCATCTTATCAAAAACCTCTTCTCTTATTCAGAATTTCTAAAAACAAAAAGTCAGAGGTTGAAAGATGTACCTTTAGGGGAGTCTTGGATAGTGTACATTTTCTTCGCATGAAGACAGAAGCTATCCAACTTTTGTATATACAGGAAAACACTTGGCAGATATAGTCATAAACTCTTAATCATATCTAAGCAAAGTAGATTAATGCATAAAGAATTGAGATAGTAGTTGAAAACACATGCAATATCTGATATGCTAAGAAAAACAAAAATCCTGCAAATTCTCCCCTATTTTTTTTTTCAATTATAAAAAAAATGCACTATGGAAATAACATCATATGTAAGGCAAGATCAAACCTGTGAAAGCTCGATAATGCCAATACAGAAAAACAGTCGCTCGACCTGCTTTTTCTGTCTTCCCCAGATAGTACCTGCAATATTCTCTCAAGAGAAATAGGGGGCAAAACACAACTGGTCCCTAGATGCACAAAAGATAATCAAGTAAAGATCAAGCAATCAAACTTGATACCTTAGGATTAGAGACCGAATCCTAGGCATAAACACCAGCTCCTGCTAGGTGCGTCCGTTCCCCTCATGGGGTGGCTGTCCTTCTTCTTCTTGACCCAAGCCTGCCTTCCTGTGGGTGGTTGCTGGCAGTACTTCATTTGCTAACCCATCCACTCCATCATTCTCTGTGATGTGTGTTTTAAATAGTACTCACAAGCGCACGAATCGTTTGCAATATAGTGTGTGCAAGTGCGAGGTCGAATCCACAGGGAAATGGTCAAATATTGGTGTCTTGTTTAATCAACCTCATTTTAACCTAGTTCCAAAGGTTTGAGAATTGATTCAAGAACAAAAGACTAAATAAAATAGATGGAATGAAATATGCAAATTAAAAAAAAGGGAACTAAGGCTAAGGAATCCACCAAACCAAATCCAACAATTCACACTCTTGGTTTCCACTTGAACACCCAAAGAATATTAAGCTTAGGGTGTTATTCAAGTTTCTCAACCATAAACCCGAGAACCATTAAATGAATCCAACACATAGACAAATCACAAAGAGTACCAGTTGAAATCAAAATATCCAATGTATCATTCAATCACAATGGATATCATCATTCAAACCGATAAAACAATGTATCCATCGGTTGAAACACATAAAATGTCCTATTTCCACAACTAACCATATTCATTGCAAAAGATAAAGCTTTAAATGAATGGAACTTGAACAACTAATATGATATATCATTAAATGTGCAAGTGGTACAGCAAGATTGTGAGTGTCATCAATGGAAAGGTTTCATCCTCAACCTTAGTTGAGGTTACTAGCCTTCCATGACTAAGAACACCACAAGAAAATGATGAACAACCATGGAAATAAAAGAAAAGCTTTACAAAGAGAAAATGTCTGAGAATAAAACTACTGAAATACACTACAAGATGCACAAAATTAAACCTATCTACTGTTTTTCTGCTCTATTCTACTCTATTCTACCCTCCCAACAAGGAGGCATGGCTATGGCTTTTATAGAAGAAAACTAGGGCCAGAAATCCATGTACAATGACTCATCTACCCTCCTCTAGGGTTCCTCTCTTGCTAGAGACAACCAAGAACATGAAACCAGCGTGTTCTGCTGCGAAAATCAGAGGGAGGACTGCTTTTTGGCTTCTGATTGGGTGTTCTGGCGCGCTCTGCAAAAGCAGGTTCTAGGAAAATTTGATCGATCGACTTCGGGCAAAGTTTCGATCGATCGATCGACTTTTCAGGACCTCCGAATTTCCAGTCATTTCCTTATGAAATTTGCCATTCCTCTCTTATTGTCCTACAGAAACAGAAAACACAAAAACTAACCAAAACATTAGAAAATAACAAGGCTAAAGGTCTAACTAGTGCAAATCAAGGGGTCCAAATACACAATATTTGGCACTCATCAAATACCCCAAACTTACATTTTGCTAGTCCCTTAGCAAAAACAAAATGGAAAACAAAATCAAAGCATGAAACATAAGTCCTCTTTCATGGGAGAAATGATTGCATTTAGTATATGCAACAAGCCTTTTTAAACCCCTAGGACTCCCTAGTGGACGAGTGAAGTCTCGTGAGGGTTTGCCAGAAATGATACCCACAAACATTGAAATGCCGTATTATCAATTGAGCAAAAATCATCATTCAAACACATCGTTCACACATCATGAGCATGTTTAACAAAATGAATATCACATTATCATGTTATCAAAAATCGATCAACTCATAGATGGAAAATTGAGACAACACATGTTCAAAAGTGTAAGGTGTGAATAACATAGAGTCATGGGGTTTCGATTTTCCTCAAAGCACATATATCCAAAAATTCGCAGGACTTCCGTTAAATAACCAAGGCTTATCTTACATTCATTATTATTTATTATTATTTTGTGTTAGCTGTGCAATGTTTGACTCCTTTAAGCTTTCTAATTGACCCATGTAACAAGTGTTGGGCCAGTGACTCCCAAACCAGATGGTTTTAGGGCACTAGATGTAAAAACATCCCTAAGGGCTTAATTACTCAAGTAAAAAAGGCTACGAAGTCAAACTAGCCAAACAATCATCCAAACTGAAATTCTCATCTTTTTACGCGAACACCCAATGCTTAATGAGGCAAGGGGCCCGGTTACTCAATGAGAAGTCAAATTGGTGATATTATTCTAAGCAATTTTTTATTTTTATTTATTTATTTATTTTTTTTTGTATATATATAACAATAAGCCAAGGTTTCATCAACAAGTCATCCTACAAATCTCAAGACACATAAATTTTAATTCAAATCTCATACCCCACAGAAACAATGCTAATGTGCTTGTGATAAACAATTTAAACATGTCAAGTCTCTCTAATCCAAAGATGAGTCAAAAGATCTCAGATTTTACTGATATGCAAAATTCAACATGTTAAACAAACCACTGAGATGCAAACCATAGTAAGATGTAACCATGCTCAACTAACAATAAGGTATATATATATATATATATATATATATTTTTTTTTTTTTTTTTGAAAGAGTATTAACAAGGCAACAAAGCAAGAATTAAATGAAAACAGACAGAAATGTCTACCCCACCCCCAAACTAGAATAACACATTGTCCCCAATGTGGCTAGAGATACAATACCGAAATGGTGATGCAAGTTGGGCACACTGCAAGAGAAGCGCTCCCCCAAACTCGAACGGCAGACACTATCCTGAAAATCACAACTAAAATACAAGAAAGAAAATCAAATGATAGGGAAAAAAAATGATGAGGGTTGCCTCCCACAAGCGCTAAGTTTTTAGTCTTCAGCCATACTTTCCATCCTGACAACAATCACTCCGAGTAACTCGGGTCCTCTAAAAGGGTCGTCTTAATCTCCGAGCTCTATAGCTCCAAAAATGGCTTCAGTCGTTGCCCGTTCACCTTGAACGTGCTGCCATTTTTTGGATCCTCAAACTCAATAGCCCCATAAGAAAACACTGATCGAACTATGAAAGGGCCTGTCCATCGAGATCGGAGCTTCCCTGGAAACAGATGCAGACGTGAATTGTAAAGAAGGACTTTCTGACCGGGCTCAAAAGATCGTCTCAATATGTTTTGGTCGTGAGCCTTCTTCATCCGTGCTTTGTACATCCTAGCACAGTCATAAGCATCGTTCCTCAGCTCTTCCAATTCATTGAGTTGGAGCTTCCTCTGTGAGCCAGCCTTTGTGAGATCGAAATTCAGCTGCTTAATGGCCTAGTAGGCTCTGTGGTCCAACTCCACAGGCAGATGGCATGCTTTCCCGTACACGATGAGGTAAGGTGACATGCCAATCGGTGTCTTGAAAGCTGTCCGGTATGCCCATAATGCATCGTTCAACCGGAGAGACCAATCTTTCCTTGACGGGCTCACCGTCTTCTCTAAAATCCTCTTGATCTCTCTGTTTGAAACCTCCACTTGTCCACTCGTCTGAGGGTGATAGGGAGTGCCAACCTTGTGCGTGATGCAATATTTCTTCATCAGCTGCTCGAAGACCCGGTTGCAGAAGTGCTTTCCACCATCACTAATAATTGCTCGAGGAGTACCAAAACGAGCAAATATAGTGTCTTTTAAAAACTGGACCACAACTCTATGGTCGTTGGTCTTGCCTCTACCCATTTGGACATGTAGTCCACTGCAACCAGAATGTACAGATAGCCGAAGGAGTTCGGGAAAGGTCCCATGAAATCAATGCCCCATACATCGAAAATCTCAATAATAAGAATCGGGTTGAGGGGCATCATATTCCGACGTGAAATACTCCCTAGCTTCTGACAGCGCTCGTATGAAACACAATAAGTGTGAGCGTCTTGAAAGATGGTAGGCCAGTAAAATCCGCACTGCAAAATCTTTGCAGCGGTCTTCTTCGCACTGAAGTGGCCTCCACAGGCATGATCATGACAGAAGGAGATGACACTGGATTGGTCAGGCTCGGGAATGCATCTCCTAATGATCTGATCGGGACAATACTTGAATAAGTAAGGATCGTCCTAGAAAAAATTCTTCACCATGGACATAAATCTGGACTTATCTTGCCGCCCCCAATGCAAAGGCATTTGACCGGTGACAAGATAGTTTACTATGTCAGAAAACCATGGTGAGTGAGCATGAGCGATATGAATCAACTGCTCATTGGGGAAAGTCTCAAAAATGGGGGCGGCTTCTTCCGTGAAGTCCACGGTAATCCTCGAGAGATGATAAGCCACCACGTTTTCAGAGCCCTTCTTGTTCCGAATCTCAATGTCGAACTCTTGTAAGAGCAAAATCCACCGGATGAGGCGAGATTTAGCATCCTTTTTGGAAAAAATATACTTCAATGCCGCGTGATCCGAGTAGATGATGACTTTCGATCCTAGTAGGTAGGATTGAAACATATCCAGAGCAAACACGACTGCCAGCAGCTCCTTCTCAGTGGTCGAATAATTCAGCTGGGCGTCGTTCAGAGTCCGACTTGCATAACAAATGACGTGGGGAAGTTTGTCAATGCGCTGCCCCAACACAGCTCCAACGGCGTAATCTGACGCGTCACACATGATCTCGAAAGGTGTACCCCAGCTCAGGGGCCGAATGATGGGTGTGGACGTCAGAATTGTCTTCAAGGCCCCAAATGCCTGCTTGCAATCTTCATCAAAAATAAAAGGGGCCTCCTTTACCAACAGTTTGCACAAGGGCCGGGCGATCTTGTTGAAATCCTGGATGAATCGCCGATAAAATCTTGCATGGCCCAAAAAAGAGCGAACCTCTTTCACCGTCCTTGGGGGAGGAAGGTTGGATATCAGATCTGCCTTCGCCTTGTCTACTTCAATCCCTCGACGAGAGATGACGTGCCCGAGCACAATTCCTTGTTGCACCATAAAATGGCACTTCTCCCAATTGAGTACCAGGTTCTTTTCTTTACACCTCTCCAAAACTAACGTGAGGTGGTGCAAACACACCTCAAAAGATGACCTGAAAACTGAGAAGTCGTCCATAAACACTTCCAGGAAACGCTCCACCATATCAGAAAAGATGCTGATCATGCACCGCTGAAAAGTAGCGGGTGCATTGCATAGGCCAAAGGGCATGCGTCGGTAGGCGAACGTCCCGAACGGACAAGTGAAGGTTGTCTTCTCTTGGTCTTCAGGGTCCACAGGGACCTGGTTATATCCAGAATAACCATCCAAAAAACAGTAATACTCGTGCCCGGCCAACCGCTCCACCATTTGATCAATGAACGGAAGAGGAAAGTGATCTTTCCTGGTGGCGGTGTTCAGCTTACGGAAGTCGATGCAGACTCTCCATCCAGACTGTACTCGAGTTGGAACCAACTCGCCTTCCTTGTTCTGCACGACTGTAACTCCAGCTCGCTTGGGCACGACATGAATGGGGCTCACCCATTTGCTGTCAGAGATGGGGTAGATGATGCCAGCATCCAACAACTTGATTACTTCTCCTCTGACGACTTCTTGCATGGTCGGGTTGAGCCTTCTCTGTGGCTCCCTCGATGGTTTGGTGTCTTCCTCCAAGTGTATCCTATGCATCACCACCGAGGGGCTGATTCCCTTAATATCTTCAATGGTCCAGCCTATAGCTTCCTTATGCTTCCTCAAGACATCTAACAACCTCTCCTCCTGAGCGGTGTGAAGATCCGAAGCTATGATGACAGGCAAGGTCTCTACTGGACCGAGGAACTTATACTTGAGATTGTCTGGTAGGGGCTTAAGTTCCTTCTTTGGAGGCTCAGGTACTGCTGCCTCCTCTTCCTTCTTGCTCTCCAGAGGAGCAAACTCCAAAACAGCATTTGCTTGCTCGAGTAGTACATCCAAGTCCAGATCCTCTCCAAATTGAGCAAGGCATGCTTCCAGGGGGTCTTGTATGCTTGATTCTTCAATGCTTTCCTCCAGGATTTCCTCTATCAAGCAGACATTGTTGATCTCGTCACACTCCCTTGGCTGTTTGCTGATGGTGAAAATATTCAGCTCTACCGTCATGTTGCCGAATGAGATCTTCATTACCCCCGTCCTACAAATGATCAGGGCGTTAGCCGTAGCTAAGAATTGTCGCCCTAGGATTACCGGTATCTGAACTCCAACATTCTGTACCGGCTCGGTGTCAAGCACTATGAAGTCTACGGGGAAATAAAACTTATCCACCTTAATCAAAACATCCTCCACTATTCCCCGTGGTATCTTAACTGACCGGTCAGCCAATTGCAATGTTATGGAGGTGGGCTTCAATTCTCCTAATCTAATTGCAGGTAAACTGAATAGGGTAGGAGATTGACGCTGGCTCCAAGGTCAAGCAGGGCCTTCTCAATGTGGCTGACTCCTATCGTGCAAGAGATAGTAGGACATCCAGGGTCCTTGTACTTGATGGGCAGCCTGTATTGGAGGATTGAGCTGACTTGCTTGGTCAAACAAACTTTTCTCGGGACATTGTTTCTCCGCTTGATGGTGATTAAGTCCTTCAAGAACTTGGCGTAAGATGGCACTTGCTGGATGGCATCCAAGAACGGAATGTTGATCTGCACTTGTTTGAACACCTCCCGAATGTCCTCGAATGTTCCTCATTTCTTGGGCGCGAGAAGTCTATCAGGGTAAGGCGCCTTAGGTATAAACGACCTAGGAGGAGTCTCTATGGTCGGAGCTAGTGTAGATGGCTCGGCATCTCTCTTCTCTACGCCCCTACTTCCTTGTTCTTCTTGTGCAGCAGGGTTCTCCTCTGGGTGAACCACTTGGTTGTCCACTTGTTTCCCTGATCTAAGTGTGACAACGGCTTGCACATGCTCCTTCCCATGCACTGCATTTGATGAACTTCCCTCATGGAACTGCAACTTTGGATTCGGCACAGGCTGACAAGGGAACTTTCCCTTCTCTCTCTCCCCTAGGTGACTAGCAATTTGCCCGATCTGGGTCTCCATCTTGGCAATAGCTTGAGTGTTCACCATGGTAGCATTCTTCACGTCATTGATGGATTGGCCGGTAATCTGGATGAAAGCCTTAAGAGTGTCTTCCAAAGAAGATTGTGAAGAAGAGGCAGGGGCTTGAGTAAGGGCTTGGTATGATGGTGCTGGTTGGGATGGACGGCTTTGATGGTGAACCGGCTGATGAAATCCAGGGGGTATTGAATATGGGATTGGTGAGGAACTCCCCCTTGAGTCATAGGCTGGTTCTGCTTCCAAGAAAAGTTAGGGTGGTTCCGCCACCCTGGACTGTATGATTCGGAGAAAGGTCCACTGGATTGTTTCCGATAATCATTGAAAGCGTTCACTTGCTCCATTGGTGACTCGACAAAAGCCGGCAATGATGGGCAAGTCTGTGCTAAGTGCATGGGACTAGCACAGATGGAACAACAGTCAATATGGAATGGGATGGCAGCATTCATGGATTTGCTAACAACTAGGGCTTCGACCTTTTTGGTAAGGGCATCTATCTTCATTTTTAATTCTATGTCCTCCTTAACCTCATAGATGCCTCCCTTCTTCTGAATGCGAGCAGCTTTATCTCGACAGCTTGAAAAATCCCACTGTTGGGAATTGTCGGATAACTGATCTAAGGTCCTATAAGCCTCCTCTCCCGTCAAACTCAGAAATGCGCCTCCGTTCATTGACTCGATCATGCTACGATTGGATTGAGTTAATCCTTGATAGAAAAATTGCACCAGTCTCCATTTCTCGTATCCATGTGGAGGGCACTTAATCAGCATATCTTGAAATCTCTCTCAACTCTCAGAAAATTTCTCATCTTCCTCTTGAGTAAATGAGCTTATCTCCTTCCTACACTCATTGACTTTAGACATGGGGAAGAATTTGTTGTAGAATTTGTTTAGCAAGTTCTCCCAAGAAGTGATGGAACCAGGCATGTTTGAATCCAACCATGCCTTGGCTCTATCATGGAGTGAGAAAGGAAAAAGCCTAAGATGCACAGACTCTTCAGAAAAATTTTGAAATTTGAAGGTGGCACAGATGTCCTTGAATTTCTTCACATGGCTATAAGGATTTTCGAGGTCCAAGCCATGGAATGCGGGTAGGAGTTGGATGACATGAGGCTTGAGGTCAAAATGAGTGGCATTGGTTGGGGGTAACACGATACATGAAGGAGAATTTGTTGCAACGGGTGCAAACAAATCCCTAAGTGTCCTAGTATGATCAACGTTTTCTCCCCGATTCCTCTCATTTTCATTTGCATGCATGTTATCTCCCATCTCAACAGAATTTCTAAGATTTCTCCTAAGAGTTCTTTCAATTTCGGGATCTAAAGATGTCAAGTCTAGGTTTAATGATCTTCTACCAAGCATACACCAAGCATACACAATTGTTTAACCAAAAGACAAACAAACAAAAATAAAGAAAACAATTTGCTAATGGGGAACAAAGTTCTCCAAAGTATAATCTAGGCTAATTCCCAGGTAGGTGAGGGGGGTCACAACGGACACACTTAAATCCCATGACCAATCCTTGCCAGAATTCACCTTGTCATTGCCCTTAGATAGCTAAGTAGACCCTTACTAGCAAAATATTTTCTTTTTTATTTTTTATTTTTTTTTTAAATCAAAGAAAAATAACACAACTAAGATAAAATGTAAAGACTAACAAAAATGCAGACAAAGATAGTAGCTAAAGTAAAAATAAGAATACTTACAAATTGGGACCAAAAAGAAGTTTTGGTAAAAATTTCTGCTACTGATCTTATCCAGGAGCTGCCTTCTGAGTTGAGGTCGATCGATCGAATATTTGTGCAGGAACAGAAACAGAAACAGGAACAAAAACAGAACAGAAACTCTCTCTCTTTTTTCTTTTTTTTTTTTGTTAGAACAAAATAAAAGAAATTGAGGATAATATAAAACACAAACTAAACAGAATTTGAACTAAGTTATAATGAACTAAAAGAAAATTAAACAAACAGCAAAATACTATTAAACATAAACAAATTATGAACAAAAAATGAACAAAATGGACTAAAAGAAGTACTGGAATAAAGATACTCACCTAATTCCGAGCTGCTGCTGTGCAGAAAGTTCGTTCGATCGAAGTATATTTCGATCGATCGAAAGTCGATCGATCGAATATATTGTCGATCGATCGTCTTTATATAATGCAGATGCTAATTCGACCGATCAAAAGTCGATCGATAGAATTTTTTTCGATCGATCGATTCTTCAGGGCACCCAGTAAGTTGCAGAAGCTGCAGAACAGATTCGAGAAAAACAAAGAAAGGACTTAGAATGCAGAACAGAAGCTAAACAACAGTAAAATGAAACAAAAATCTATCTAACTAGTAGAAAAACAAAATAAATCAAACAAGAACCAATTTTTTGAACCGATATCCCCGGCAACGGCGCCAAAAACTTGATGTGTGTTTTAAATAGTACTCGCAAGCGCACGAATCGTTTGCAATATAGTGTGTGCAAGTGCGAGGTTGAATCCACAGGGAAATGGTCAAATATTGGTGTCTTGTTTAATCAACCTCATTTTAACCTAGTTCCAAAGGTTTGAGAATTGATTCAAGAACAAAAGACTAAATAAAAGAGATGGAATGAAATATGCAAATTCAAAAAAAAAGGAACTAAGGCTAAGGAATCCACCAAACCAAATCCAATAACTCACACTCTTGATTTCCACTTGAACACCCAAAGAACATTAAGCTTAGGGTGTTATTCAAGTTTCTCAACCATAAACCCGAGAACCATTAAATGAATTCAACACATAGACAAATCACAAAGAGTACCAGTTGACATCAAAACATCCAATGTATCATTCAATCACAATGGATATCATCATTCAAACCGATAAAACAAAACAAATAATGTTGCTAACATGCATCCAGGATAAAGAAGATAATTTGAAAGTGGGTGTTAAATTTATGGCTTTGAGATTTGGAGGTTCGACTAAGCAGTGGATTATTGGGTTTGGAATTGCATGCATTGGTAGCCTTTCCCTCAATGGATTTAATGCTGGGATCGGTAAATACTCTGTTCCCTATGTTAATCTGTTTTCTGGAAGAAGAAAAAAAAACGTGGAGCAGGGCGGTCATATTATGCATTTTTGGCAGCTGCATCAGGACACTTAGCTTGGCAGATATGGACAGTTGATCTATCATCCCGTGCTGATTGCAATAGAAAGTGTGCAATTTTATTTTGCTGTATTCTATTTTTTGGGGTTTGAGTATAACATAGGTTTATTGTATTAATGCCGCTGATTGTACTTTGGCTCACGTGATGCATAAATCCATACTGTATTTCCTCTAGGGTCCTCCTTTTGGATATGTCATTGAGATCACATTCTTGTGTCTTAAGCTTCTTTCCGTTGTTTGGAAGCACAATGCTTATAGAGAGATGCCACCATTTTTGTAATCTAGATAATGAGTGATTCTAGTCTAGAAGATGTTTTTAAGCGTCTTGGTAAATGCAACATTATATTGATCAATAGATTTAAAAGCTTGGCCAAAAACGTAAGTTGAGAGGGTTGTTGATACATTAGTTTTGAATTGGCACTAAAATACAACATTAAATGATACCTAAGGAGTAAGGGATCCTAAAAATTACATTTTTATCAACAGAAGCCTCTTAAATTATCTTTTATATTCTTTCAATCTAAATGTATCCATTTCAATAGACACTCGATATCCCACTTTCTCTATATCCCCAACCTTAAGACAAATACAGTGCTGGAATATGGTGATGATCCAATTTTTTTCTCATTATGATTCTTTGTTCAGATCCATTTACCGAGAATTGTGTTTATGCTTTATATACCTGACGAGTGCAATTGGTCTCAATTTAGCTTGTTTTTAGAATTCTTCTCTTCTCTGTTGAGCTTTTATTATTATCTTCTTCTTTTTTGGTTGGAAAGTATGCTTTTACCGTTAGCAACTCACATTTCTTTATCAAATCTTCTTTGCTTGCTTTCGGATTTGTGTCCAACAAGTGGTTCAGGCTTGTAGCATCCCAGTTGGTCCTGAGGTTGAGGATTATATTTCGCAAAATGAGCAACATGCTCGAGCATGTGTGTTAGTTGCCATTGATGGAAAGGTTGCTGGAGCTGTTGCTGTATCTAATCCAGTGATGTGTGCTAGTTGCCATTGATGGAAAGGTTGCTGGCGCTTTTGCTGTATCTGATCTAGTGTGTGTGTTAGTTGCCATTGAAAATACAGATAGTAATGTTTGTAATCTGTACATAGTTAGATGTAACTATGTCTCTATTGGTAATGGCAAAGATAGTTTGATTGTATGTTTGTTGAAACTGGTGTTTTGGTTTTGAATAGTTGTGATTGTTGATGATTGATGGAAATGTAAATTTTGATGTTGTAAACAATGGATTGATGAAAATGTACATTTGGAAGTAGATATGTAAATTGTCTATCAGGTCAATTGCGAAAAATTCAAAAAAATATATTTGTGCGAGCAAAAAATGTATTTCTTTTTCTTCTGATTTAATGACGTGTCAATATATTGCCACATCAATAAATTTATTGACGTGTCAAAGATTAACACGTCAATAAATCCTCAGTTTGACACCCTTATTCTTAACGTTGGACACACGTAAAAAATGACATGTTACTAAATTTAGTGACGTGTCAAGCCTCTTGACGTAAAAAACAGTTGGTCGGGAATTTTTTTTTTTTTTTTGAAGTGAAGATGTGCAGAAAACAACAATCCAAACGTGGTATGACCATTATGAATTTCTGGTTATTCCTTTTAGACTAACCAATGCATCTTCTGTGTTTATGGACTTGATGAACAAAGTATTCTATAAGTACCTTGATTGGTTTGTAGTAGTGTTCATTGATGATATATTAGTTTACTCAACTAATCAACATGAACATGCTGAACATTTGCAAAAGGTAGTGGATATTCTGAGAGAGAAGAAGTTGTTTGCCAAACTCAAGAAATGTGAGTTTTGGTTGAAGAAAATCTCATTTTTGGGACATGTAATCTCAGGAGATGGGATTGAAGTAGATCCCAGTAAGATTGAAGCTGTAGTTAAATGGGAGAGGCCAACAAATGCCCATGAGATTCGCAGTTTCTTAGGACTTCCAGGCTATTATCGGAGATTTGTGGAGGGATTCTTTGTGCTATCGAGACTTTTGACTACATTGACAAAGAAGAACACTTGTTAATGGCACCAAGTGGTGGGTTTGCCAAGAGCACTACGTGGACAAGATGTTATCTGGGTAATAGTTGATAGACTTACTAAAAGTGCTCATTTTGATCATTTTAAAATTATTGATTCCATGCAAAAGATGGCAGAATTGTACATTCGAGAAATTATTTGGTTGTATGGAGTGCCTGTTTCAATAGTATCTGACCGAGATCCTCTGTTTACATCAAAATTTTGGAAGAGATTGTGAAAGGCAATGGGAACAAAATTGAATTTTAGTATGGCATACCATCTACAAACTGATGGCCAATCAAAAAGAACCATCCGAATTCTTGAGGATAATGCTGAGATTATGCGTACTCGATTTTAAAGGTAATTGGATTCAATTCCTACCTTTAGTTAAGTTTGCTTATAACAATAGTTTTCAAGCAACTATTGGGATGACACGGTATGAAGCTCTATACGGACGCAAATGTAGATCACCATTATATTGGGATGAAGACGGCGAGAGGCAACTATTGAGACCAGAGATAGTGCAAGACACCAAATACAAGATTGTACTCATTCGAAAAAGAATGTTAACGGCTCAAAGTCGACAAAAGAGCTATGCGGATCAACATTGCCGCAAGTTGGAATTTGAAATTGGCAACCAAGCATTCCTTAAGGTTTAGCCAATGAAGGTGTAATTCGATTTGGTAAGAAAGGTAAACTAGGCTCGATGTATGTAGGCCCTTTTGAGGTGAAAGAGGTAGTGGGGCTAGTGGCATATAGAATTGCATTGCCACCAGAGTTAGCTGGAGTACATGACGTGTTCCACGTATCTACACTACGAAAGTAACGTGTATATTGGTATATATGTATAAAGCTATACGTATTAAGGAAATGTCACTGAAAATATAAGTGAATTTTATTATGTAGTATTAAACAGCTCTACAGTGCTTATCTTATCATCTAGGAATTACATAAAATAATTCTTTTTGGAAAACCTGACATAATTGTTATTATAATCATCATGTTAGTGATATTTTCGAAAAAGATGGCTCACATTTGGAAATGTTCAGTAATTTTTATATTTATTGAGACCGTGGACTCATTAATTCGCCTATGTAAATGCGGTAACGTCACACTTACATAGATGTTGATCCAGGTATTGAATTGAGTGAAGATGATCCATTTGCCTGTCTAGGGTATATGAATAAGATGATCCATATGGAGTGTACCTATAGTTAGACATGTTCTAAGTTTTTGATGTATAGCAACTTATATGCTGTCCGTGACACTTTAGACTAATGTTGTTTTATCATGTAAAGTAAAATGTAAGAATCTATATAATATAGAAGTCATAATTTTAGCTCTGATGTGTTTAATGGGAGTTATCTTATAAAAATAAAAAATAAAAATCCGCTGTGAGATATATGAACTCTGATGATATTGAGGTTGAGATAGTAGTGCTTAGTGGAGATTAGAGATTTTCACTTTCGTCTTTCATTAAGTAAAAAGGCGGGGCACTACAGTTTGGTATCAAAGCAATACGTTCTTAGGACCGTGAAAGTTAGCCTTACTTGGTTAGAGTCTAAGGAATACTACAAGAGCTATAGGATTATAAAAAAATTTCAATAAGGAACAATCATTTAGATTTGTAGAAATGAGATGAGAGAAATAAAATGGCTTAGAAGCCAGCTTTTGCAAATACAGATGAATGGAGTCAGTGATCAAATTTAATTAATGCATATACAATGCCACCTAGACAATTGAACTTGCGTAATCTAAGAATGCCTCAAGAAAATTGTGGTGAAGAAAATCTATCACCACCACCTCTTCCTCCACCATTCTATGATGGAGTACATCCTACCATGGCACAGTTTATGGTAGAAACAACTCGGCAATTTGCTGAAGCAGTGGCACGGATGCCACAATGACGGGAGAACATTGGATGCTCCATGTGAGACTTTTCTAGTCATCAGTTTCGACTGTTTGATGGCATGCATGGGCCAATGGTGGCAGAAGCTTGGGTTACTAATATCCAAGATTTATTTGAAAACCTTGGTTGTACTAACAATCAAATGGCCAGGTACGCAACACTTAGGTTATCGGGTGAAGCTACGATTTGGTGGAAGTCAAAGAAATGGTTATTGTTGAGGGAAACTGAGGAGTGAAGCTGAGATCACGTAGGAAATATTCAAAGTAGAATTTTATAATCGATTTTTTCCCATGTCTCAATAGTAACTTAGGGCAATCGAGTCCCAAAACCTTGTTCAAGGCAGTATGACAGTAAAGCAGTACTTTGCTAAATTTTTGGAACTATCAAGGTTTGCTCTAAATCTAGTTCCAAATGAACAAACTAAGGCTGAGCGACTCGAGAATGGACTTAATCCTTGAATCAAAGGGAAAGTGATCTGTCACGAGATCAATGACTTCACTAAATTGGTGAATGTGGCATATTTAGCTGAAAGGAGCCTCAATGATGCAGTGGCTGCTTTTGTACGTAAAAAGAGATCAATGCCTCAAGCATCGTATCCGTTCAAGAGACTAGCCGTGGGTGGTAGCTCTAGTTCAGCTGCAAAGAGTTTTCCTGTGCCTCAAGCACACTAGAGACCTCCCTGTATCAAATGCGGGACGTTTCACTTTGGAGACTGTAAGATAGGAATCAGAACTTGCTTTCGATGCGTCAAGCTGGACATTTTCAAAGGAATTGCCCAGTTGCAGCAGCAAGAGTGCATAAGCTGCAAGGAGGCGATTATCAATAAAAGCAACCAGTTCAAGCAATGGTGCATTCACTTACCCCAAGGGGTGCTGATGTTGAAGAAAAGGACGAAGATGCTGCCGTGGTGACAGGTACCATTCCTCTTTTTGGTAGCCTTGCATGCACGCTATAAACATATGATGGGATATTTTCTAAAAGAATCATAATAAAAGGTGAGTAACTTATGTACTTACTGAGAAGTGGTAGGTCACCCAACTATAGATTTCAATATTACAACTGATAAGTACTGAATATTACACATTCAAGCCCCTTAGTTTACATATGTTAAGCTCTTAGTTTTGTTATAGTTTGATGTTTTGTGTTGTTTTTGTGTTTTCTTGTATTTTACAGGTTTTGAAAGTAAATTCATAAAATTCCAAGATTATAACGAAGTTGGAAAACTCACTTTTGGATAGATTTAAACTCCAAATCAATTTTGAATTTGAGGAAAGAGAAGTTGGCAAAAAAATCGTTATTTTTTAAAAGAATCTAGAATGAGCACGTCTCAGTAGTTTAATTATAACTTTCGGCTCAAGTATTAGATTACAACAAAATTTGTGGCGTTGGAAAGCTAAGACAAAATGAAACATATGTGTCAGAAATAGATTTTTCCTAATTCGGATGTTTACCATGCCAAAATCGCTCCGCAATAAAAGACCGCAAATCTGTACGAATTTTGGAATCATTTTCCTACTTGGATGGAAATTTTAGAAAACGAAAAGACTTGTAATTATTCTATTTGGACTAGAAGACCTATTTATAATTGTTTTAGAATTTCTAGAGCATCTAGGGCTTCTCTAATCCCTATAAATAGGCATCTAGCCTTTGAAGAAAAACACACATGCTTTGAAGAAGAATCAAATGCTACATGAAGAAGGAGGTTCTTTATAGTTTTTATTTTCTTTCTTTTCCTTTATTATTTTCTTATGAGGAAGATTTCCATCCAATTTCTGTGTAACTAATACTTTGTTAGGGCTCGATTGAAGCCCTAATCATGTCTCTTTAAGTTTTTCAATTTGTCTTGCTACAATTTATATATTGATGCTTAACTTGATTAATTCTAGTTTCTTGAATTCCTCACATGTTTATGTTTAGCTAGCATATTCTTGTGGTATGGATTTGTTATTTATGTCAATTTGGATGACCGAGTCCTGGGCATAATAGAGTAATGAAAGAACCCCGACACAGGTTCTTGGATTAATCAACATAAAGACAACTGGAATAGATACCATATTCCAATCTGAGTGTGTTTACCGATTTCTATAGATTTATGCTTTCTTGAAGAACAACTTAGTAGATACCATGCTAAATCCTTCAAGGAAGAAAAGAGTTAGAGTAGATACCATGCCTAACACATTGCTTAGGGAAATCAATAGCTTTAGGAGAAGATACCATTCTCTTGTGGCTGGTAAACATTAAGCATCATGTTATGATTGTAGTATTGTGCATATTGCAAATCTTATTTGAGTATGATTGGCGGTGGAAATTGAAGCCCTACCCTTTCTTCATATTATTTTTAATTTAATCTTTTATGCTGTCTTATTCAACATATCTCTTTTAGGAATTTCTCTTTAAATACAATTTATACAAATCTTCGTGGGAATGATCTCGTATTTGCCTGCTATACTATTGTTTTGATCTTGTGCACTTGCGAGTAAAACGTATAAGTATTTACCTATTTATTTAGGTAGATATTTGCACAACAAGTTTTTGGCGCCGTTGCCGGGGATTGTGTTAATTGTGTTTTAAAAGTCTTTCCTCTTATTTTCGTATTTCTGTTTCTGTTTATCTAAAAAAATAATAAAAAATAAATAAAAATTCTCATCCTTTTCTGAGTTCTTTTCTGCAGAATTTCGAATTTGGTATTGTAGACGAGCGCAGTTCTTCCAAACAGCAGTACTGAAGCTGCTATCCACAGTTACAGAATTTTCTGTCTATGCAAGGTCGTCGATCTCAGAATTCAGACGTTATTCCATACGATCCAGAGATCGAACACACTATTCGACAACAAAGAGACACCTCCGAATAAGAAATTATATTCAAAGTCGAGGAAGAGATGGCAGAAGTACGTGTAGTGAATCCACCCGAGCGAAAGCCAATGAAGAGTTCTTTCATACCATAGAATCTAAATCAGCCCTCTTGCATTGCTTTCCAGCCAAATGTGCAAAGCAATTTCAATTTGTCTCCCCACCTGCTCAGCATGGTTCCACACTACAGAGGCACACCTACAGAGGATCCTTATCTTCATATTCGAGACTTCTTTGATCTTTGCAAGACACAAAACATCCATGGCTTAAACGTAGAAGGAATCAGGTTAATTCTTTTTCCATTTTCCTTGAAAGATAATGCTAAGGTATGGTTAAATTCTTTGGCTGCAGGGTCTATTCATAATTGGGAGTAGTTGGCCACAAAGTTCTTAAAAAAGTTCTTTCCAGCCCAAAGGACTAGGCAATTGAGGAGGGAGATTAAAACCTTCCAACAAAAAGATGGAGACCTATTCTTTGAGGCGTGGGAGCACTTCAATGAGATACTTCTAAAATGCCCACATCATAATCTATCTCAAGATGATCAGGTACAAGCTTTTTATGAAGGTTTAAATGATTCTAACAAAAGTCTTGTAGATTTAGCTTGTGGAGGCATGCTAATGGAGAAAAATAACGAAGAGACCATTGAACTCTTTGAGACTCTAAGCGAAAACTCCCAACAATTCTCATCCCGAGAGAGACAAGGACTCAAAGGAAAGGGCGTCTATGAAGTGAATGTCAATAATGGTGTTCAAACTCATATGGCTACCATGGAGAGGAAACTGGATATGCTAGTAAAAGTCATGACTACTCATCACATCTCTCCCATTCAACAGATTGCTCAAGTTAAGGTATGTGCCATATGCTCTCACTCTGACCACACAACTGAGACTTGCCCCATGTCTTCATTTATTGATCAAGAGCAAGCAAACTATATGGGACAAAATAACTATCCTCCAAAGAACAATCCATACTCCAACACTTACAATGCAGGGTGGCGAAACCACCCCAATTTTTCATGGAGTAACAATTAGAATGTGTAGAATCCACAAGGGCAGTAAAGAAATTTTCAGCAAGGAAATAACTATCAAGCTCCACCACAAGTAGTCCAACCGAATCCAGAACCAAAGAAGAATGACCTTAACAGTGTTCTATGTCAATTTATAACTTCACAACAACGGACCAATATTTAGACCAATCAAGCCATTCAAAGGTTGGAAACACAAGTGGGACAGTTGGCCAAAGAGCTGAACGAGAGAAAGAGGGGCGAATTTCCGTCCCAAACACTACCCAATCCAGGAGGTCACGAGCAACTCAAGGCTGTAACAACCCTCAGAAGTGGGAAGACTATTGATAACAAGGTGGGAATTGAGGAGATAATACCAACATCTCCAACTGCAGCCACAACCTCCAAGGTAAGTGAAAAATAGAAGGTGAGTGCACCACCGTTCCCTCAGAGGTTAGTAAAACCAAAGAAAGAAAAGCAACTTCTAAATATTTTTGAGATTTTGAGAAAAGTTGAAATAAATATTCCTTTACTAGATGCAATTAAGAAAATCCCCTCTTATGCTAAATTTTTAAAGGACTGTTGCACGTATAAAAGGAAGTTTCAGGCTCATGAAAAAGTTGCTTTAACAGAAGAGGTCAATGGAGTGCTATTGAGAAAGTTGCCACCAAAATTGAAAGATCTAGGTAGTTTCACTATTCCTTGTAGGATTGGTGACCAACTTTTTGATCGTGCATTACTGGATTTGGGAGCAAGTATCAATCTATTGGCATACACTATATATGAGAAATTGGGTCTGGGAGAGCTCCAACCAACCTCAATCACCTTACAATTGGCAGGCAGAAGCATTGAAAGGCCGAGAGGTATTTTGGAAAATATCCTCGTAAAGGTAGATAAATTTATTTTACCTACTGATTTTATTGTGCTTGATATGGAAGAATCTCCTATGCCATTACCTTTACCTATTATTTTTGGAAGACCCTTTATGAGAACGGCAGATACAAAAATTTGTGTGAAAAAGGGTATTGTAAGTATGAAGGTAAATGGGGAGAAAATAGAGTTCAAAGCTTTTGATGCATTAAAATTACCCTAGGATCATCTTGATTGTTTTAATGTCTGTGAAGTTCAAACTGCTGTGGAGAAAGCTTTTCAGGTCCATCATATTAATCCATTGGAGGCCACTCTTACTCACAGTTTCAAGATGCAAGACATTGAGCCCTATTTTGAGGATTTTTCTGATGACATCATTGAAGCCGTGCAATTCCTTGATGCATCTCCACCACATTCAAGTAAGTATGCACCTCCCTTTGAAATGCTTGAGCCAACTAATACTACTCTTGTTCCATCTATTGGCCAGGCACCAGTTTTAGAGTTGAAGCAGCTTCCGACCCATTTGAAATATGCCTACCTGGGAGATAATGAGACACTACCAATAATAATTGCTATAGAGTTAAGTTTTGGGGAAGAGGAGAAGCTTTTAAGGGTTCTCAGAGATCATAAAACTGCAATAGGATGGACTATTGCCGACATCAAAGGCATAAGCCCCTCCAAATGCATGCACAAAATTCTCCTTGAGGATGAAGCAAGGCCAACCAAGGACGCACAAAGAAGACTTAACCCACACATGAAGCAGGTGGTTAGAGATGAAGTTCTAAAATTGCTAGATGTTGGCATTATCTATCCCATCTCAGACTTAACCCAGAATGAGCATGTCTCAGTAATTTAATCATAACTTTTGGCTCAAGTATCATATTGCAACAAAATTGATGGCGTTGGAAAGTTAAGACAAAATGAAACAAATATGTCATAACAGGTTTTTCCTAATTCAGATGTTTACCATGCCAAAATCTCCCAACAATAAAAGATCACAAATCTGTACAAATTTTGGAATCATTTTCCTACTTGGATGGAAATTTTAGAAAACGAAAAGACTTGTAATTATTCTATTTGGACTAGAAGACCTATTTATAATTGTTTTAGAATTTCTAGAGCATCTAGAGCTTCTCTAATCCCTATAAATAGGCCTCCAGCCTTTGAAAAAAAACACACAAGCTTTGAGGAAGAATCAAAGGCTACATGAAGGAGGTTCTTTATAGTTTTTATTTTCTATCTTTTCCTTTATTATTTTCTTATGAGGAAGATTTGCATCCAATTTCTGTGTAACTAATACTTTAGTTAGGGCTCGATTGAAGCCCTAATCATGTCTCTTTAAGTTTTTCAATTTGTCTTGCTACAATTTATATATTGATACTTAACTTGATTAATTCTAGTTTCTTGAATTCCTCACATGTTTATGTTTAGCTAGCATATTCTTATAGTATGGATTTGTTATTTATGTCAATTTGGATGACCGAGTCCTGGGCATAATAGAGTAACGAAAGAACCCCGACACAGGTTCTTGGATTGTAGTATTATGCATATTGTGAATCTTATTATGGTTATTCAACATATCTCTTTTAGGAATTTCTCTTTAAATACAATTTATATCAATCCTCGTGGGAATGATCTCGTATTTGACTGCTATACTATTGTTTTGATCTTGTGCACTTGCGAGTAAAACGTACAAGTATTTGCCTATTTATTTAGGTAGATATTTGCACAACACCATCATTACACAGATATTGCAAGTTCAGTTGAGGAGATTGATGTCATAATCCGTATGTGTGCTTAAAAGTTCGCTATTGAGAAGATAAGTTGGTCTTTAGGATGACTTGAGTTGAGTCTCCATTTCTAGTTTAATTGTTGTATTTATTCATGCCGCATGTGGAACTTTTACTATGGTTTAAAGTTGTAAAGCATTATGTTGTTAAATAGAAGCTCTCGTATATAACATGCCGTATGTGGTACATTTCATCTTTGATGTTGTAATGTCATATGAAAACTCAAGTGATGTCTATTGTCGATTGTTCTATATGTTGTATGTTATGAATCAAATTAACATTAAATCACGAAATCAATCATTTTTCATAATCTTCTTTAGGGGGCTTAATCCAATATTTACTAAGCTCACAAGATCCAATGACATTAATTCTCATGTCTAAGCCCAATAGCTTGGGCTAAAATTCTTATACTAGATATACAGGTGTTACACCTGTCATGAACAAACACTCATTAATATCACATTGTTTAACTTTGCACTTTAATAATTGGGTGAATCTATCAGCAGGATGCGGTCCTATATATTCTTCAAATTCCTGATGTTATAATATGCCTTAGGTAGAGCACAGCAGTAGTATATATTCAAATAAAGCCAAAAAAATGATTTTTTCTATTTTTCTTTTGGTCTAAAAATTTTCTATGACAAAGCAATCAAAACCCACATGCATCTACTCTTGATTAAGAGTTATACATGCGAGTAGATATTAATCGCCCACATCCATTATCTGCATCCGTGGATAGCAAAACCACTATCCGCAAGTGCAGATGCGTATAACGATTTTAGGATGCGGATGCTGATATTCATTCCCATTCAGTATAAACTAATGAACTCGCATTCTTGTATTCATTCCCATTCAGTGAGGGTCAAAGAACGCATTTTTTATCAATCTCATGGCATATGAAATATCCCTTTCACAACAAACATAATATTTTTTGGGGGAAAGAAACCTTTTGACACCTTACAATCCTCCTCTTCTGTAAATTTTTCCATCAAATCCAACTTTTGCAACAAAAATGTTGATAAAGTCTACCTATCTAATTATATATCAAAGTGTCGTGTCTAAAATGTAAGCAGAAGCAAAAGGTTTCTATTACAGGTAACATGACAGATCCAAGTTTTTATATTTAAACAAGTAAAATAAAACTCTAGCACGCACAATTAGGAAAAATCGCAACATTTCACCTCGGATAAGGAGTTAAGCATCATGGTTGTCGGTTCCTGAGACATAACATGATGACCGTGATTCAAAAGTATATGATATATCCATGGAAGAACATACTTTCGACTGCATGTCCTGCATGTAGAAGATAACCAAAAAATTTCAGTCACTTTTTAGTATACACCTTCTGTAGAGTTTGCTATTGCAAGTTCTTTATCATATAATTAATTATGTAGCAAAAGAAACTATTTATTTCAAAGCATTACGAAAAGAAGTATGCAGCATTATACTAATATAACTCTATCTAATGTACATATTGAGAGCAGTGACATCGCATTATTTTTACAAGAAAAGACATCCTTTGAAAATATATGTATATATATATATATAGAAAGAGAGAGAGAGAGAGAGAGAGAGAGAGAGAGAGAGAGCAAGCACAGGTCAAAGAAATCAAAACTCTAAGAAAAAATAAGATTTTTTTTAAAAAAAAAGAAAAGAAAAAGTGGTACAATGCTGTAGCCATCAATCTAAATTCACAATTTCACAGAAAGTAATACAAATTTCTTTCTTTTTTCCCTAAGCAATTGAGACAACAAAGAGAAACGAAAACCAACAGAACAGGGTAAACAGGTTGATATCACTAATGAAGACAACAACCATCAGGAAAATGAACGAAATTAGAGTGAAGTAAAATAGGAATCATTTCATTTTTCATTTATATATTGAAATACTTTTTTGACCCATTTTTTCCTTTGCTTGTTTGCTGATCATTGGCTCTTAAGAAATTTTATTGATGTGATATTGTATGTATTTCGGTTTCTAAAACTACCTTTAAACAATGCTTGCTCTATGCTCAGAATGCTTGTTACGCTGGATTCCAAACCTACAAGATTTTATTTCCGGATATCTGATTGATGTTGTCCGCCATGTGCATACTTTTTCTTGTTACATCTTCTGCCTTTGACAAGTTTGAAACGTGAAACTAATATCTTGTTAGGTAAATATCTTAATCAAGGATTTCGTGGTAAACAAAGCATGATCGATCGAAAAGCACCTAATCTCTCATTTAAAATTATTAACATACCAACAGGATCAACAATGATGTACATAAAAAATAAGATAACTAGAAAACTAGAATAATATATATGACGCATACAAACAAAACCATATATATATATATACCAATAGTCCAAAGTGCCAGCAACATAAGTGGCCATCTTCAGCCCCAGTCAATATTGTAAGAACAATTATCTTTTCATGCAATGGAATGGAAGATGATACAAAATAAAATATCAAAAAGTCAGCTTCGTTACTAATCTTTTTACAACCGCATAGAGCCAATTAGTTTCGGTTTCTTCAAAACCACAATCAATTTCTATCATTTAAATGCCAAAATTCGATCCTCAACTAGTGGGAACACCAAAAAAAACAAAAAAAAAAGTCACTCAATCATCCATCAACCAATTATTAATAAGAAATTTACAATATGCAGGCCGGGGATTTTCGGTTCCCCTCAAATCAACTAAGTATCAACCAAAACAACTAATGGGTATGCCAAAGGCAGCTACAATTTTATGGGTATTCACAGAAAAACCGAAATTAAAGCAAGTCAAACTTCACCCATCAGTTCTTGAAAGCGAAACAAGAGAGAAATTTGAGAAAGCAAAACAGATTTATCAGAAGTGTTTTGTATTTTGAAATTGTCTTGTGTTTTGAGTTGTTTGATAATGTTTTTATTTTGAGTAACTGAAAATAGAGAAAACAAAACGTTAGCAAACATAGTCAACTCCAACAAACAAATAGTTAAATATTGAATGCTTGGATCAATAAGATACTCCTTTTTTTTGTTTTTAACGGTAGGTCGACTATGCACACCCAGTAGAACCCACAAAGCTCACCCTCAACACCATAAGAGATGCCATTTGAGATAGATCTCATTTGGTAGAATATATACATGCAAGCTTACGTCAGTTTTGAAAATGCAAGATCCTTGACGATACACTGCAGGAAGGTTTTTGTAATTGATACGGAACTTCTGGAAAAGCAGTTCATTCTTCTGTTGTTTTTGGGTGCCCTGAGAGTTTAGATCGAGATACAACATAACTATGAATAAACATGGGGATTTTTTTAATATCATTCTGTATGCTGGTTCAGGAAACCAAAATAATTATTTGAATATGAAATGCGGGACGAAAATTAAAACCCAAATAAATTAACTAAAATTTGCTCAAAAATGTCTACTAGTAATTAAACTTAAACAAGTAAATGATGACACATAAATCAGGAGAACAATGGAAGTAAAAGTCGAAAGAACATAATGTACAGTTTGATATAAGAAAAACATAAAATAGGAAACAATTGAAGTGTATATCTTTCCTTTATAAATAATAACGTGTGTGTGGTAATTAAGAAAATAACCTACCACTTATTTTTGCTTACAATAAGTATATGCAATTTTTTTTTTTTATTTTGGATAAGTACAATAAGTATATGCATGTAAAACACATATACAGAAACTTATATAGAAAGGCTTAAAATTCGCACCTTTAAAAACTATTGTGTTTCACTTTCAATCTCTCCTCCTTTAACCAACATCCAGAGGCAAGTGTCATGCAGGTTATTAACACGACCTGTAAAAGGAAGATTAAAAAAAGGGCTAAATAAATTGATAAGATAAATGTGGATAGTAAAATATAACCATGTAGTTGATTAATTTGCTCTTTTAAGACTCAAGTTTTTCTTGTGTTCAGAAATATTATTTCAAGAAAAATAAACTGATAATAGATCACATAAAAATGAATCTATACAAGAAATTTGTTCTAGAAATATTTAAAGTTGTTTAGATAATGTTTACCATCAGTTGTTGATGAAAAAAAAAAAGAAAAAAGAAAACAACAACAAATCAAGTAGAATCTCATGATTGAAACTTGCAAATCAAATGACTGTTACAAAACAAGAACTAGGATAGGGATCCAGAATAATCATATATCCATGCTATAAGAAGGGTGTGCCTAGCTTTCTATGCTATTTCATTTTAGTACAGTGCAGAATATGCTAATATTTCTCATGCCTGCTTTAATTGCTATGGTCCTTGATGCTATAGTTGTTATCAATAACGGTATATTAATTTATTAGGGCCTCTCACGTGTACAACGAAAGTAAAAATTAAAAGGCAACATGAATTTCCAGTGCTCACACCATGACATCACTAATCCCCAACAGAAAACCACTTACATGCATCAAAGATCACAGAAGATCAGATTAAAGTTCAGATTAAAAACCTGGTACGCCTCTGGTAGAACTTGGATGTCTTTTTCTTTTTTTTATTGATAAATAAAGTATATTTCACATAACGCAGAGGAACGCAACCCATGGTACACAGGATATACACATGATACCCCTAATTCAAAGAGAAAATTAAAGAGAGCACTTATAGAGAAAATCAAAATAAGAACACTCAGAACTGCAACTCTCCACAAAAACAAAGTTTGTAACACCAACTTTTTCAAGTTAATCAACCTAGTTTCACAGTTTTCAAAACTGCAACTCATACCACCAAGAAACCATTAAGCTTCATCTAGGAAACTTAATAATGCACAAGTAATGCATTCGGAGCTAACACTATTGACTAGCGAAATGTTAAAAAAAAATAAGCCAGTCACGTGTCGCAATTTTAATGGTACTAAGTGTCGCTGACATGGAAATCCGTCAGTTTTAGACGAAAAAAAATTGACAGAGGTACCATCTCCATCTTTTTCCATAGCACAGGTAACACGTATGAAAAAAATGAAAACTGAGTGGCAAAAAATAAAGTTTTTAACCACATGGGTGTATAAGGTATTTAGCCCTTATAAAAAAAATTATATAATCAAAATAAAACAAGAATACATTTGGGTTCCATATTGCATTAATTCATGCAATCGTATAATCAAAATCCCTAATATATTGCAGAGATGTGATACAGATTTTCCTAGGGCTAGGTGGCAATGTTGTACCCACCAAGCAACACCCACCTGGCTGGAATAAGGAGTATAATTCTCCATATATTATTTCCCTATATTTTTAGCTAATAAGGAATGTATTTCCACTAGTTAATTTTCCTGCATAATGTAATGACAACTAGCCATAATGGTTATGTCTTATGATCTAGTTGTCTTCTATATAAGTGTAACCCTAATCAATAAAATATCATGTGAAATATTATCAAAAACCCTAGAACATCTTTTAGTATCTTTAGAGGTCACGGCTCCTTCGAAGTAGCCATTGGAGATCACAACTTTCTCGAAGTAGCTTTTATCATTTTTCTTTTGTACTTTTTATTATTTGATTGCATCAAGTGGTATTAGAGCTAGAGTTCCTCTCTTTAACAAGAACTTGTTAAACCTTGAGGCTCAGTTTCCCTCAAAATAAACCAAAAAAATGAGAAGAATTCTAGTTGTTCACCATAGGGGTCGTTCGCGCAACAAGAAGAGGGCCTACAAAGATTTTTCGGTTGAAGCAAGGCCGGCTACACATTCATTCACACATAGAAACAAGCAGCAAGCCATGGAAGGACATATGGATAGCCCGAAGCAGTCAATGCACTCCTTGACAATGGAAAACCAGCAGCTTATGGCCCGAATTATCAAATCTTTTGAGATGATGGCCGCCCGGGACCAACGCGAAGCTGGGGAGAAGTTGCAGAGGAGACCACGGGCAGGAGATGAAGAAGATTTCTAGGCAGGAGAAAGGCCTCATTCCTTCAGTAACCGCCATGTCAAGCTTGATTTCCCTTGGTTCAATGGGAAAGAAGACCCAACCAGCTAGGTTTGCAAAGCCGAGCAATTTTTCAGGTTCCAAGGAACCAACGAGGAGGACAAGGTGGCTTTGGCTTCTTTCCCTCTAGAGGGAGAGGTCCAACTTTGGTTCCAAATTCTGCTATGGGAAGGGAGGGAGATAGGCTGGCCAGAAGTCAAAGAAGGGGCGTTTGCTCGTTTTAGGCCTACCCAATTCTATGATCACTTTGGAGAGCTAACTAAACTGCAGCAAGAAGTATAAAGGATTACCAAGTCCAATTCGAGTCTCTACTCTCAAAAATAGGAAATTTATCACAAAGCCAACAGGTCGGTTATTTTGTAAGCGACCTAAAGGAGGAAATCAAGGCGAATGTCACTACTAGACGGCCCCTTACTCTCACTGTAGCCATCGGCCTAGCAAGGGTCTATGAGGCTCGTAACATGGCTCTTGGAAAAAGACGTTCATTTGGACGCTCGAAGACCACCATTAACCCCTTGGAGCACCACTTCTCATCAAGAGGTTAACACCGAAAGAACTTAAGGAGAGGCAAGAGAAGGGTCTTTGTTTCAAGTGCAAGGACAAGTATGGTCCCAGGCATCGCTGCAAGAAGCTGTTCATGATTGAGGCATACTTGAGAGAAGATGTAGATTGGGATGGGATAACACAAGAAGCAGAGGAGGAGGACACTACAGAGATTTCCTTGCATGCCATTACCAATAAAGACCTCACAGAAACCATGAAGACTTATGGAAGGATTGGGTTGTCAAAGTTTTTAGTACTCATTGATTCGGGTAGCACTTATAATTTCAGGAGTTTAGCCCTTGCCCACATGTCAAAATCAAAACCTATAGAGGAGGGAGGGATGGACATGACTATCGCCTCAAGGGAAAAGATCCACAGTCCCAGTAAGTGTGTTCATGTTCTAGTAGAATTGCAAGGCATGACTTTTACCAGACTTCTATATTCTGCAATTGGAAGATTATGAAGTTGTGCTAGGCACTCAATGGTTGCGAATTTGTGGCCCATCAGCTAAAATTTTGAGACCCTAGAGATGAAGTTTGTGTGGGACAAGGTGCCAATAATATTACATGGCATTAAGGGTGAGTCAGGTAGGTCAAAAGAATTCATATTCCTCTATCCAGAAGCAGCCAAAAACAGGAAGGAGATGCTCGAGCAGAATGTGAAGGAGAAAGAAGAAGAGAGGAAGCACGAGTTGGAAGAGCATGGAGTGACTTTTACAAAACCAAAACTGAAACCAAATAGGAAGAAAAAGGAAGAAGAGATGGAGTCAAGGTTGGAAGGGCAGGGAGTGAATTGTGCAAAATTTGAACTCTTCCTTGGGGATAAGGAAGTTGTTAGGGGGTAGGGATGATACGTTCATATTTTCCTAAGGTGGCAATGTTGTAGCTAGCCACCATGCAGCCCCCAGCCGGCTAGAATAAGCAGTATAATTCTCCATAGATTATTTCCCTATATGTTTCAACAAATAAGGAATGTATTTTCACTAATTTATTTCTTTCCTAGTTAATTTTTCTACATGATGTAATGACAGTTAGACCTAATAGTTATGTCCTATGACCTAGCCATCTTTTATATAAGTGTAATCCTAATTCAATAAAATATCATGTTGAATATTATCCAAAACCCTAGAACATCTTTTGGTGTCTTTGGAGGTCATGATGATGAGTGCCAAATATTGCTTATGTGGACCCCTTAATTTGCATTTGCTAAGCCTTTATTTTTGTTATTTTCTAATGTTTTTGGTTAATTTTAGTGTTTTAGTATTTTGCTGATCATTGAAAAGAAATTGTGATTTTTTATGTAGAATCGCAAAGAAGCATGTCTAGCGGCACAATAGAGAAAATATTTAGGCGCCATTCGGGGAGCATATTTTATTTCCGTGTAGATTTTAATTGATCTGGCAGTGCACTAAAATTGGCAAAAATAAAGAAACACGTTTGTCTTTGCGTGGGAGTGTATTGATATTTTTTCCTCTTGGACAAGTGAGTGGGCTTCACAAAGTCTTTCCAGATTATATTCTTTTCCTTGCAAGAGAGGACACACATTGCATGCTCTTGAGAAATCTGGCGAGAAATGATTTTTGTACATCACTTGTACATCTTTTGTACATCACTCTTTTAAATCGACCATTGAATCTGTAGGACCTACAAAGATTCACACGTGGGTCCTACAGATCCAATGGTTGATTTAAAAAAGTGATGTACAAAAGATGTACAAGTGATGTGCATGTAACATATCTCAAGTCAGCAGACCCGCGTCTTACCAAAAGCCTCGCAGCACCAAGACTCTCGTGATTCTCTCCAAAAGGTGGCCAAGGCAGCACATACAAGTTTCTTTCCTTAAAGAGCAGAGCACCGACCAAGAAGACACATGCAGCACCGAAAAGAGATACTTGTGTTATTCTTTCCTAAACTGGCCGGGCAGGCGGCAGCATGTATTGAACCAGAGACATGTTTGGCAGCAAAGAAATCACGTATGGGCAGGAGTGATACACGCTTGAATTCTTTCCACAAAAGAGTGACACATGTTTTCCCATGTACATGATCTTCCAAGACTGCAGCACCGAGATACACGGGATTTTAAGGAGTAGTAGCCGCGTGTGAGTGATATAAGACAAGATTCTGTCCAAGTTTTACAAGCACCGAATATCATCTTTTTCTCCCCTTAATAATGGTTGCACCAACCCACATGAATGTTTAAGACATGAAAAGCTGCAGCCGAGGCAATTCTGTCCAAGTGCATAAAGGAGTAGCTCAATTCACACGTTTTTATTTGTTAACTTGTTAGCATGTTAGAGGGCAACAAGGAAAGTTCCAGCTTGTTTTGAAGCATCCTTGCGTGAAATTTCGTTAGCTGGTCAGTCCTACTCCAAGCAGGACAGGGACATTATTTTTCAAGGCAAGCACACGAGATTCTTTCCAATTAAACCTGGTAGCCGAGACCCTACTTAGAGTCTATATATAGTCCTCCTTTTGTAAATTGGTGTAAAGCTAGAGAGCAAATTTTCTTCTTGCATCGTTTTCTTTTTGTAAGTTTTTATTTTGATGTTTTTAATTAAAGTTAACATGTTATTTTTAGTTATGAGAAGCTAAACCCTCAACTAAAGTTGAGGATGAAGCCTCACGAATCATTAGCAACACTATTCTCATGTGATGTAATATTTTTCAATTTTAATGAATATTGATTTTCCAATTATTTTACTTCAACTCAATTTTCTAGAATGATTCTTTGATATCTTTTGTGATTTAAGGATACATTTGATGATTTAAGATAACTTCATAAAATTGTTTGGCTTGGTTTTCTTTGTTTTAAAAAATTGGATATCCCTTATGATTTATTCTACAGATACAATTGATGTTTTGATTTAAATTGGATATCTTACTATAGTTTACGGATACACTTGATGATTTGATTTAAATTGGATTTCTTTAGTGATTTGTTTAAAGAATTGATACATGGAATGATTTTGATTAAATATTTGAAACAAAAGTAAAACATACTTAAAACTTTATTGTGAGAACTTTGGGAAATATTATTGATCATGAGAATATATGTTGCATGAATTTGTGAGTGCGAATTATGATACCTTAGTGCTTTTTTTTACTTGATTACATTCACTTTAATTTTCTTTATACTTTTGATTTTATTCACAAATGCAATCTCTCAAGCTTTTTTTGGAACTAGGTTAGGATTAGATTAATTTAGATATAAATTTGTTTTCAAAAACACAATTCCCTCTGGAATTGACCTCGTACTTACAATCCATTAACTGCAAACAATTCATGCACTTACAAGTACAATTAAAATTTACAACACATGGCTCATTCGAAGTAGCCATTAGAGATCACGGCTTTCTCGAAGTAGCCTTTATCATTTTTCTTTTGTCCTTTTTATTATTTGATTGCATCAAGATGACACAAGACAGTATGTGGACAGTCAATGAGACAGGTTCATAGTGTCACCTTAGGCATGTTACTAAATGTTGTTTCAAATTTCTAACTTGGTTTGTTTTATTGCTTTGTAGGGATTCCTTGTTGTAGTAGAAGTTGACAATCTGCTTTGCTTATCTAATACCCAAGAAGTCAGTGTATGGTTGAATGCACATAGTAAAATTCATCCACATATGCATAAAAAGCAAAATGATTGCATAATTAGCATCAGACATGATCTGGGTACCCCAAGCAATCGTATATAGCAATCATCTAAAGTACTCTATGGATTTTAGTGGTGGTGCTCAGTTGGGAAAGGTGGGGTAGCGGCATTCGGTTGGGAGAGGTGGGGTAGTTTGACGGTTGGTTCACTAGGGTTAGAAAGAAATATTTGATGGTAATCAAATCAATCAAATTTGATTACCATTCTTACCTATCTCAATTCTCCTATAAATAAGAGTATTTTATATCAATCTCGCAATGAAGAAACTACAGGCCACTAGCTCTCGGTGAGAGTACCGAGTAACCTGAAAAAAATGAAGCAACTATTGGAACTCGGAGTCTTTGGGAAAGAGGGCTTGGCGTCTGACCATCTCTGCGAAGATGCATTCGATGGACTAGATGTCGACCCCAATGGAGTAATGCTCAGATCTGAGAAGTGCCATGGGAGCCATGTACCAGAGAGTGACAATCTTATAGGTGTAGCTCTTAAAAGGAATGGTGAAGGTGCGATCGAGGCTCAGATCAGCAATCTTGAGGATCCCCTTGTCCTTGTCGACTAGTAGATTCTGGGCTTGAGATTGGGGAAATGGCCCTTGCCCAGATCAGACCAAATCAGTGGTGGGTTGGGGGTCAAGGAAAAGAAGAAAGAACCGGCCATGGTTGAGGGTGGCATCGGCCGTGGCGAGGGTGGAGCCAGCCACTACAGTCGCCGGTGGCTGAGAACGGCCGTGGGTGTTCATATTCAGCTAGACCATGAAGGGAAAACACAAAAATGTCCCAATTCGTTGATGGATTGGCTGCTTTCCTCCGTATTCTATCTGGTGTTTTTAGCTGATGTGGCAAAGTTTGGATGAAGGCCGTAAAATGGGGTTTTACAAATGGTTCGTATAGAAAGGGCTCTATATTTCCTTTTAATACAGAAAATATATTTTTCTAATATCTCCTACAAACTCAAGGTGGAAGATTTTGAAATTTTGAGTTTGAATTTATTATTATTTTTTAAGATGACTGATAGCAGCGAAGAATGGAAACTTGCTTTAGATGGCAGTAGCGGTGACTAGAGTTTGGCCTATAGGCCAAGAATCTTCAAAATATGGCTCAGGATAAGCTAAAAACAATTAGCCAACTATGGGCTAAATGAGTCTGAGTAGCAAAGTTTTGGGTAATACCTCAAAGGCTAAACACATAAAAGGCCATATATGGGCCTGAGTAATGTGGTTTTGGGTAATATCTCAAAGGCTAAACACATAATGGACCATCTATGAGCCAAAGAAAAGGAGCCAACTGTGAGCTGAAATAGGCATGGGTTTTAGGTAATACCTCAAATGCCAAAAAGGTGGGCAACTTGCCATCTTTCGATTTTATTTTTTTTTTTTTTAAAAAAAATTTCTTTTCTTTCAACTGATTTTTCTCATTCTTTTCTCTCTCTCTCTCTCTCTCTCTCTCTCTCTCTCTTTTCTTTTTCTTCTTCTTCATTTTTTTTTCTTGGGTTGGGTCTAACCCACTGACAAAGAAGAGTCTTCTTCTTCTTATGCAATGAGAAAATCAACAAAAAAAAAAAAAAGGAGTTGCAGATCAAAGAAAGACCTAAAATATTCTTCAAAATTTACTTAAATTTAGAAATTCGAAGCATGTCATTTTACAAAAATTATTTAATATATATTTTTTTTAGAAAAGTACACATACTCCTTGTTAGTTTGTGATTGGCTGCATTCTGTTTGATAAAATCACTTTTGTGTAATGGTGCTACATTATCAGGGATACCATTTATTTCAGTCTTCGTTTCAAAAATATACTTCTCAAAGTTCAAAGAAAGTTCTATGCAAATTCCAAGTTAGAAAAGTCAGATCTCAAGCTTCAGTTCGGACGGCCCATTCATGCGTCCGGACACCCATCAATGTCTAGAGTCGAAATGTTCAAGCTTGCATCCGTCTGAACATTAGCAACACGTCCGAACACTCTTAAGAGTTCGAGAAGAATCCAGAGTTCAAGTGCATCCGTCCAGATGATGTGGCAATACCGTTTGAATGCCAATCAGTGTTCAACAAGTAAAAGGATTTCGTTCACAGACACCGATATGGAAAGACAGCTACAACTGTCCAGACGTCAGGTTTACACTATCCAGACGTCAGGTCTACACTATCCAGACGCTGTCTTTGATAAGGCAAGTTGTGGAGAAGAATTGCAACCGTTCGAACCTCAGGGCAACACCGTCCGGACGCCAGTCCTTATTATGGAATTTACGTGCAGCAGAAGTACATCCGTTTGGACGTTAGGGCAACACCGTCCGAACACAGTCTTGATATGGTATTGCGTGAAAGCCGGTTGCACAATTGTCCGTCTAGACGACTTAGCTTGCGTCTAGATGCCGCCTAGAGAAATTAGAGACAGACTCGATTTAGGTCTTCTTAGCCTATAAATAAAGGCCTCTAGGCATGTATTATTTATAGAATTTGGTATTGAATCCTTTAGAGCTTAGAGAGTATATTTTAGGGAGATATTGTGCTGATCGGTTAGCTCTCAAGTCGTTGCCGTTATGTTGTTGTTGTGCTCGTTTATTGTAGTCTATCTTAGGGAGGAGCCCTAAGGTAAAGGAATCCATAGAAGACCCCTTCAAGTAGGAGACTTGGTTGGGAAGCATTCACGTTGGGTTACATATCAGAGTGCTAGATACGATCGTTACATCAGGTATGTGAGTGTTACTGTCTATGTACTAGCTTTGTCTTTTGGTAGTGGATATCCTGGGTTTAGCTGTCTCGGAGTAGTTTTTCCTCTTAATTAAGTTTTTACTGTGTTAACAAAATAATTGTGTTATTTAAATTCCACATTTACATTATTTTGTTACATGTTGCACAGGCACACGGTTAAATTATAAGTCATCTATTTTTCAATTGGTATCAGAGTTTGGTATACTCTGTTTAGATTTAATTCTTGAGTGTTTTCCAGTTTAACTTCTATTTTATCTTTCTATGTCTCAAAATCTTAATATTATTCCTGCCTTTGATGGTATGAACTATGGCTATTGGAAAGGTCGCACGTGTTTCTATTTAAAATTCATAGATTGTTGAAATTTTTTGAATCTGGTTGGACTAAGCTAGAGGATACAACTCTGAAACTAATTCCTGGAAGAAACACACGACTTGCTAATGATAAAGCCCTCCATGCTCTATGTCATGCTCTTTCATTGTCTGAATTTGCAAAAATTTCAAACTGTAAAATCTCTCAAGAAGCATGGCAAATCATAGAAACAATATATGAGGGCACAAAACTTGTTAAATCTGCCAAACTACAAATGTTAATTTATAGATTTGAAGAGATTGAGATGCTTGAAAATGAGACATTCAGAGAGTTTTACACTAAGATGAGTGACCTAAGAAACTCAATGGTGAGTCTCGTGAAGACCGTCTACGATGTAAAGCTCATCCGAAAAATTTTAAGATCGTTGCTTGAGCATTTCAAATTAAGGTAACTACCATTGAAGAAAACAAGATCTAGAAGAGATGAAGATTGAAGTGTTGGTGGGATCTCTTCAAACGTATGAGCTTTCTCTGTCTCCAGTCAAGAAGGTCAAGACTATTGCCCTCAAGGCATCCAAGAAAAAGGTCAGAGTCTCATCTGAAGAAGATATTGTGGCAATGCTGGCCAAAAATTTCGAGAGATTAATGAAGAATGATAAATTCAAGAAGAAATTCTCTGAAAGATTGAAGAAGGCCCCTAAAGAATCTGAGCCTGAGAAAGATTCAAGAGGCCCCATATGTTTTGAATGCTTAGGTTTGGGCAAGGTAAAGGGAAGGCCTTTAATGCGACTCTTAGTGATGAGTCAGAAAAAGAAGAAACTCTTACTTAAGATCAATTTCTAGCTTTTGTGGCTCCTCATAAAGACCAAGAGGATTCTCAATCCTACTACTCTGAGCACAGTGATGAAGACGAGGAAGAACTCAAAGAGGTTTATAAAATTATCTATGTAGAGTTTGAGAAGTTGAGGGAGACTCGTAAGCAACACATCCATAAGCTGAACAGTTTACAGACTAAGAAGAGTTCCTTGCTGCTCAAGATACAGGACATATAGGAGAAGCTATTAGAGACACAGCTAGAGTTGGAAAGGATCACTGATGAGAAGCTAACCCATATGATGTCAATCCAAAAGAGCCCAACAGACAAGACTAGACTCAGGTGTGTAACTTCTTCCTCTGATATTCCCTCTACTTCTATGACTAATTTTGTCAAGCCCACAGCCCTCGAGCCTCTAACTACAATCAGGGATAAATGAAAGGAAGTTATTAGTGGAGATATTTCAACTACAGCAGAAGCCACTCAGAAGCTCCCTACCATTTGACGGCCTCCTATATGCCACCACTGTGGTTTAAATGGTCACATCAAACCCCAGTGCTCACTTCTTAAAGCTCAGAGATCCCATGTCAAGAAAGGGTTGCCTAAGCAAGCTACATTCAGCATCAGACCTCTGGCCCTGCATCGGGCTCCCCAGTATCTGGCTCTATGGCATCAGGCTCCATAGTACCAGGCCCCACAGCATCAGGCTCCTCAACATCAGCAGTATCAACAGTGATTTGTTCCTACCAATCAGAATGGCAAAACCAAGACCAACAAATCAAGGCACTACATGAAAAAGCCTCAAAAGCTTGAGGATGATCAATTATATTGGGAGCTGCCTAAATGGATGTAGAGTATGATACGGTGGATGGATCACCAGATGAAGTCCTGCCAACAAACACCACAGGGAAGGCAGGCATGGGTTAGAAATGAGGAAGACATTCACCCCTTGAGAGACAATGGACTCACCTAGTTGGTGAGGGTACATATGCCTAGGATTTGGTTCCTGATCCTAAAGCATCAAGTTTGATTGCATTGCCTTATTCTCTGCCTGACATATCTTTGTTTGCTTTGCAATCAAGGAACCATTGTTATTTTTTCCCCTATTTCTCTTGTTATTCTTGAGAAAATATTGCAGGTATTATTTAGGGATGACAGAAAGGCACGACATGCGGCTATTTTTCTGTATTGGTATTGGTAATTTTGATTCGTTCTCCTTTTTAAAAGGCATGTTGCATATGCAAAATGCAATCGTACATCTCACAAAAGAATGATTTATCTTGTTTTTTTTTTCATTTTTATTTATTGTTTTGTATTGCTAAAGGACTAGCAATATGTAAGTTTGAGGGGGACGTGTGATAAGCGCTAAATTTTGCACATTCAAGCTCCTTAACTTGCATATGTTAATTCCTTAACATTGTTATTTGTATGATTTGTGTTATTTTATTGTTTTCAGGTTTTAAATAAACATGCAATTAATTCCATTGATTTTGGACTTCAAGCACACTTTGAGAAAGATCTAGAAGATGTGGTTAAATTGAATCAAATCAATGAAATGATTAAATCGGAATTTCTCCGATAAGAGTCAAAATCGGATTGGATTCAAATTTGGATTATGCACGTGTCTCTGTGTTTTGATCAATGCTTTTTACTCAGGTCTCTGATTCCAATTCAATTGGTGGTGTTGGAAAGTTAATAAAAATAAAACAAATATGTCAAAAATAGGTTTTTCCAAATTCAGACGTTTACTATGCCAAAATGACCTCGCAATACATGACAACAAATTTGGACGAATCCTATTCGAATTTGTACTAGGATTGCTTTCTAATTTGACTAGGAGACTTAAGTACGATTTTTCTGAAATTCCTAGGGCTTCTAGGGTTTGTTTGTTCCCCATAAATAGATTCATAAGCTTCAATAAAATGTGTGCTTAGATTTAGACAGAAAATTCTTCTTGGAGTCTTGACAAGTTGAAGATGAGAAGATCATGGCAAAAGGCCATCCCAGCACCACGATGAGGGGCTAAATTCGTAATAAGGTATTGATGTAGCCTTTTCCAAGTAATAATGGTTTAATTTTATTTTAATTTGGTATTTTCTATATGCATGATGGTTGTATAACTATGAGAATTGATCTTGATGTTTATATTCAATCATTATGAATTTCTTATCTTGTTTTTGAAAGTCTTTTATATTGATTGAACTTAATCCTTCATATTTCTGTGATTATCTGAATGATTGTTATACAGTGGCTTTAATTGACATATGATCAAGAGGGTTAGATAAGTCATGCCTAGGGAAGACAGATTGTACTACACCCTAGTTTAGTGTAATTTAGGTAGACAGTTTGTACCAATCGAAGATGGGTTATACTATTCCATTGATTGTGTGTATCCTCTTAAAGATGTTGTTAGTTTGTGGTTGGCTACATTCTGTTTGAAAAAATCACTTGTAGGTAATGTTGCTACTTGATCAGGAATACTATTTATATTCAGAGTCTACATGTCGGTTATGTGCTTCAAGAAAATTATGTGCGGATTTCAAGACAAAGAAGTTCGATCCCTTGCATCCGTCCGAACGGCCTTGTATAATGTCGGAACGCTCTTTAGTTAACAACATCCGTCCGAATGACGTGAGAATACTGTCTGGACTCCTATCAATGTCGAGAAACTTCGAATAGTTCAAGGTTGCATTCGTCTAAACGTCTCATCTACACGTCTGGACTTTCTTCAGAGTTCCAGAAGAAACCAGCGATCAAGTGCATCAGTAAATCCGTTCGGACGACGTGGCTATACCGTCCAGACGCCTTCTAGTGTTCGACGAGTAAAATGATTTCTTTCGTAGACACAGATATGGGAAGACAGCTACAACCGTTCGGACGCTATCCTTGATAAGGCAAGACGTGGAGAAGATTTGCAACCATTTGGACGACAGGTATACATCGTCCAGACGCCAATCCCTATTGTGGAAATTGCGTGCAACAGAAGTGCAACCGTCCTGATGCTAGGGCAACACCATGCGGACGTAGCCCTATTCAGAAAAGAATATCAGTGCTTTTTGGATAGCCAATTGCACAGTTAACCGTTCGGATGGCCTCAGCTTGCGTCCGGGCGCCGCCTAGAGAAATCTGAATCATAATAGATTTTGGTCTTCTTTAGCTTATATATAGAGGCCTCTAGGCATGTACAATTTACAAAATTTGGTATTGAATTCTCTATAGCTTAGAGAGGGTATTTAGGGAGATTTGAATATCTGCTAGCTCTCTAGCTGTTGCCATTGTGTGATTTGATCAGCTCTGAAGTCTTAGGGAGGAGCCCTAAGGTAAATGATTTCATTGAAGACCCCTTCAAGCAGAAAACTTGGTTGGGGGCGTTCGTGTATAGGTACACGTCAGAGTTCAAGGTACGACCACTACATCAGGGATATATGAGTGCTAATGCTTTGTAACTAGCTTTGTCTTCTAAATAGTGGAAATCCTAGGTTTTGATAAATTGAAGACTGCTAAAAATTCTAAAGTTTCTCATAAAGAGCTTAAAAAGGTGAAGCAAGAAAAATAGTCTTTGATTGTTCAATTATCTTAATCACATGTTTTAATTGACTCTTTGAAATCTGAGAATACCATGTTGCTTAACACTATTAATGCACTTGAGGATAAATTGGAAAAATTCTCTAGTGATAATTTGAAAAGCATGCTTTGTATTCATACAGATATTTCTAACAAGCCTGATTTAATTATTGATGATTTGAGTGCTTCTATTTCACATACTTCTGATTCTGAATTATATTCTATTGTTATTAAGCCTGTGATAGTAGAAACAGCTTGTTTAGAAAATTCTTGCTTAAATAATTATGTGATACCAAAGTCCAAGGAATCAAGAACACAAGGTAAGTTTGTTCCTACTTGTCATAATTGTGGGAAGATTGGTCATATTAGATCAAATTGTTATTTGTTGAAATCAAATTGTTAAGCAGGATGCTCCGAGAAAAGGTAAAGTTGAAATTCTTTCTTATCTAAATATGTCCCTCCGCATAGGAGACATATAAAAGGTAAGGGCAATATTATTTGTGAGAATGCTAACCTTAAATCTGCAGGGACTCTCAAAAAGCATTCCAACAAAAGAAGCCTGCCTACCTACCATCACTGCTGCATCACTGGTCACATCCGATCCAAGTGTCCACAGCTCTAGGCTCACAAGATGAAGGTTCAAAGGAAGTTGTCAACAAAAGCTACATCAAGCACTCTACCTTCAACGGCACATCGGGCTCCACAGCATCAGCAGAAGTTTGTTCCTACTAATCAGAGTGGCAAACCAAAGAAGAACAAATCAAGGTGCTACAAGAGAAAGCCATAAAAGCCCAACAGCAACCATGGATATGAGGGGTTGTTGAGCCTAATGCAAGGTATGCTAATGAGACTGGCCAACATGGACAAGACCTGCAAACCACCTCCAAGGGCCAAGCATTATGGATCAAGAATGATGAGACCATTCACCCCTTGAGGAGGAGTGGACTCACCTAGTAAAGCTGAAGTCTTACCATGACTAGGATTTTGGTTCCTAAATCCTAATGCATATCAAGTATATTTGCATTGCATAATTCATCATGTTTTATCTTATTCATGCCTTACATTCTGTTTGAGGAACCATTTATTTTATCTCCCATATTTTTTCTTGTTGTCTTGAGAAACTTCTACAGATACTATTTGGGGATGACAAAAAAAGCACATCAGGCTACCGCTTTTCTGTCTTGGTATTTTCAAATCTCTTTCTCTGAGGTCAGGTTTGCTCTTACCATACATGCTAAGAGGTGTTTGTGCATTTATTTTCATCTAGCATGTTTTTGTTGTTTTTCTGTCTTATTTTTTTTCAAAATTAAAAATTAAAAAAAAAATGGGGGAGAAGATGCAGAATTTTTATTTTTTCTTTTGATAGCTTTTCAGATATTGCATGTGTTTTTGCCTGACATCTCAGTTCATTGTGCATTAATTAAATATGCTTATATATGATTGAAAGTTTATACCTGATATCTGTTAAGTTTACTTGTTGCATCTTAATGATAGATAGTTGCTTTTCTCATGCGATGAAAAATTGTGCACTATCAAAAGCTCCCCTAAAGTACATTTTTTACTCTCTAATTTTTTGTTTTTGAAAATTCTGATAAAAGTGATTTTTTTTGTGCTAAGATGGTCAAATTGACCAACTCGCTAGTTGAACTTAGAACCTAAAAATTCTGGCATTCTTTTTAGGTTGCAGCACCAAGTGATAAAAAGCATTTAAAATTCAAAAAATACGGATAAATAAAAAGATCCACTATTTTTTGTGCTATAAGTCTGTTCTTAAACTTGTCCCTATCAAAACAGTCAGTGACTAAATCATTGCGGAAATAGACGATCACTAAAGGACTAAGTAAAAGAAAAGTGTTGCAGCTTAGGGAGAGTGTATCAAATGAGGATGGTTAGGCCCTAGTAAAATAAGATTTGACTTTTGACTAATTCAACATTGAATTTCTATCTTGTTTTAGAAAATTCAATTGCTTTAAATCATATCAGGAAATATCATACTTTATTGAGAAAACTTTCACACATACATGCATTACATGAATTTGAGTAATCTATTTAAAATTTCTATCTGTAGAGAAATTTGTGCTAATTGAATACTTAAACTCTCAATTATATCTTTGCCTATTTTTGATTTGCTATTTGACTATCTTATCGGTTGTTTATACATGCGTGTTCTAAAACTAACTTTAGGAAAAATTATTATTTCTACAAATTTTCCTTTGTTTTCAGCTTTTCAGTGTGAAGCGTCCGGACGGACTCGGCTTACAGTCCAAACGCATGCGGTTCTGTCAATTGCTAGTCTAACAAGTGGACCTTCCGGACTCATTGGTATCACGTCCGAACGCGATCCTTACAAGTTTTTATCCATCTCTTTGCTTTCTTTGCCAAACGCATGCCTCTACATTTTTATTGATTTATACGCCAAATCAAGTTTGTTCCTGCCAATAAGGATTGGAGTCTGGACAGTGTATACTTGTCGTCCGAATGGTTGCAAATCTTCTCCACGTCTTAACTTATCAATAGGGGTGAAATAACCGCCCGCTGACCGCCCATAACCGCTAACCGTATAATCGCAAAACCGTTAAAACCGCCTTAAAAAACCGCTAACCGCTAACCGCCCTACAAAGGTAGTTAGCGGTTTTTACAAAGGTGGTTAGCGGTTATAACCGCTAACTGCCTTTATTATTATTATTATTATTATTATTATAATTTTTATATGTAAAACGACGCAGTTTTGGTGTTTACACCAAAATTGCATCGTTTTAGTGTATACAGTTTTAAAACAAAACCTAATTCAGTGATTCATCCTATTGTAAACAAAATCTCTCTCTCACTCCCAGTGCGCCGCACATCTCCCCCTCTCTCTCAACTCTCTCAGTCTACTCTCATCTCTCTCTGTCTCTCTCTCTCTCTCTCTCTCTCTCTCTCTCTCTCTCTCTCTCTCTCTCTCTCTCTCTCTCTCTCTCTCTCTCTCTCTCTGTGTCGCCGAGATCTTGTAGCCATCACCGATGGTCCGAGATTGTGTCTCCTTCACCGATGGTCCGATCGTGTCACTGAGATCATGTCGCCTTCGTCGAGATTGGGTCACCTTCACCAGGTCACCGAGATCATATTGCTTCTTAGATCTGAATATTTGTACTTTGATTTGTTATTCTAGGCCTTGATTTGTTATTCTAGGTCTTAGATCTGAATCTTTGTGGTTGATTATGTGAATCTACTAGTTGTTTTTGTATGATCGGCGATCGGCGTAGGCGGTAGGACACCAACAGAAAAAGGCTAAAAAATAAAAAAAATAAAATAAAACCGGCTGCGGTTGTCATTGTCGTTGCCGGTTTATAACCGCCAACCAGTAGTTTTTTCATAACCGCCTAGGCGGTTACGGTTAGCGGTTTTGGCCAATAACTGCTAACCGTAACCATATTTTCACCCCTACTTATCAAGGATAGCATTCAGAGAGTGTAGACCTGTCGTCCAAACAATTGCAGCTGTCTTCCCATATCTATGTCTGCAAAGGAAATCTTTTTGCTTGTTGAACACTAAAAGGCGTCCGGACGGTATAGCCACATCGTCCGAACGGATTTAGTGATGCACTTGATCACTGGATTCTTCTGAAACTATGAAGAGCGTTCGGAAGTGTTGCTTAGAGGTTCAGACGGATGCAACCTTGAACTGTTCGAAGCTTCTTGACATTGATGGGAGTCCGGACAGTATTCTCACGTCATCTGGATGGATGTTGCTGACTAAAGAGCGTCCAGACGTTATACAAGGCCGTTCGGACGGATGCAAGGGATCCAACTTCTTTGTCTTGAAATCCACACAGAATCTTCTTAAAGCACATAACCAACATGTAGACTCTGAATATAAACAACATCCCTGAACAAGTAGCAACATTACGTGCAAGTAATTTTGTCAAACATAATGCAGCCAACCACAAACTAACAAACTCCTCCTTTGGCTATTTTGGGACAAAAAATCACTTGACCGGTTTAAAAATACATTCCCGGTCTAAAAACTAACAGACGTAGCAAATCCATACCTAGGGAAGACGAGTCGTACCGCTTCTTAGTGGTTAAATGGACAGTCTGTGCCAACCAAATATGGATTATACTTATTCTTTAAAGGTAATTTCTTGACTACTCGGTGAGACAAACCTTATATCATGCGTAGTATGAATTTTACTTGCTAATTTAATTATGATTGATCATTGTTATGCCGTGAGTGGTGAAATCAACCTACTACTCTTTCTCTCATCACTACTCTCTTTACATCTATGTCTTTTACTTTTATGTATTTATTTTTAGAAAACAAAAATCAAACATCTTTAAATTAAGTTATATTTAATCTCGAAAAGCTTGATAACAACACCTACGCAGTCCTTGAAGTTCGACACCCTCAATATAGCCCTATCCTACAAGAATCGTACTATTGCAAGTGATAATTTTATTATTAATATTTTTGTACACAAAACAACCACATCAATTGTTCATGATCGATGGAAATGTAAATTTTGACATTGTACACGATAGATTAATGGAAATGTAAATTGTCTATCAGGTCAACTGTGAAAAATTCAAAAAACATATTTGGGAGAGCAAAAACCAAATAAAAAAAATAGAAAATAAAAATATCAATTTTTGTTCCTGATTTAGTGATGTGTTGGAAACAACCTATTGTACTCTAGGTTGTATCACTACCAAAAAATTAGTTTTTTCTGATCGAGTTTTAGTGACATGTGAGGATGTCTGACACGTCACTAATAATCATTGCAGCCTGCGTCACATAGGTCACATACACAAGGCTGGGAGCGATGTTGGATGCATAAAAAATGCTTCATACCCTCGTGAAAGAAATAACCGCAAAGATAGAGAATGCCCTTGCTACAGCTTTCAATTTCAACCACAGTGCCTGCAATTTTCATTTACAAGCCGTTGAAAAAGAATGGAAATGGTAAATATCAAAGCTTCTTAAACCGTTGAAAAGTCAAATAATTAAGCTTTTTAAACAATTGAAAAGTCAAATATGAAAATAGATTCCTTTGGTGGTACTAGTAGGAACACTGGCTGGTTGGTTACTACTACTAGTCTACTTATCAAAGTCCTTTTCAAGGGAGAAAAAATGTTATGATCGAAAATTGAGGTGGCCGGCATTGCTGAAAAAGTTGTTGGGTGAAGTAAATAGATTATCTTACGGAGTTATTTAGTATAATTATTAATTATTCGATTCATTTAGTGTTTATCTTTTAGTTGTTGTCTTGTAGTGTACGTGTGTCTTTGCGTCTTTTAGTATTTATCTTTTAATTTGGTTGTTGTCTTCCAGAGGTAGCGTGTATCTCTTTGCATCTCCAGAGTAGATATTTTGTTATTTATTTGGGTAACTTCATAAAATAGTATTGAATTATCGGTATTTTGAAAAAATGTATTAAATTTTCAAACGTCTCAAAATAAGGTATACAAGTTTTCAAACGTCTCAATAAAAGGTAATCCATTAAGATATGCAGTTAAATCCTGTCAAAATTCCTAAAATATCCCATGTGTTTATGTTTTTAAAAAATATATATAAAAATTTTCTTGTATTCATGCATGGGTATTGCTGCAAATTCTGTTAAATTCTGACTATCACCTAAATCCTAGCGATTTGTTTTTCCTAGGAAAAAAGAAAGAGAAAAAGAATATTTTGAAAATTTTAGCAATATTTAACAGCAAATCCTAACAGATTACCCTATATTGAGATGCTTGGAAACTTGGATACCTTAGTTTGAGACATTTGGAAGTTCAATATCTTTTTTTCAAAACGGTCGATACTTTAATACCCTTTTGTGAAGTTAACTCTATTATTTGACGGTCAAAAAATATTGCATTAATTATCTTTGGAGGAGTTTATCTCCAACTGAGTGTAAGATTTCTACTCCAATTCAAGTCATCCTAATTTTCTTATTTAAAGGGTGGTCATAAATAAAGAAATAAGTAAAATTAATCTCAAACCCTGTGTTTATAGGAGGTTTAACTTAAGTTCTCTCAAAATATATATAATAATCTATCTAAGAAGTTACGAAGCATGCATTCGCATAACAGGATCCAATAGAACCATTTTTACAAAATCTTTACTACAATGACTGATCGATTTTCACGTCATTATCTTTAGTGATCTTTAGAAGATCCTCCTGGTTCTTCTCAATCCAGTCAAAGTAATCCTTCAAATGCCTCAGTTTGTGCATTTTCCATGCATGTCCCACATGGAGGTGGCGTTGTTGAAGAAGTTGTTGGGTGAAGGAAATAGATTATCTTACGTAAGATAATCTATTTCCTTCACCCAACAACTTGCTAAAAGACTAATATAAACAGAGTTATTTAGTATAAATATTATATGAGTCTTTTAGCATTTATATTTTAGTTGTTTTCTTGTAGTGGTAATGAGCATCTTTGCATCTCCAGAAGAGGGGCTTAGAGGCCCTTGTTGTCTAGTCATAAAATGATTCTATATTTTGTTATCTTCCTCACACTTATTATGAAGGAAATGCAATAGTATTGAGACTTTTTGGCCTTAGTTACTAGTTTTTGTGCATACCCATTCTCGAACATGAGAAGAAAAATTAATGTGTACAAACTCCATAATGTTAAAAACATTCACGTAGCTTGAATTTCATTCAAAACTGCGCATGCTAAGAAATTGGAATGCTTCTTCAGCCGTGTGAGAGGTGGTGATCTGATGATTAATTAGGTGTGTGAGCAGCACCAATCCAGACTGTAGGAGCTTGGGACTCTGAAGGGAGAGATCGAGAGATGAGAGAGGCAGATCTGCAAGACAGGCATGTAGATAGACAAGAGGAATGAAGGGAGGACCGAGGTTTTTGAGCCTTAAGAACTATTCCAAAATTATAAAATTATTCTCAGTTGAATAAATTGCCTTTTATATATATATGAATAATAATTTATTAAAGAAGATAAAAAATTTAAAATTTAAAATTTAAAATTTAAAAAAATTTAAAAATAAAAAATTGTACGTGTTTATGGCAAAAGTATATATAAAAGAGAAGCGGCCACCCTAATGGGATCGAAAATCTAAAAAAGCTTATAAAAGCTTTAAAAAACTGCCCATATGAATTAAGACTATTGTTAAAAATAATAATAATAAAAAAAAAAATTAAAAAAAAATTAAAAAAAAAAAGAAAAAGAAAAGGAAGAAGCCCATAAAGGAGCTCAAAATGCAATGAGAATGTCACAGGTGGTTAGTACCGAAAAATCTCCCACCACCCTCCATTGAGTACGTGCAGATGCGAAATAAAGGTAATACCCGCCCATATAATACGGTTTACACCCCTAAAAAATTACTTCCTAAAAATCAAAACACAACCCACTTGTTAAGTAGCTAATTATGCTCATTTTTTCATGTGTGGAGCTTATTTTGTTACTTACAATTTTTTTTTAAAAAAAATAATGGAGGTCAACGTGGTGGCCGCCTGACTTATATATGATGACAGTCAAAATGCACTGTCTAGTAGAGCCGCCCAGATATGGTGGATAGATCCGTCTATCAGCCACATGGTTGCCGCCAGGTGGCTACTAGAACCATCTAGTACTAGTTAATAAGAGATTTAAGGAGAGAAACAAAAAAAAATGCAAGGAGAGAGTAGTGTGTTCATAATGAATGTTTCCTCCCTTTGCATGTAGTCCAATAATAGGGTACGTAGGACCATGACCAGATTAACATCTCTAGCTTTGCAAATGTAGTGCTACAGCCTACACTGCTACGGGTTATTTAGTCGTATTGAGGGCGCTGACTGATTTCTTAGCTAGAAATAATGAAATATCATGATAATTAGGATGGAGTACTGGCATAGTGGTTAATTATCTTCTACGACGCATATTTCCTCATTTAATAAACCGTTGGTTCATTGATTAACCTGGCACATGAGGCTTGTAGTTTTGGCAAACGACGGATCCTCGATCTCCATTTCATTTGAAATGAAGAGGATCCGTTTCCATAGTTTTGAGCCTGTTTGTCTCGGAATTTAGAGAAATGTTAGTTTTCATTTTGCAGTGCAACTTTCGTTCGATCAATTCCATTGATAGTTAAAAAAATAATAAAAATAAAATAAAATAAAATAATCATAAAATTTGTAAAAATGTCTAATAATAAATTTCAATAAGAGATGAATAAGAGTCCGAAGAATATATAAAACATTTCTTTTAGTTTTGACAATCCTACGTAGAGACAAGTGAGCCCTGTATATATTCCAAATTGGCTGCAATTAACTCATACACATCAGAAAATTAACTGAAAAAATCATCACCTTTGCCTTGGTATGGGGTACTGGTAATAAATAGAGTTACCATCATCATCAAGCCAATAAAGGCTATTCAAATTTTAACATCTATGCAAAGTCAAGAGGAGTTCACCAAGAATTTCCGGTTAATTAGTTGGGTCGACAAGAACGGTTAGAATATAAATTAAATAATTATTTATTTTTTTATTTTTATCTGTCATTTACTTCTCATCTCAATTAAATTAATATTGTACGTATTGAAGTTGAAATGAGAGTTTAATTCCCAAAATATAAACAAATTGGATTGGATCTAACCTGTAGACATTTTTTCAAGGAGAAAAAGATCTCAGCTAGCTTTCCATTAACGGGGCTGATTGCAGGAGGCTAGGATTGGGTGTTTGAACCAATCGGACTGCTAGCTAATTTGTGAGAAGTGAGTGCAGTGATAATAAGTAAGGCCAAAAACACCAAAACTGAGAGCAGTGAGAGTAGAAGCATCAAGCCATTTGCTCGGGCACCCCTCACCTCCTGCGCGTATTTGGTTGAAGCCACTGCCAGCACCGTCAAAGGGAACGGGTAAGCCCACCAGGCTACGTTGAACTTCCTCATTGATCTTTTGAATAGGGCTGGCCTACAAACCTGCTTCCACAACATTGTAGAGCATCATAATTAATTAATTAGCCAAAAATTTCCTATAAAACTAATTAGCAAGAGTGAGCTTCTTTCCTCCTCCTGATATTATATCCCTTTCTTTTTTAATGCTTTTATTGTACCTTTTTTTGTCCTGTCTGTTTTGGAGTAAAGTGTACTTTTCTGTTCAAAAATTTTTTAAACTATAAAAATATTTTTTGACATTTAGTTCACCTAAAAAAATAAAAAATAAAATAAAAAAATCAACAAATATTGGTTATTTTTTCTTATAATTCGAGGAGTTGTGAAGAAAAGAAAGATTTGATGAAAAGAAGTTGCAGAGGAAGAGAATTAATGTTTGGGAGTGGAATTTGAGGTATGATCAAGTGCAATTTCTTACTTATATTTATTTGTAATTTAGACAAAGAATTATGAGATAACCATTATGGGATATATTCACCTGCCCGGGCAGGTATCCGCAAAGCCCAAATCTGCTGATATGATATGTAGGTCTCATAAAGAGCTCTCTCACAACAGCTTGTTAGGAGCAAGGGGTAAACTAGAATTTTTCAAAGAGAGAAATAAAACCTAAAGCAATAAATTTTTGGAGGGTAAAAATTAATTTTAGAGGTTCATTTCATAAAAATTTTAGAAGAAATTTTTAAAATTTTGAGACATTTTTCAAATTTTGCAGGGCCGAAACCCCTAGCCAAGGGGTGGCTACACCTACACCCGTGTGTGGTAGAGCAGTAGAAAAAAGTTCAAGTAAATGAGAAGCCTAAATCATTTTATATGTGCCTAATAAAGATTATTTTTGTTGGTTAATTGAAAATATTTTGAGGTCGTCCAATATTTTAGGCCTCTATAAATACTCAAAAATAATAAAACCATTTTCAAATATGTTTTACTCGTAAACAAATTGGGCCTTGAACATGTCAGTAAGGATTCTGCAGAGAAATAGATTACCAAGGACATGAATAGGAAGAGAGAGAGAAAGAAGAGCATCTTGGATGAAACATCGAAGTTCCCAGAAATGGACTCCCACGCCAAACTTGCGATGCTTGGAGTCGCAATGAACAAAAAGAACACTGGCCTGAGCATTACCGGCAGGTCGCTGCTCCCAGATAGCCTCTGATATAGCGTGACAAACAGCACCAAATAATGTGTGATGCCCAACGAAAACATGCACAGCGCACACTCTCTCCACCCCATTTGCGCCGCCGCCCCCGCCGCCACGAAGTTCCCGATCACCGACAATTGACTGGCCGGATTAGCCATAGTCGATAACAGCCACGGCCCTTTCGTAAACCACTGGCCGTAGATCTTAACATCTAGCACCACTATCGGGACAACAGACGCGCACCAAAATACTTTATAGTAGATAGTGCTCGGAACAATGAAGCGCGATGATTGGAGCAAAAGGAGCCACGAAATCCATGGAGCAAACAAGTAATTCACTCCCACATGGTTGAAAAACTCGTTCTTAACCATTTCGAAGCGAAACAAACATCTTAGAATATAAACAAGGGATTGGAAAAGTAGAGTAAATAGAGCCAGTGACCATAAGAGATAGAAAGCCGTGGAGGGTAGCATTGAAAGCACCCGCCGGAAAGCATGTGCGTCGTTGGTCAGCTCTCCGAGGGTTTTCCACAGTAAGGCCTGGCTGCATAGAGACAGGCTAATCCTGAAGTGGCCGGCATGAAATTTAGTTAAGATGAGTGATGAAGATCGTCTGATGATGATGGTCAAAGGCTCGCAATGTGATTGCGCGGTGTCTGTCGGTGCATGATCAATGGTGATCTCGATTTGGGGTTGAGATTGTGTCTTATCATCCATTTGGATGAAGATTTTAGTGCTTGTTTGAGTTGTTTCTTGAACGTATTGGTTGCTAGCTTATATAGGAATTTGGTGCGGATAAAAAGAATTATCGGATGTTGGAAAAAAATGTCTTCGAAAGTGTAATAGGAGAAACGTTGACTCGGGCAGCCTTTTTGGACTTTGTGCGTCAAGAATCATGAGTTGTTTTGAACTATTTACAGCTAGATCGATGCATGATGGGTCCATCACTGGACTTAAATTCATTGATTTAAACATGTGAAATTAATGTATTTACTCGAGAACTTCCCAAAATATGTCGCTTCCCGACAAAGCTTCAATTTAATCAATGGGATAATTGTATCGTTGATCCCTATGGTATGTCATAATTATTTTTTTTACTCTCTATGGTTTAAAAAGTGCATAAAAGATTCATGTAGTTAGTAATAATTGTAAATTGATTCCTAGCGTCAAATTCCGTTAGAATTTTTAACAGATTCCGTCAAATGCCACGTCAGTGTCATGTGTCACCAATAAGATGGCGACACGTGTCCATCTTAATAAAAAAAAAATTATTAAAAAATAAATTTATTTATTTATTTATTTTAAAAAAAAAGGGGGGGCAAGGGGTAGCTAGGGGGTGGCCCAGCCACCCCTTTCCAATGGGGGTGGCCGCGTGCCACCCCCGGCGGCCACCCTTTGCCCCCTTTTTTTTTCTTTTTTAAATAAATATTTTTTTTTAATAAATTTATATTTTTTTTATTAAGATGGACACGTGTCGCCATCTTGTTGGCGACACATGGCGCTGACGTGGCATTTGACGGAATCTGTTAAAAATTCTAACGAAATTTGACGCTAGGAATCAATTTGTAATTATTACTAACCACAGGGACCTCCTGTGCACTTTTTAAACCATAGAGAGTGAAAATAATTATGGCATACCACAGGGACCAACGGTGCAATTATCCTTTAATCATTAAAACTCACTACAAAAAAAAAGGTATTTAGAGCCCTTTTTTTAGAGCCGTTTTAAACTCTTAAAACGACTCTAAACAATTTGCGCCATTTTTTTTCAAACGTTTTGAGAACGGATCAGCACATCAAATATTAAAGACCCGAATTGAGCTCTTTTTACCTAAAACGGCTCTAAATTGAGCCACTTTTATAAAAGATGCTCAAAACGGTTAGAGCCGCTTTTTAAAAGCGGCTCAAAATAATTAGTTCCACTTTCGAAAAACGGTTCAAAAATTAGAGCCGCTTTAAGGACCCTAAAAAAGCTCTAAATAAATAAAAATAAAAAATTGAGTCGTTTTAGAGTCCCTAAAATGACTCTAAATTAATAAATAAATAAACAAAATTAAAAAAAAAAAAAAAAAAAAAAAAAAAAAAGAACTTGCAAAGCAGCGTTTGGTTACCTATAAAATTAAAATCCACCATTTATTCTTTTCTTTTCCCCATTTTTTCCGAACAACCAAACAGATTATAACTATTTCTCAAACACAATTCACGGCCTAAAGAAAACAAAAAGAAATAAATCTTTTTTTTTTCTTTTTTAATGAATGAATATGGTCTGCTACAACCATGGCTAGATGAATCACAATCAAGAGAAAAAATATTCTATCACATTACTACAACAACAAAGCAGTAGACAACACAAAACACCAAATACTGCAACAACAAAGCAGCAAAAACAGAACAGCAAATACCTCCTTGATGCTTTCAATAGGATTCCATCAAATTCAATCACAATATCACCTAGATAGATCAGCACGATCAGTAAGAGATTCAGGAGTTACCTAGTCAAAAAAATTGGGAAAACCATAAAAAATGAGCAACATGCATTTTCTTTAAAATCACAACATGCTGTGGGTCTCTTGAGACCCAGGACGTGGGTCTCTTTCAAGAGACCCAGGACGTGGGTCTCTTTCAAGAGACCCAGGTCGTGGGTCTCACGTAGACAGTGATCGAAGAGAGAGAGAGAGAGAGAGAGAGAGAGGAAGGGAGAAGAAGAAAATGAAAGAAAAAAGAAAGGGAGAAAGGAGAGATGGAGACATGAGAGTGACGATCAGAGAGAGTGAGTAAAGAAAGAGATCTAGATATTTTCTGGGTGAGTAAAAGGAAAAAAATTAAAATTAAAATTCAAAAGTTGAATTTTTTTTTGCTGTGCGTAGGGAACATGAAATTTTCGTGTCCCGCCCAAAATTTATAGCCATTTTGGAAGAAAAAGGCTCCATTTGGCGCCGTTTACCAAAACGGCTCCAACTTGAGCCGTTTTGTTTCAAAATGCCTCCAATTGGAGCCGTTTTTTTAAAAACGACTCCAATCACTTATTTTTATTTATAATTAATTTTTTGATAATTAAGCATACAGTATACTAGCTAATTAAATATAGTATTACACATTAATTATAGAGAAAAGTACACATAAAAAATATTTTTTAAAAAATAAATTAAAAAAATTAAAGAAAAAAGGAGAAAACAAATTTTTGTTTAAAAAAAAAACTGAAAATTAAAAATAAATAAATAAATAAACAAATGAAAAAAAAAAAAATTAAATGTGATCGATCGTGGTACGATCCATGTGATTGATCGTGGTACGATCATGTGTGATCGATCGTGGTAGGATCTAAATGTGATCGATTATAGTACGATCTAAGTGTGATCGATCATGGTACGATCAATGTGATCGATCGTGGTACGATATAAGTGTGATCGATCATGATACGATCTAAGTGTGATCGATTGTGGTACGATCTATGTGTGATCGATTGTAGTGTGATCAATCATGGTACGATCAATGTGATCGATCGTGGTACGATCTAAGTGTGATCGATCGTGGTGCGATCAGTGTGATCGATCGTGGTCCGATCAATGTGATCGGTCGTTGTACGATAATGTGTGATCGATCGTGGTATGATCTATGTGATCGATAGTGGTATGATCTGTGTGATCGATCGTGGTACGATCATATGTGATCGATCATGGTACAATTTATGTGATTGATCGTGGTAGGATCTAAGTGTGATCGATCGTGGTACGATCTAAGTGTGATCGATCATGGTACGATCAATGTGATCGATCGGGGTACGATCTAAGTGTGATCAATCTTGGTAGGATTTAAGTGTGATCGATCGTGGTACGATCCAAGTGTGATCGATCGTGGTAGGATTTAAGTGTGATCGATCGTGGTACGATCCAAGTGTGATCGATCGTGGTAGGATCTAAGTGTGATCGATTGTAGTATGATCAATGTAATCGATCATGGTACGATCAATGTGATCGATCGTGATATGATCTATGTGTTCGATTGTGGTACGATCAATGTGATCAGTCGTGGTACGATCTATGTGATTGAACGTGGTACGATCATGTGATCGATTGTAATACGATCTATGTGATCGTTCGTGGCACGATCTATGTGATGGAATGTGGTACGATCATATGATCGATCATAGTACGATCTATGTGATCGTTCGTGGTACGATCTATGTGATCGAGCGTGGTATGATCAATGTGAGACCTTTTCTTTTTTTCTTTTTTAAACGGCTATAATTTGAGACTTCTTTTTTATTTAAACGGCTACAATTAGAGCCGTTTTTTATCAAAATGAATCCATTTCAAACCGTTTTGTTAAAACGGCTCAAATTAGAGCCGCTTTAAAAACGGCTCTAATTTGAGTTGTTTTTGAAAAGCGGCTCAAATTAGAGCCATTTTAAAAAAAAACGCCTCTAATTAGAGCCACTTTCGTTAAAACAGCTTAAACTAATTTGACCTGTTGCAACGAAAACAGCTCTAATCGGAGTCGTTTTTACTAAAACCGCCCAAAATTAATTAGAGCCATTTTAGAAAAGCGGCTCTAATTATTGGAGCCGTTTTAGTTAAAAACAGCTCAAATTAGAGCCGTTTTGTTAAAAGGGCTCAAACAAAAAAGGCTCAAAAGGTCGTTTTTTTTTAGTGACCCGGATTTGGATTATCTACAATTCTAAAGAAATTCTAAATTTTTAAATTACATAATTTTAACTGTTTTTAGGCATTGAAACGCTCGAAAAATATCACCTATTAAAAAGGTAGCATGCTACAATTGTGAATTGAGTATATTTTCATCAAGTTCTTGTTCTATAAGTTATAAACAAGTTTTGAACAAAAAATTACATTGTTGGCACTTTGCCAAGTCCCAAAGTTCCTCATCGTCTCTTAGCATACATAAAATCACTTTATCAACTTATGTAGCTAAATATGCTTAGAAAATAATAATAATAATAATAATAATAATTAATCAGTTGAATATGTTATAAACGAGTAAAGAACTACATGGGTTGGCCTATAATGTGGGAAGTTGGAACGTGATCCTTTCTGTTTCAAGTGAAATTGAGATCATTTATTTTATGGTTCATATTTTATTTTATTGTATCTAATAATGTACAGAGTGTCACATTATTTAAAATTTTAAATGACTAACAACATATGTGACATATACATCATTAGAACTAGGGTTGTCATATACGTGTGGGATTAACCCGAACACGATTTATTTAGTTAAACAGGTCAAACTTCTCAATCCTGACACGACCCATTTAGATAAGCGGGTGACACGATATGACTTTTATAACCCGTTTAATAAACAAGTCGTGTTGAGTTGATTCAACTCGATCGACCTGCATAACCCATTTAATAAACAAATCGTGTTAAGTTCACCCAAACACAACTGGTTTGACCCGTTTCGACATATATATATATGATTTTAAATGCAATGCACAGAAAAAACTAACGACTTGCATCTAACTTGCACTATTTTCTCTCAATATACAATGTATAAAAATAAATAAATAAAAATAAAAATAAAAATTATAAGGGTTATGCGAGTCACTCATGGGTTAAACGAGTTGACCTGAGACTGACTCATTTATTTAAACGAGTTAATTCGGATCGACCCAAACCCGGTTATACAAAACCTTAACCCGTTGCTTTCGTGTTGAATTCGCGAATCATATAAAAAATTGTCAGCCCTAACTAAAATTGTGAATCCTCTCCATTTCACCTGCTGACATTTACATCCTTGCCTTATAATTTGGTACAGAATTACATCAATCAAAAAATATTATTTCAAGACAATGTATGGAAAGTCTGTTAGAGGGGCATCATTTTTTTTTTATAGATAAAAAGGCAAGTGCAGCAAATCAAATGTAACTATTTTATTTGGGCGTGACTATAGTACGTAGCACTTACCCGCCGGGAGTACGTAGCACAGGAGTAGCCTAGGCGACGGGATTCGCTAGCTCTCCCTCAAATCCGACTGAGTCATAGCCTGACTCATCTTACTAGAACATTAATGGGACTTGAAACAGCCAACACTAATCACGTTTATATAAAAATTTCGATCGCAAGATTTGAACCTACATCCTAATGCGTGCCACACATGCACCACACACCTCTTGGAAATTTTCTTTAAGACATGGCAATATAGCATCATTTTTATTCAGCAATATAAAAATGGAACCCCATCTCAAATTGACGAATTTGGATCCTCTCCATTTAAAATGGAGTAAATCATCTCCATTTAGTGTAAAAATAAGAGTATAGTTGTCTTTTGACATTTTTACATATTTAACTAAACGGAAAGGATCCTCTCCGTTTCATCCCAAATTGTCTTTGGAGACATCGACTGTAGAGCAAAATTGTTGGTGATTACCGTGATTTCCGTCTATTGAAAGGCTGTTTACAGCTGAAAATCTCTGTACCATGGTGGAGGATCCCGCTTTTCTCGTTTGTCCGTCCTTTTAGATGGTATCTCTTTTTCCTTTTTGTTTAAATGTTACCAATTGGGTACCTATTAATTAACGCACCAACAAGAAAATAAAGATAATTATATAAACAAGAATAGAGTTTTCTTCAAACTACTTTAGAAATTTAACAGCTGCTCTAATAAATTTTTATTAATAAAAAAACAGTGGATTAATACGTGTCCGGAGGTAGGTTAATGGATTAATAGTACTTAACGTTGTAAATCATATTTTTATCTTATAACTATCTTATAATATTAACGTATTAATTCAAATTAACCTTTGGTTTTTTTTTTTTTTTTTTAAAAAAAAAAAACCACAATACTGATATGTTAATATCAATCAATAGTTAATTTTTTATTTTTTATTTTAAAAAAAAAAAACCGACTAATCCAATCATTAGTTAAAACTGAATAATTGTGAAGTAAATATGATATATAGATAAACGACTAATCCATTACTCATGGGTTAATGGGGTGATGTTAATAAATATAATTGTCAATATCAATTATCAAAAGTAGAGTAATGTTAAAAGGGAGACTCATATTTTCTTTGAGTCTTCTTAAAATTGATGTAACTTTTAAAATCACTATTAGATTAAAATCTAATAATGATCTATCACACATCGATCTAATACTAATTTTAAAAGTATTTTAAAATTCACATCAATTTTGAAAGGACTAAAAAAAACATAGAATCTTCTTTCCATTATTAATCCAAAAGCAATTAGTAATGTTGCCGCCACTTCATGGAGACATCAACCAACTTGTCTTTACTTTATATTACATGATCAATATATCACTGCTTATTACAATTTAAAAAAAGGGAAAAAAAATATATTAGCCCCTCAAACTACCACAATTTCTCTGAATGGCACCCCGAACTACCAACACTTGCACTCTGACCCCTCAAACTACAATTTTCTGATTTTTTGGCCCCATCCGTCTATTTATACCGTTAATTCTAACAGAAATTGGCCAAAAACTCGAAAATACCCCTCCCTTAACGTGAGAATTTCAAAGTGTAGGAGGGGTATTTTCGGAATTCTGTTTAGAATTGACGGCATAAATGGACGGATGGGGCCAAAAAATCAGAAAGTGGTAGTTTGGGGGGCCATAATTTAAGCATTGGTAGTTTGGGGGGCCATCCAGAAAAAGAGTGGTACTTTGGAGGGTTAATATATATTTTTCTCTTAAAAAAATGTCCACAATCCAAATGTACGTGCAAATGTACCTGGCTAATAAAACAACCAAAAGAACCTTTTGTAGACAACTTTTTGTAATATCCCACGCTTCTCTTTCTTTTCCGGGTAGTGATGGGGGACCTTAACCGGCTCTCTCCCCCCCCCCCTTTCAATATAAAATTCCATTTTATTACACTTTTAATTTTTTATATTATTAGAAGTGTAATAAAATTGGATTTTATATTGAAAAGGAGGGGAGGAAGCCGGTAAAGGGTCCCCAATCACTACCCTTCTTTTCCGCCCTCGCTCCCCTCTCTCATCTTTTCTTCTTTTTCTTCATTTTGATGAGCCTCAGGCCCTCAGCCTAGTGAGCCATGAAGCAGCTAAAATTAGGGCAACCGTGTTCAGAATTAGTACATGCATGGCTCATGGCTGGCATCGACGTGTTTTCCTTTTTGTTAGATTTTAAAACAAGCCATGCCAAGAGGGGAAAAGGTTACGGTGCAAGTTGTGGAATCCACTATATTTTTTATTATACTTCCATTATTAACTTAAAGTTATACGAGCATTAGCAACAGTTATTTTATATTGGTTCCCTTTCTTATATTTAGAAAAAATTTCATGAAAAACATGAAGGGTGCGTTTGAGATTGCGATTTCGTAGAGAAAAAGTGCGATTTTAAAACAAATCGCAGAAAATGAACCGTTTAAAAACTACGTTTTTAAAAAATTGCGATTTGAAAATTCAGAAAAGTGCTTATTCAAATCGCAGGCAATGGGGTGCTTTTTTGAAAACGTAATATTTTAAAATGCTAACCTGCGATTTCGCCAAACGCTTAACTGTGTTTCTAAAAATTACTTTTTTAAATCGCATATTTTAAAATCGTACTTTTTAAAATCGCAAACCCAAACGGACCCTAAAAAAAAATTCCACACCAGATGCCTTATATTTAGATGAAGGAGTTGTGAATGAATAGTAATTCCCTATGTATACATGTCTACTATTCATTCCCTATGTATTATTTTAATATTAAAAAAAAAATATTTAATTGATATATGGAAAGGTAAGGAAATCTATTGTGGAGTGTTTTTTTATAAGTAAGCAAAAAGTAGTTTTGTTCCATAAATATAAGGAAAATTGATAAGAATCTGCTGCTAGTATTCTAAGTAGAGTTCAAATAAGTTCGCCTGAATCTGTAGTCATTTTATTTCTGTTTATATAATCGTCTTGTGCAGCCTTTTAAAAGAACCAAATCACTTATTTGACATATTTTCTAAATCTTTGTTTATATTTTTGTACTATGGTATTTCGTTTTGGACTTATTGTCGGGATCGAGCATATTTCTTTTGAGTCTTTTTCGTTTATAGGACCTCTCTCTCCCTCTCTTCCTTTTCAATCAGGAATGAGAATTGAAAAATCCAAAACAAAAAAAAAATCAAAGGCATAAGTGGATATGCGTAATTATATATATATATATATATATATATATATATATGGTTTGTCCTTGTTGTCATCACTCTAGCTCAAGTATATCCCTTTTTAAGTCTTTATTACGTGGAAACGTTGAACGCAGCCATAAAGCTAGTGCGTGCTTTATCTTTGGCCACAGCGACATTTACTCTGACAAAATAAAGAATCTTTAGGATACGTCTGCGCGTGAGATTTTTTTTTAATATATTCTACTTTTTTATTTTTTGTGATATTTAAAATTATAAATACCGAAAAAAAAATTTATTTTTTAAAATTATGTTTGGATTGTTTAAAAAATCTGAGACAAATTAATTAAAAAAAGTTGAATAATTAAAACTTGAGTAGAATTCAAATTTAACAAAGAAATCCAAACTTGTATTTCAAAATTAATAAAATATAATAAAAAAAATGTGTTACACAAACATGCTTGTCGTTGAATTCATATGATCACTAGTACTATATATATTTTTCTACAAATTTTTCCAATGTTTTCGTTGCAATCAAACATAGAGTAATGTTACAATCGATCTTCAGTGTACTACACGTACAGTTTAAGTGAAATCTATTTAATTATCTGCATATAAGTTATTGGTACTCTTTCATTGCAAGCCAATTTTTAAGAGCAAGTTATACCTAAATTTTGTATCATTTTGTATTAGAGTCAAGTTTGTTGAATATGAGATCCAATGGTTGTCATTTGTGGTCGAGTTACGGAAGGTTATACGCTAGATGAAAATGTTTTGGTACTAGCTATGTATGAGTATGTACAATTTAAGTTGTTGAATACTGATAAAAATTGCTATCATCGAGTCAATATGACAATATAAATAGAGTGGGCCCATGTGGACATTGGTGCAGAGTGTGGTAATATGTTATGATACTAAGTGTATAGCGTAAGTACAATATTAACCATATATATATATATAAGCTTTTGAACACTCTTTCCACCTTAATAATAAAAAAGAACCCCTTAAGAGAATTTCTTACCAATCGTCTGCATGTGTCGGTGGACATATCTCACGTTAAGGGAATCAAATATGATTGTGATCGGTTGTATAACATTTACCAACCGATCAAGTTACGTTACAATATGGGAATCAAATACAATGTTGGTTAATTTTTAGGAAGATGAAAATGGAACTTTCCACTCAATGAAGTGTTGGAAATTTGATATGAAGAAAGTTTTATCAAAGAGATTAGTTTCAAACATGGGAATCCAATACAACCACATTCTCTTGTGCAACTCGAAGTTGATCACAATCCGCTCATCCATGAGGAAGGGAAAAGAATGCTTGGATTTTTCGTATTACCGACGTTGTCTTAGGCCTTTTGTTTGGTGTTAGATCTAGAATTAACTCTTGTATGATTTTCTGCCTTCTCCCTTAAATAAAAGGTTGGTTAGACCTTGGGGCTTGTCAACGATATCTTATCTCAAGCCACACATAGAGTTCAAGCCAAACACTGATCAAGTGATAATCAAGATGAAGTTAACAATCCTAGATGATCAACAACAACACAGTGAACGTAAGATGCAGAGAAGAGTTCTATATATATCAATAACATAAAGGATAAGCGATATTCAACTAGTAATGTTGCACTGTCACGTTGCACCGAATAACAGCGTGGTGGGTTGGAACATGGAACGAATATGTCTCAAAAGTCACATAGCCCCTAGCAAACCGGAATTTCCCTGTCCCAGCCACCACTGAAACCTCTCCAACAGCCTCAAATTGCTTGCTAACACCTTGTATTTCCAACGTGCTTCCACTGTATTCCTTATTTGTGAACACTATTGATATCATCACATGTGAATTCAACCCGTCCAACCCCACCGTCACGTACATGCCTTGGGCACGGCCAACTTCGGGTGAATTTGGATCTGCGCTTTCGGTGATAAAGTCATCGGTGACAAAGACAGTTCCAAATTGGGTGAATGTCCAAGCCTTGCCAGCAATACCTGCAACTGGGATGACCGTGGCATTATCAGCGTCAGGGGCTGAGATGTCTTGGAAGTACGAGGATAGATTTGTTTCTTTAAGGTCGGCAGCTTTTGCTAAATATATGGCGATGGCTACAACGGATACTAAGAATAAATTGGTGACTCTTTTTGGTAAAAAGTTTTGTGCCATGGGTGGATTGTACTAAGTTGGCAATCAAGAACAAGGCTAGCTAGAATAGAATTGACTTTGAGTTTGTATTTCTGAGTTAGAGTTATGGTCTCTATTTATAATTAGGTAAGGGAGATGTTTTTTTCTGCCTAGTCAACAAATTATTTTTCATTCATTTTTTAAAGGGAATTTTTTAAGCACTATCATCTCTGGCTGGAGCTAGAAACTAGAAGAGGGGCTTAGGGAGCCTTGTTGTCTAGTTATCAAATGATTCTATATTTTGTTATCTTGCTCTCTTACTAATGAAATAAAGGAAATGAGACAGCATTCAAGCCTTTCTAGATTGAAGAATGATATTTAACCATTTTTTTTATCAATCCTTTTAGTACCATAGATATAAAAGGAAAAAGTGACGCCACGTAAGATGAGACGTAGAAAAAGTGTATGAAAGATGTAGAAAAATCATTTCTGTTTGAGAAAATAAATAATATATTTTCTTACTTGGTCTATCTTTCTTTTCTTAATTACTCATTAATTATGACTTTTTTTCTTTCTTTTTATAATGATATAATCTCCTGAAATTTGTGTATATTTCTTTTAACATCTATGCTATCTGATATATACACTTTTTTTTTTTTTTTGAGTAATAAATTTTCCTTCACCCTTTATCTATTGATTTCATCTCGTTTCCAAAAATCTTTAGTTGCCCTTTAAGATTTGAATGTGACCCATCAGCAAATTAACCATTAATATTGTTCAAAATTTTCATAAATTTTGAACAATATTAAAAAGCAAAAAACAAAAAAGAAGAAGACAAAAGCTCATCTAACATGCTTTTAAAATATCAATTGTGAAGAGCAAAAAGAAACCTTCACGTGGCAATATTGCAAATTTTTGTATTCTTTTTTTTTTTTTTGTGAAGGGTTTTTTTTTCTTTCTTTTAATTTTTCTTTTTGTTGCCTAAAATTTTTCCAATTCCCTACAAATATGTAATTACTTGCATTAATATATTATTTAAGCTCAAATTTTATAAATAGATGATCATATTTCGGACGAGCATCACTATTTTCATTCTCGTTCTATTTCTTTTCACTTCTTTCAAAAATATCAAATAAAAAACATTCTAACTTTTTTACGCTTTTTATATCACATCAATAATTTTTTATTATTATTCAAATAAAAAAATCCACTACAAAACAAAACTTTTTCACTTTTCTATAAAACATTCTCAAATTTTATATCACGTACATCAATCACTTTTTACTATACAATACACAAATATTCCTCAACCCAATTACTTACCAAACAAACCCTAAAAATTTGAGATGACCTTCATATGTCCCAAACCCCTTCTTATATATTTATATTATCTAGCTTAACTGCGATTTGAAGATAACTGAATCTGAGATCTAACTTATATTTTTTGGTTTGCTGCACTTAATTCATTTAAAAGCTCATAAAGCACAAGCATAGGAAATTTATCTTTCACACTTTCCTTAATTGGGTACCCTTTGTGATTAAAACTCGGTATTTTGTTATTATTATTATTTATGAATATGGATTGAAACCCGTCAATATGGAACTATTCTTGTATGGGATGCGTTTAAAACTACACCATATATTCTTCCATCAAGTCTTGCATTATGATCATATCTGTGATGAAGATCATTTTAAATTCAAGTAATTAATACAGATGCTCGGAAAGAGATTAGCTTAACTTATGTATTAGCCTTTTGGGGATAAATGTATTAATTTAAAACTCTCAAAAGGGGATTTGGCATGCATGCGGTAGTGAAAACTACTGCATGCATGCGGTAGTTCCATTCCACTTAAAAAAAATTGCTTTAAAAACTTAATAATTAAAAAATTATTAAAACTTAAAAATTATAAAAAATAATAATAATTAAAAAGCAAAAAATATTAAAAACTAAAAAAAATGCAAAAAAAAAAAAAAATTGCTTTAAAAAATTTCTTAAAACTTAAAAATTATAAATAATAATAATAATAATAATTAAAAAGCAAAAAAAAAAAAGGGGGTGGCCGGCCACCCCATTTTTGGCCAAGAGGGGGGCTAGAGCCACCCCATTGGTTGATTTACGGTGGACGAACCAACCCATGTTCTTTGGGGGCGATCAGACCACCGCCAAAAGGCAACAAAAAAAAAAAAAAAAAGGTTTTAGGTTTTGGGGGTGGCCAGACCACCCTTAAGGCATAGGGGTGGTTTCGACCACCCCCTACCGCCAATATGGGGGTGGCTCAATTCCTTTTGGTTGTGATTTTGGCCGCTCCAGATCGGCCATTGGAGTGGTTCGTCTACCTCAAATTGGCCAAGGGGGTGGTTCGTCCACCCCCCTTGGCTAAAAATGGTCACCCCTTTTGTTTTGTTTTTTATTATTTTTTAAAAAAATTTAAGTTTTAATAAAATATTTATTAGTAAGTTTTTAAAGCAATTTTTTTTTGTTTTTAATATGTTTTTTCTTTTTTAATTATTATTTTTTTTTTTTATAATTTTTAAGTTTTAATAAATTTTTATTATTAAGTTTTTTAATTTTTAAGTGGAAAGCATGCTTTCACTACTGCATGCAAGCCAGATCCGAGGCATGACTTAGCTTTCACGCCAAATGATTGTGTAGTAGTTTAATTGGTTTGTATAGAGATTGTTTGTCATCTTTGATTTTGTAAAAAACTAATCAAAAGCATATAAAAAAGAAAAAGAAAAAGAAAATTACAGCAAAGAAACCAAACTAATATACATATACATTTGATGAACATTTAATTGACGGGAAAGCAAGCTGCACTTGGTGGTGGTTGTTGCTCTTCTTTCTTCTTAAAAATAAAAAATAAAATAATATGAAAAACTCAAACGAACGAAAGCTCTTAGAGAACGGACAATTTCATTTTCTCTCGTGCAAAAAAAGAAATTACTTGGCTATTTTTCATTCTTTAATTAAATAAACAAATAAATCTCCTATTTATATTGTTTATTTGGCTATGTACTAATTGGGTTGAACTTGCAAATAAGATTTAATAATCAACTCCAAAACCTATGTGACAACTTTAGTGTAATACTATACCTTTCACAATAGCATTTTTACTATAATTAAATTTCAATATATATAATAGTATTATTATGTTCTTGTTATTGGATCGAGTCCTTCATATAAAAGTCTTTAGACTGATATTATATAATGAACAATAAAGATTGTTTGTAACGCCTCAATGACGGCTTTGTTTTATATTGTATTTATAACCAATATACAAGATAAACTTAAAAGAAGTTTAAAATTACAAAAAGATTATCCAACTCATCTTGAGTTTGTACAAAGATTCAAATTACGAAAACAAAGTAAGATATATATAGGAGATGTTATCTTTGGTTACAGCTAGATAACTTGTATCAAAATGAGTCAATCCAATACTTATATGTAATTTGAACATGAAAACACATTTTATGCTTATTATACAAGTATGTTATTCAGTATTGAATAGGATGGTTAAAAGGCGAGGACACAGGCTTAAGGATTAGGAACATAAATAATTATTTGTCTAAATTTGAGAGAATTCAAACAGATGATTGTGAGATACCACTTATAGGACATTGGGACTCACCTATCCATATAAAAGTTGACATGTCCAATCACTTATTCGATCAAGTGGGTTCCAAAATAATCTTTTATAATTATCTGTCAAAATTTTTAAAATTTGAACAAATAATTGTAGATAATTTTGATCCTGAGCTGGGTCCTTTACTCCAATTGGTTGTAAACTCAAGATCATTTAATAAAAGCTCACAAAATCTCTGCTACAGATACTAGACAATATATATATATATATATATATATATATGTTTAAAAAATAGTTTTAGAATAGAGAAGTGATAGACATAAATTCTTTACACATGTCATTCCAATCAAGTTTTAAATTCATAATTAAATTTGAGGGACCCAACATTAGTCCAATAAATTTAGCACAAATTTGAAAATAAAACGTATGAAAAATATATTTATATATTTTTCGTCAATGTTCAGGCACCACTGTGTCAGGGATTTAATTTTTTCACCTGGCTCAAAAATTTTGCCCACAGAACGAGAAATTGAATTTCAACCGTTCAAATGAACTGAAGAAAAGTCTGTACATTAATAAGGAATGAAGCATTAAGCACAGAAATACCAAATGCATAATTAAATACAGATGGAAATGGCTTGACGATCACGAGACTCTCGTGAATGGACTGTACGAGACTAACAATCATAAGCCTAGACTCACGACAAGACCAAACAGTTGCATCCCGACATTAAAATCACGCGATATGAGCTCCGTTTAATAACCCCTCCCCTTATTTTCACATTTCTCAAAAAAACATCAACTTTAAAATATTCTTAACATTTTTTACTTTTTATATCACATAAATAATTTATTATTATTATTTTAATAAAAAAACTCACTACAATATAAAAAATTTCACTTTTTCATATAAATTCTTTCTACTTTATATCACATTAATCATTTTTTACGTTTATTAAAATTCTCCCTTGAGAAGAGGGGAAGAAAGGGGAAGGGAAGGATTTATCAAACTTTTTTTTAAAAAAAATGGCAGCAAAGGAGTGGCTAGACCACCCCCGGCGGCCACTGGGGGTGGCGCGCAACCACCCCCAAAGGGGTGGCCCAACCACTCATTTGCTTCTTGTTTTCTTTTTTCTTTTTCTTTTTCTTTTTCTTTTTTTTAAAAAAAAAGTTTATTTATTCATTTTTTAATAAATTTATATTTTTTTTATTAAGATGGACACGTGGCGCTGACGTAGCCTTTGACAGAATCTGTTAAAATTTTTAACGGAATTTGACGGTAAGGATCGATTTGTAATTATTGCTAACCACAAGGACTTCTCATGAACTTTTTAAACCATAGGGAGTGAAAAATAATTATGACATACCACAGGGACCAACGGTGCAATTATCCCCACAATAAATACTCTCTAATTAAGGCTCTAATTAATAATTGTACAACAAAAATTTCCAAAAGAAAAAATATGAAAACTCTAATAAGGTAAAAATTTAATAAATAGTTTATAATTAAGACCCTAAATTATGAAAAAAGTAATTATAAATTAAAAGTCTCATTATTCACCTTCACATAAAAATCTCAACCTCTATAATTTTTTGAAAAGTTTTACTTATTTACTCTTTCTAAAAATCCCATATTTATATTCATGAAAGTATAAAGAGCATAATTTTTTTTCCAAAGTTTATTTGAATCGAGTGTTTTTTTTTTTTTTTTTGACATGTCCACTATTTGAATCAAGTCTTCAGAAGAATATGAAAAGCCTTGAAAGTGCATAAATTATCACTGTTTGTGTTGTGCATAATAAATAAAATTATACCATCGGAGAGTCTACAACGTCCAATATTTTTATCGCATTAAATTTCATTATAAATCACTCTTTATATAACTTATTTTCATTTATCTCTTTATTTTTTCTTTTAGTCTTATATTTCAAGTATTTGAATCAAGTGATAAGTCATTCTATATCTAATAGGTTATAAAAAATTAAAAATACATTTTACAAATAGAAAAAAAATGCTATAATTGACATATTAAATAAAAAATATAATATAAACATTTAAAATAAATTTAATTATTATTTAAATATAAAAAATGTCTCACTTAAACTTATTGTTTTAGACCTCAAAATCTATTGATTCGGCCATGCGTTGGGACCGAGTAATTTCATTTTCAGACGTTATAATCTTCTCGATCCTTTCATTCTGAGATTATTCACTTTTCTGGGACGATATTACAGTGTTATGCAACCATTGGCAGGATTTGATTTGGTCGTAGCCAGCACATCTAGTTCTTGGGCTGCTCTGGGTTTTGGGCCTTTGCAGGTGCTATGTTTGGCCGAGTTGCTACCAAGTTCACGGGTCGCTGAGTTGGGGGTAGGGGGGAAATCATCAAGTCTAGGCCTAGGCTTAGGCCATTAGAGGTTGAGTCTCTCTATTCCAGCAGTACTTCATTTTCTTGGGCCACATGCGTGGACCAATGGAAATAAGATTAAAGGATCCATTCCAACAGCCATCAAGTCCCTTCGGCCACAGGTGCGGGGCAATGGGAATAAGAGTGATCCCTTCAAATAGCCCTCCAAGAATAAGAGTATTACCTTCCGAGCTCCATCTATTAAATTAACTTTTATTCTTAAAATACCTAATTTTTATATTTATTTTTAAAAATACATTTGAGAATTACATTATTAATCTTATTAGCCGACACCTATGTTAATCCTATTAAAAGTTAACGTGAGAAACACATTCTGTAAGGATAATAGTAATTTTAATAGACTATTTTAAAAAATATATATAAAATAAAAATAAAAATCAACCAATTTGGAAGGTTTTTTTTTTTTTTTTTTTTTTTTTTTTTTTTTTTTTTTATACTATATATTGAAAGTGAGATTTATTGTATTGATTCAACTTAGGGCAGCCAAGATAGCCTTCTAGAGAGAGTCCAGAGAAAAAAGAGAGAGAGCCTTCCAATGAGATTTGTTTGCCAGAGGAGGGAGGCACCCATGCCTCCCTCCTCCTGGTTGTGTTTTTTTTTTGTCTCCCTCAACCATTTAAGCTGTAGAGTTTTTGTTTCCCCCGGTAAATCCGGTGGTGGTTGATCTTCCCCTATCTCTTTTGGGCTATGGTGGTTTGTGTTTTGATTTTGTTTGTTCTTTCTTTTGGTTTCTAGCAAGGAGATTCAACTCAAGAAGTCCAGTTTGGGGAGTGGCCAGCTTCCTGTGTCGTCGACAGTGTGCTTTGACCGGATTTTAAATGTTTTTTTCTCGAATTTTGAAGCCAGATCTACGCACATCCGTCGTTTTCTGCTAGACACGCGCCGCCCAACCGCATTCCCCGTCGTCTTCCACTCCTACTACCGGAAGTATTGGTCGCGTGGATCACCGGAGCTCGGCGCATGGTCCTCACGTGCCAGGGAGTCTTTGCTCTCTGACTATGCGTGAAGGCCACGCTCTGCCTTTTTAGGAAGTGCTTGGTTGTGCCTGGGGTCTACAACATTGGATCTGCTGCTAGGTGCTTCCGATGTCGGCGCGTGTTCTACATGCACTGCCACTCCGGCGAAGTCTGCCATTTTCTCCACTGCCGGCGATTTGTATTTGGGTCTTTTCTGCCATTGTGTTTTCCCCTTGTTTCCCAGGTACAGTCTGTCTTTGTATTGCTTAAATTTTACTGAAATTTTTGTTGGCTAAATGCTAGATCGTCCATCTTTTTCATTGAGAGTATGCGTTAATGTAAAGGGAGGCTTAAATGTAATTCCTGTAAGGTTTGTGTTTCTGCTTAAGCAGCTGTTTTTTAAATCAGATCTTTCTGGCTTAGAGTTGTAGGGGTCTTGTACCTCCTTCTCATGATGTAAGCCTTCAGTCCTTTTTAGCAATATATTTGGTAGCACATGCTACTTTGTTCGAGAAAAAAAAAAAGTGAGATTTTAAAGTCAAACTACAATATAACCTTTCTGCCGAGTAATTGAGGGGTCCAAAATTTAAGGATAATTGCACTATTGGTTCTTGGAGTTGGCCTAAATTACAAATCACTCTCTGTGGTTCAAAAAGTTCTTGGAGGGTCCTTGTAGTAAACTATAATTACAAATCAGTCATTAAACACGTGTCTATTATAATACAAAAATATAAAATCTATTAAAAATATAAATGAATAAACAAAAATATATTTTTTTTAAAAAATAATTAAAAAAAAAATATTGAAGGGGTGGCTGTTGCCAACCAGTGCCACCTCGATGACTGGGGGTGGCACGCGGCCACCCCCAAAGGCATTTAGGGGTGGCGCGTAGCCACCCCCAAAGGCATTTAGGGGTGGCGCGTAGCCACCCCCGCACCCCTGGCCATTGGGGGTGGCCGCGTGCCACCCCCGGCCACATCTGGGGGTGGCCGCGCGCCAACCTCATTGGCTGAGGGTGGCCAAGCCACCCCTAGAGGGGTGGCTACCTTCAATATATATTAAAAAAATAATTATTTTTGCTTTATTTATTTATATTTTTATTAGATTTTATATATTTTTTATTGTAATGGACACATGTCGACTTCCTATCGAGTGTGGCATGGCTGACTAACAGAATCTGTTAATTAGGTGGATGAAAAACGTGTCCATAAATTAATTTGTAATTATAATTTACCACAAGGATCTTCCATTAACTTTTTGAACCACGGTGAGTGATTTATAATTTAGGCCAACCTCAAAGACCAATAATACAATTATTCCCAAAATTTATGAAAGAGGCTCATTGCAACGTTATGACTTGGGGCCGCTAAAGATAAACTACCGAATTATTACCAAGAATTTGGCCACAAAAGTTTTTGCATTTGGAAGTGGAAACTTTTAGCACAACATTTTTCCTGTCCATATGTTCAAACGCACAAGCATCCAATATTCAGGGCATTGTCCTTCATAAATAACAAAAACTATAAGGGATCCGGCTTCTGTGCTGTAGTAAAAACTACAGCACATCTACTGTAATAAAAACAAACGGCTCAGATTTTATATCATTTCATTTATCCATAAACGATGTCGTAGAGGAGGCTAAAGCAAACGTTTAAGAGACCCAAGTATCACGTTATTTGTTAAGATTTTCTTCACGACACTGCATGTCTTCTTCACAAACCAAAATTTCTTCCATTGTGCTTTCTCCAAAGAGAGAATATTTAACGGCAAAAACAATATAGAACAAAAAGGTAGAATGCTAGACATCCAAACACTTCTTTCTAGAATTTGGTTCCAAATTGATGTCACAATCTCATGAGATCTATCATTTTGAAAAGTGTGTCACAATCCTATGAGATTGTGACACATCAGTTTGGAATCAAATTCTGAAAAAAAGTGTTGGGATGTCTAGTATTTCTAAAATAAAAATAAAAATAAATAAATAAATGGTTTAACAAGAATTCCATTATCATGTTCAGTTTTGAGGGGGGTTTTTTCATATAAGCTCTTATATTTCATCTTCTTCAATTTCTAGTACTTTATATCTGCATAATTATTTTTCCCAAACTTTGGCTACAGAGAGCAATCTAAGAGAGAAATATCCTCTAGATCAACCAAGGAATCATCACTCTCCACCTCTGTTGCTGACTAAACTTCGGTTAGAGAGAGAGAGAGAGAGAGTAGGTGGAGTGGACTAATATGGTGGCCGAGTGCTAGAATGTTTGCAAATTCGACCACTCGGCCATTTCCAAGCAGCTGGAACAACAGGGGGCGGCCATTTCCATTTCCAATAATTTGTATGTTGAATTTTGAGTGAAATTTTTTAGAAAAAGAACATGGCTCTTGACATGCCTGTGTACGTGCTAGGGGCTCGTTGAGAGGAAGAAGTGAAAAACACTAGAAAGAGGTGGAGGTGGTGCTATTTGTACTGCTGATACCGGGCTGTTGTTACAGCTGACTACACAGTACAGTACACAAATAGAATATAGAAGAAAGAGAAAGAGATACCTCGTGGGTATTTTTCTTTGAAACGGCGTTAATGTGTTTTTTTCTTAAAGACGTTGTTTGAGTTAAAATCAACCGAAATTGGATCTGAGCCGTCAATTTTTTTGCAGCAAATGTCCGGTACTTCTCTCAACAGCATGTAACCCGGATCCAATCTTCAAAGAAACAAGCAGCGGTAGCTCTTTTTCTGCTCATTTTAAATCCCCAGTTCACAGCTACCTCCTGTCCTGTCCGCAGAAGAGTAATAATGCGATTCAAGCTCCTTAAGACTGGCAGCTGCCTCCTCTCCAATTGATGCAGGAGGAAATTAGATACAACTATAGAATTAATTGGTCTATGATGTGGCGATAAGATTCATTTAGCTTAGGTAAGAAAGGAAAGGGTCAACTACTCAAGAATGAAAGAAGAGACCTTTGGTAATTGTGATTTAGAAGATATTTTCTACCGAGTTGTCAACATCCATCAAGAGAAAGACCAAGAAGGAAAGAAGAGACTATCGACAAAGCTCTTGATTTATCTTTTAAAGAATTTCCCTATTTATATTTACGTTGTCGTCAAGTAATATTATAGTTATTATATTTTCTCTAATATGGTAATTCTTTGGCACCAAGTATTTCTCATTAATTTGGAGATATTCTTTGGCACCAAGTATTTCCATAATATGCTTATTTGTATTTATTTCAAGTCTTAGGAGATTTATTAGGCTTTTCGGGATTTTGCTATTTTTGGTAATTTTTCAGCTATATTAGCCCGGCTTGTGGGCGTTTTCTGATAGTTGATTTTGTTATTGATAATTTATCGAATTCAGAGTTTTCTCTCTATTTTTGGGGTGAATTTCATGTTTTCTTCCTCTCAATCTACTTGTTGATTAGCCTGCAGAATAATCACTATTCTGTCCGGCGTCAATTGGTATCAGAACTTCAACACTTTCCTGAGACGAGTTCTTTATCAGTTTCGATGGCTGGTGGTCGTGGTCGTCGTGGGCAGGTTCCGAATGAGGAAGCTCCGCACCATGATCGTAACGTTCAGGATGTGATGATTGAGAATTTGCAGAGGCAAGTTGCAGAGTTAGCCCAGCGCCTAGCGGCGCAGAAAGTCAGCAATCGTGAGATGGATAACTCCGATTCTAATTCCACTTTCGACAACCCATATCACAATTCTGCTCCATACCAGGAACAGCGTGGTCGGGATGAAGGATTTGTTGATGAAGAGTTTCAAGAAGACGAGTTCGTTGATGAGGAGTTCATACATGGAGATGTTCATGATGATGTTGAACATGAAGATGTTAAAGATCCTTCACAAGGATTCGTGGATTGGGATTCTCCACCAATTTATGATATTGATATCATGGATGAAGATCTTATGGGAGATTCTTTGTCGTATGATCAAGAGAAAAAATATGTAGTAGATTTAGAATGGGTCTCTCCAATAATTTGTGACGACATATATCCTGACGAAGATGATTTAATGAATGAGGTAAGTTTTCTGGTTGATGAAATAAAATTTATTGAAGAAAATAATGACTACCATGTGTTTGATGAAAGTCCACATAACGAGGGATTTCAGTTGAGTAATGAGGAAATTAGCTATGTTGATCTCATTGGAATTGAAAGATTTCTATCAAATTCACCTAGTAATAAGTTGGATGTTGGTTTTGGCGTGTTAGCTGACAATTTTAATTTTTGTGGTCAAGAAATAATTGATAATTCTTTGAAGACTTTTATAGAGCGTGAATTGGAGAAGATTGGTTTATTTCAATTTAGTGTGAAGCTAGTCGTTGTAATGGGTTGTAACTTATTTATCTTTTGGTTTCAAGTTACTTTGGTATTGAAAAATACGGGATGGAATGAATTGATCTGCCATCCAAAAGATCGAGGTAAAGAAGATTCGAATTCGAGGACGAATTCTTTCCAACCCGGTGAGACTGATGCAGGAGGAAATCAGATACAACTATAGAATTAATTGGTCTATGATGTGGCGATGAGATTCATTTAGCTTAGGTAAGAAAGGAAAGGGTCAACTACTCAAGAAGGAAAGAAGAGACCTTTGGCAATTGTGATTTAGAAGATATTTTCTACCGAGTTGTCAACATCCATCAAGAGAAAGACCAAGAAGGAAAGAAGAGACTATCGACAAATCTCTTGATTTATCTTTTAAAGAATTTTCATATTTATATTTACGTTGTCGTCAAGTAATATTATAGTTATTATATTTTCTCTAATATGGTAATTCTTTGGCACCAAGTATTTCCCATTAATTTGGAGATATTCTTTGGCACCAAGTATTTCCATAATATGCTTATTTGTATTTATTTCAAGTCTTAGGAGATTTATTAAGCTTTTCGGGATTTTGCTATTTTTGGTAATTTTTCAGCTATATTAGCCCGGCTTGTGTGCGTTTTCTGATAGTTGTTGATTATTGATAATTTTATCAAATTCAGAGTTTGTCTCTGTTTTCTTTGGGGTAATTTTCCTGTTTTCTTCCTTGCAAATTGCTTGTTGATTAGCCTACAGAATAATCGCTATTCTGTTCCTGCGTCACCAATTCTAGCCAACATGCGGTCTGTCTTCTCTGCCTGCTGGTTAAACTTAGATGTTCTTTGATCCACATGGTCATTAAGGGATGCAAATCCAGAAAAGATTGCTGTTTGCTTAAGCTCCGACACTAACTTAAGTAGAGAGTCAGATGCTTGAACCTACAGTAGAACGTGTAAGCATTTAGAAACTAAAATAACAAAAGGTTTAGAAAGCTTGCAAATTTATTCAGGGTCAAATTGATGAGGCCAGAGAGACTTCAACTAAGCACCATTAACATTTCTATCTTTTCAATCCACAATTGACAGCATTACTGATGAGTGCCAAATATTGTGTATTTGGACCCCATGATTTGCACTAGTTAGACCTTTAGCCTTGTTATTTTCTAATGTTTTGGTTAGTTTTTGTGTTTTCTGTAGGACAATAAGAGAGGAATGGCAAATTTCATAAGGAAATGACTGAAAATTCGGAGATCCTGAAAAGTCGATCGATCGAACTTAACATTAGATCGATCGAAACTTTGCCCGAAGTCGATCGATCGAAATAAAAGTCGATCGATCGAAATTTCTCAGAAACTGCTTTTGCAGAGCGCGCCAGAACGCCCAATCAGAAGCCAAAAAGAAGTCCTCCCTCTGATTTTCGCTGCAGAACACGTTGGTTTCGTGTTTTTGGTTGTCTCTAGCAGCAGAGGAACCCTAGAGGAGGGTAGAGGAGTCATTTCTAGCCCTAGCTTTCTTCTATAAAAGCCATAGCCATGCCTCCTTGTTGGAAGAGGAGAGGATAGAGTAGTGTAGAGCAGAAAATTCAGTAGATAGGTTTAATTTCGTGCATCTTGTAGTGTATTTCAGTAGTTTTATTTTCAGATACTTTCTCTTTGTAAAGCTTTTCTTTCACTTCCATGGTTGTTCATCATTTTCTTGTGGTGTCCTTAGTCATGCAAGGCTAGTAACCTCAACTAGGGTTGAGAATGAAACCTTTCCATTGATGACACTCACAATCTTGCTGTACCACTTGCACATTTAATGATATATCATATTAGTTGTTCAAGTTCCATTCATTTAAAGCTTTATCTTTTGCAATGAATGTGGTTAGTGGTGGAAAGATGACATTTTATGTGTTTCAACCGATGAATACATTGTTTTATCGGTTTAAATGATGATATCCATTGTGATTGAATGATACATTGGATGTTTTGATTTCAATTGGTACTCTTTGTGATTTGTCTATGTGTTGGATTCATTTAATGGTTCTCGAGTTTATGATTAAGAAACTTGAATGACACTCTAAGCCTAATGTTCTTTGGGTGTTCAAGTGGAAACCAAGAGTGTGAGTTGTAGCATTTGGTTTGGTGGATTCCTTAGCCTTAGTTTATTTTAATTTGCATATTTCATTCCATCTCTTTTATTTAGTCTTTTGTTCTTGAATCAATTCTCAAACCTTTGGAACTAGGTTAAAATGAGGTTGATTAAACAAGACACCAATATTTGACCATTTCCCTGTGGATTCGACCTCGCACTTGCACACACTATATTGCAAACGATTCGTGCGCTTGCGAGTACTATTTAAAACACACATCAAGTTTTTGGCGCCGTTGACGGGGAAATCGGTTCAAAAATTGGTTTTTGTTTGATTGATTTTGTTTTTCTACTAGTAAGATATATTTTTGTTTCATTTTACTGTTGTTTAGCTTCTGTTCTGCATTCTAAGTCTTTTTTTGTTTTTCCCGGATCTGTTCTGCAGCTTCTGCAACTTACTGGGTGCCTTGAAGAATCGATCGATCGAAAATAAATTCGATCGATCGACTTTCGATCGGTCAAATTAGCATCTGCACTATATAAAGACGATCGATCGACAATATATTCGATCGATCGACTTTCGATCGATCGACAATATATTCGATCGATCGAAATATACTTCGATCGAGCGAACTTCCTGCCCAGCAGCAGCTCGGAACTAGGTGAGTATCTCGATTCCAGTACTTCTTTTAGTCCATTTTGTTCATTTTTTGTTCATAATTTGTTTCTGTTTAATAGTATTTTGCTGTTTGTTTAATTTCCTTTTAGTTCATTATAACTTAGTTCAAATTCTGTTTAGTTTGTGTTTTATATTATCCTCAATTTGTTTTATTTTGTTCTAAAAAAAAAAAAAAACAAAAAAGAGATTTTCTGTTCTATTTCTGTTCCTGGCCCTGCAAATTTCGAACATTCGATCGATCGAATAAAAGTTCGATCGATCGACCATTATATTCGATCGATCGACCTCAACTCAGAAGGCAGCTCCTGGATAAGATCAGTAGCAGAAATTTTTACCAAAAATTATTTTTGGTCCCAACTTGTAAGTATTCTTATTTTTACTTTTGCTGCTATCTTTGTGTAAATTGTATGCATTTGTGTTAGTCTTTACATTTTATCTTAGTTGTGTTATTTTTCTACACCAAAAAAAAAAGAAAAAGAATATTTTGCTAGTAAAGGTCTACTTAGCGATCTAAGGGCAATGACAAGGTGAATTCTGGCAAGGATTGGTCATGGGATTTAAGTGTGTCCGTTGTGACTCCCCTCACCTACCTGGGAACTAGCCTAGATTGTACTTTGGAGAACTTTGTTCCCTATTAGCAAATTGTTTTCTTTATTTTTGTTTATTTGTCTTTTGGTTAAACAATTGTGTATGCTTGGTGTATGCTTGGTAGAAGATCATTGAACTTAGACTTGACATCTTTAGATCCCGAAATTGAAAGAACTCTTAGGAGAAATCTTAAAAATTCTGTTGAGATGGGAGATAACATGCATGCAAATGAAAATGAGAGGAATCGGGGAGAAAACGTTGATCATACTAGGACACTTAGGGATTTGTTTGCACCCGTTGCAACAAATTCTCCTTCATGTATCGTGTTACCCCCAACCAATGCCACTCATTTTGACCTCAAGCCTCATGTCATCCAACTCCTACCCGCATTCCATGGCTTGGACCTCGAAAATCCTTATAGCCATGTGAAGAAATTCAAGGACATCTGTGCCACCTTCAAATTTCAAAATTTTTCTGAAGAGTCTGTGCATCTTAGGCTATTTCCTTTCTCACTCCATGATAGGGCCAAAGCATGGTTGGATTCAAACATGCCTGGTTCCATCACTTCTTGGGAGAACTTGTTCAACAAGTTCTACAACAAATTATTCCCCATGTCCAAAGTCAATGAGTGTAGGAAGGAGATAAGCTCATTTACTCAAGAAGAAGATGAGAAATTTTCTGAGAGTTGGGAGAGATTTCAAGATATGCTGATTAAGTGCCCTCCACATGGATACGAGAAATGGAGACTGGCGCAATTTTTCTATCAAGGATTAACTCAATCCAATCGTAGCATGATTGAGTCAATGAACGGAGGCGCATTTCTGAGTCTAACGGGAGAGGAGGCATATAGGACCTTAGATCAGTTATCCGACAATTCCCAACAGTGGGTTTTTCAAGCTGTCGAGATAGAGCTGCTCGCATTCAGAAAAAGGGAGGCATCTATGAGGTTAAGGAGGATATAGAATTAAAAATGAAGATAGATGCCCTTACCAAAAAGGTCGAAGCCCTAGTTGTTAACAAATCCATGAATGCTGCCAACCCATTCCATGTTGACTGCTGTTCCATCTGTGCTAGTCCCTTGCACTTAGCACAAACTTGCCCGTCATTGCCAGCTTTTGTCGAGTCACCAATGGAGCAAGTGAACGCTTTCAACGATTATCGAAAGCAAGCCATTGGACCTTTCTCCGAATCGTACAATCCAGGGTGGCGGAACCACCCTAACTTTTCTTGGAAGCAGAACCAGCCTATGGCTCAAGGGGGAGTTCCTCACCAATCCCATACTCAATACCCCCCTGGATTTCATCAGCCGGTTCACCATCAAAGCCGTCCATCCCAACCAACACCATCATACCAAGCCCCTACTCAAGCCCCTGCCTCTTCTTCACAATCTTCTTTGGAAGACACTCTTAAGGCTTTCATTCAGATTACCGGCCAATCCATCAATGACGTGAAGAATGCTACCATGGTGAACACTCAAGCTATTGCCAAGATGGAGACCCAGATCAGGCAAATTGCTAGTCACCTGGGGGAGAGAGAGGAGGGAAAGCTCCCTAGTCAGCCTGTACCGAATCCGAAGTTGCAGTTCCATGAGGGAGGTTCATCAAATGCAGTGCATGGGCAGGAGCATGTGCAAGCCGTTGTCACACTTAGATCAGGGAAACAAGTGGACAACCAAGTGGTTCACCCAGAGGAGAACCCTGTTGCACAAGGAGAACAAGGAAGCAGGAGCGTAGAGAAGAGAGATGCCGAGCCATTGATGAGTGCCAAATATTGCATATGTGGACCCCTTAATTTGCATTTACTAAACCTTTAGTTTTGTTATTTTCTAATATTTTTGGTTAGTTTTGGTATTTTAGTATTTTCCAGGTCATTGAGAGAAAACAATAGCTTTATGGTGAAAGAAAGCACACTTTGAGAAGACCTAGATAATGTGGTTATGTTCAACCAAATCAAGGAAAGGACTAAATCGGAATTTCTTTAATCGGAGTCAAAATCGGATTAGAATTCAGATTCTGCATATGTCACAGTATTTTTGCCATAACTTTCAGTTCAAGTATTCGATTAAGGTGAATCAAGTGGCGTTAGAAAGCTAACTCAATTTTATACAAATCCTTATGAAATAGGATTTTCCTAATTCGGATGTATGCTATGCCAAAAGTTCCCTGCAATAAAAGGCCGCAAATCTGGACGAATTTGGAGTCCTTTTCCTTCTTGGATTGTGTTTTGAGTCTCCTACTCAAACTAGGAGACTAACCTCCGATTTTTCTAGGAATTCTAGGATTTGTTTTCGCCCTATAAATAGACCTCTAAGGCTCAAGAAAAAGGGGAGAGAAGCTAGAGACCAAAATACTCTTTTCTTTTTAGTTTAGCTTTTCTTTAGTTTAGGATTTATTTTTCATAGCCATGTGTAGCTAGTTTTTCAACTAAGGTTGAGGATGAAGCCTCACCATTGAAGAGCAACAATATTTTCATGTAAGTTTATACTATCCGATTTTATTTGGTTTAATTTTTCCTATGTTTTACTTCTTTTCAATGTGTGGAATGATTCTTGGATATCTTTTGTGATTCAAGGATACATTTGATGATTTGAGATAATTTCACATAATTGATTGCTTCGGTTTTTATTTATCAAAACGTTGGATATTCATTGTGTTTCGTTCTACGGATACATTTGATGATTTGGTTTAAACCGGATATTTTTGTGATTTGTGCAAAGAACGGATTCATTGAATGATTTAATGATTTTTTGAAGCATTTTAGAACATACATAAGATTTGTATGGTGAGAACTTCGGATGTGTATTGATAAAGATGAGAATATGTTGCTATGATTTTGTGGGTGTGGATTCCAAAACCTTAGTATCTTTTCTTTTGTTTTATTTTGTTTTACTTTATTTATGTTTTTTTTCTTTTATTATTAAAATCAAATTTTTTTTGGAACTAGGTTAAGATTCAATTAGTTTAGATACAAAATTGTTCTTCAAAAACACAATTCCCTGTGGGATGGACCTCGCACTTGGGAAACTTTTTATTGCAAACGATTCGTGCACTTGCGAGTACAATTAAAATTCACACCAGCCATCTACATTAGCTCCAACCATAGAGACTCCTCCTAGGCCGTTTATACCTAGGGCGCCTTACCCTGATAGACTTCTCACTCCCAAGAAAGGAGGAACATTCGAGGACATTCGGGAGGTGTTCAAACAAGTGCAGATCAACATTCCATTCTTGGATGCCATCCAGCAAGTGCCGTCTTACGCCAAGTTTTTGAAGGACTTAATCACCATCAAGCGGAGGAACAATGTCCCGAGAAAAGTTTGTTTGACCGAGCAAGTCAGCTCAATCCTCCAATACAGGCTGCCCATCAAGTACAAGGACCCTGGATGTCCTACTATCTCTTGCACGATAGGAGTCAACAACATTGAGAAGGCCCTGCTTGACCTTGGAGCCAGCGTCAATCTCCTACCCTATTCAGTTTCCCTGCAATTTGGATTAGAAGAATTGAAGCCCACCTCCATGACATTGCAATTGGCTGATTGGTCAGTTAAGATACCACGGGGAATAGTGGAGGATGTTTTGATTACGGTGGATAAGTTTTATTTCCCCGTGGATTTCATAGTGCTTGACACCGAGCCGGTACAGAACGTTGGAGTTCTGATACCGGTAATCCTAGGGCGACCATTCTTAGCTACGGCTAACGCCCTGATCAACTGTAGGACGGGGGTCATGAAGATCTCATTCGGCAACATGACGGTAGAACTGAACATTTTCACTATCAGCAAACAGCCGAGGGAGTGTGACGAGATCAGCAATGTCTGCCTGATAGAGGAAATCCTGGAGGAAAGCATTGAAGAATCAAGCATACAAGACCCCCTAGAAGCATGCCTTGCTCAATTTGGAGAGGATCTGGACTTGGATGTACTGCTTGAGCAAGCAAATCCTGTTTTGGAGTTTTCTCCTCTGGAGAGCAAGAAGGAAGAGGAGGCAGCAGTACCTGAGCCTCCAAAGAAGGAACTTAAGCCCCTACCGGACAATCTCAAGTATAAGTTCCTCGGTCCAGCAGAGACTTTTCCTGTAATCATAGCTTCAGATCTTCACACCGCTCAGGAGGAGAGGTTGTTAGATGTCTTGAGGGAGCATAAGGAAGCTATAGGCTGGACCATTGAAGCTATTAAAGGAATCAGCCCCTCGGTGGTGATGCATAGGATACACTTGGAGGAAGACACCAAACCATCGAGGGAGCCACAGAGAAGGCTCAACCCGACCATGCAAGAAGTCGTTAGAGGAGAAGTAATCAAGTTGTTGGATGCTGGCATCATCTACCTCATCTCCGACAGCAAATGGGTGAGCCCCATTCATGTCGTGCCCAAGCGAGCTGGAGTTACAGTCGTGCAGAACAAGGAAGGCGAGTTGGTTCCAACTCGAGTACAGTCCGGATGGAGAGTCTGCATCGACTACCGCAAGCTGAACACCGCCACCAGGAAAGATCACTTTCCTCTTCCGTTCATTGATCAAATGGTGGAGCGGTTGGCCGGGCACGAGTATTATTGCTTTTTGGATGGTTATTCTGGATATAACCAGGTCCCTGTGGACCCTGAAGACCAAGAGAAGACGACCTTCACTTGTCCGTTCGGGACGTTCGCCTACCGACGCATGCCCTTTGGCTTATGTAATGCACCCGCTACTTTTCAGCGGTGCATGATCAGCATCTTTTCTGATATGGTAGAGCGTTTCCTGGAGGTGTTTATGGACGACTTTTTGATTTTCGGGTCATCTTTTGAGGAGTGTTTGCACCACCTCACGTTAGTTTTGGAGAGGTGTAAAGAGAAGAACCTAGTGCTCAATTGGGAGAAGTGTCATTTTATGGTACAACAAGGAATTGTGCTCGGGCACGTCATCTCTCGTAGGGGGATTGAAGTAGACAAGGCGAAGGTAGATCTGATATCCAACCTTCCTCCCCCACGGACGGTGAAAGAGGTTTGCTCTTTTCTGGGCCATGCAGGATTCTATCGGCGATTCATCCAGGATTTCAGCAAGATCGCCCGGCCCTTGTGCAAATTGTCGCCCGGCCCTTGTGCAAATTGTTAGTGAAGGAGGCCCCTTTTATTTTTGATGAAGATTGCAAGAAGGCATTTGGGGCCTTGAAGGCAATTCTGACTTCCACACCCATCATTCGGCCCCCGAGCTGGGGTACACCTTTCGAGATCATGTGTGACGCGTCAGATTACGCCGTTGGAGCTGTGTTGGGGCAGCGCATTGACAAACTTCTCCACGTTATTTATTATGCAAGTCGGACTCTGAACGACGCCCAGCTGAATTATTCAACCACTGAGAAGGAACTGATGGCAGTCGTGTTTGCTCTGGATAAGTTTCGATCCTACCTACTAGGATCGAAAGTCATCATCTACTCGGATCACGCGGCATTGAAGTATCTTTTTTCCAAAAAAGATGCTAAATCTCGCCTCATCCGGTGGATTTTGCTCTTACAAGAGTTCGACATTGAAATTCGGGATAAGAAGGGTTCCGAAAACGTGGTGGCTGATCATCTCTCGAGGATTACTGTGGACTTCACGGAAGAAGCCGCCCCCATTTCTGAGACCTTCCCCGATGAGCAGTTGATGCATATTGCTCATGCTCACTCGCCATGGTTTGCTGACATAGTGAACTATCTTGTCACCGGTCAAATGCCTTTGCATTGGGGACGGCAAGAGAAGTCCAAATTTATGTCCATGGTGAAGAATTTTTTCTGGGACGATCCTTACTTGTTCAAGTATTGTCCCGATCAGATCATTAGGAGATGCATTCCCGAGCCTGACCAATCCAGCGTCATCTCCTTCTGTCATGATCATGCCTGTGGAGGCCACTTCAGTGCGAAGAAGACCGCTGCAAAGATTTTGCAGTGCGGTTTTTACTGGCCCACCATCTTTCAAGACGCTCACACTTATTGTGTTTCATGCGAGCGCTGTCAGAAGCTAGGGAGTATTTCACGTCGAAATATGATGCCCCTCAACCCGATTCTTATTGTTGAGATTTTCGATGTATGGGGCATTGATTTCATGGGACCTTTCCCAAACTCCTTCGGCTATCTGTACATTCTGGTTGCTGTGGACTACGTGTCCAAATGGGTAGAGGCAGTTGCCTGCAAGACCAACGACCACAGAGTTGTGGTCCAGTTTTTAAAAGACACTATATTTGCTCGTTTTGGTACTCCTCGAGCAATTATTAGTGATGGTGGAAAGCACTTCTGCAACCGGGTCTTCAAGCAGCTGATGAAGAAATATTGCATCACGCACAAGGTTGCCACTCCCTATCACCCTCAGACGAGTGGACAAGTGGAGGTTTCAAACAAAGAGATCAAGAGGATTTTAGAGAAGACGGTGAACCCATCAAGGAAAGATTGGTCTCTCCGGTTGAACGATGCATTATGGGCATACCGGACAGCGTTCAAGACACCGATTGGCATGTCACCTTACCGTATCGTGTACGGAAAAGCATGTCATCTGCCTGTGGAGTTGGAGCACAGAGCCTACTGGGCCATTAAGCAGCTGAATTTCGATCTCACAAAGGCTGGCTCACAGAGGAAGCTCCAACTCAATGAATTGGAAGAGCTGAGGAACGATGCCTATGACTATGCTAGGATGTACAAAGCACGGATGAAGAAGGCTCACGACCAGAACATATTGAGACGATCTTTTGAGCCAGGTCAGAAAGTCCTTCTTTACAATTCACGTCTGCATCTGTTCCCATGGAAGCTCCGATCTCGATGGACAGGCCCTTTCATAGTTCGATCAGTGTTTTCTTATGGGGCTATTGAGATTGAGGATCCAAAAAATGGCAGCACGTTCAAGGTGAACGGGCAGCGACTGAAGCCATTTTTGGAGTTACAGAGTTCGGAGGTTGAGACGACCCATTTAGAGGATCCGAGTTACTCGGAGTGATTGTCGTCAGGATGGAAAGTCTGGCTGAAGACTGAAAACTTAGCGCTTGTGGGAGGCAACCCTCATCATTTTTTCCCTATCATTTGATTTTCTTTCTTGTGTTTTAGTTGTGATTTTCAGGACAATGTCTGCCGTTCAAGTTTGGGGGAGCGCTTCTCTTACAATGTGCCCAACTTACATCACCCTTCGGTATTGTATCTCTAGCCACATTGGGGACAATGTGTCCTTCTAGTTTGGGGGTGGGGTAGACATTTCTGTCTGTTTTCATTTAATTCTTGTTTTGTTGCCTTGTTAATACTCATTCAAAAAAAAAAAAATGCCTTATTGATAGTTGAGCATGGTTGCATCTTACTATGGTTTGCATCTCATTGGTTTGTTTAACATGTTGAATTTTGCATATCATGAAAATCTGAGATCTTTTGACTCATCTTTGGATTAGAGAGACTTGACATGTTTAAACTGTTCATCACAAGCACATTAGCATTTGTTTCTGTGGGGTATGAGATTTGAATTAAAATTTATATGTCTTGAGATTTGTAGGATGACTTATTGATGAAACCTTGGCTTATTGATATATATATATATATTAAAAAATAAAAAATAAAATAAAATAAAATAAAAATAAATAAAAATTCTGCTTATAATAATATCACCAATTTGACTTCTCATTGAGTAACCGGGCCCCTTGCCTCATTAAGCATTGGGTGTTCGCGTAAAAAGATGAGAATTTCAGTTTGGATGATTGTTTGGCTAGTTTGACTTCGTAGCCTTTTTGACTTGAGTAATTAAGCCCTTATGGATGTTTTTACATCTAGTGCCCTAAAACCATCTGGTTTGGGAGTCACTGGCCCAACACTCGCTACATGGGTCAATTAGAAAGCTTAAAGGAGTCAAACATTGCACAGCCGACACAAAATAATAGTAAATAATAATGAATTTAAGATAAGCCTTGGTTATTTGACGGAAGTCCTGCGAATTTTTGGATATATGTGCTTTGAGGAAAATCGAAACCCCATGACTCTATGTTACTCACACCTTACACTTTTGAACATGTGTTGTCTCAATTTCCATCTATGAGTTGATCGATTTTTGATAACATGATAATGTGATATTCATTTTGTTAAACATGCTCATGATGTGTGAACCATGTGTTTGAATGATGATTTTCGCTCAATTGATAATACGACATTTCAATGTTTGTGGGTACCATTTCTGGCAAACCCTCACGAGACTTCACTCGTCCATTAGGGAGTCCTAGGGGTTTAAAAGGCTTGTTGCATATGCTAAATGCAATCGTTTCTCCCACGAAAGAAGACTTATGTTTCATGCTTTGATTTTGTTTTTCATTTTGTTTTTGCTAAGGGACTAGCAAAATGTAAGTTTGGGAGTATTTGATGAGTGCCAAATATTGTGTATTTGGACCCCTTGATTTGCACTAGTTAAACCTTTAGCCTTGTTATTTTCTAATGTTTTGGTTAGTTTTTGTGTTTTCTGTAGGACAATAAGAGAGGAATGGCAAATTTCATAAGGAAATGACTGAAAATTCGGGATCCTGAAAAGTCGATCGATCAAACTTAAAATTAGATCGATAGAAACTTTGCCCGAAGTCGATCAATCGAAATAAAAGTCGATCGATCGAAATTTCCCAGAAACTGCTTTTGCAGAGCGCGCCAGAACGCCCAATCAGAAGCCAAAAAGCAGTCCTCCCTCTAATTTTCGCTGCAGAACACGCTGGTTTCGTGTTTTTGGTTGTCTCTAGCAGCAGAGGAACCCTAGAGGAGGGTAGAGGAGTCATTTCTAGCCCTAGCTTTCTTCTATAAAAGCCATAGCCATGCCTCCTTGTTGGAAGAGGAGAGGATAGAGTAGTGTAGAGCAGAAAATTCAGTAGATAGGTTTAATTTCGTGCATCTTGTAGTGTATTTCAGTAGTTTTATTTTCAGATACTTTCTCTTTGTAAAGCTTTTCTTTCACTTCCATGGTTGTTCATCATTTTCTTGTGGTGTCCTTAGTCATGCAAGGCTAGTAACCTCAACTAGGGTTGAGGATGAAACCTTTCCATTGATGACACTCACAATCTTGCTGTACCACTTGCACATTTAATGATATATCATATTAGTTGTTCAAGTTCCATTCATTTAAAGCTTTATCTTTTGCAATGAATGTGGTTAGTGGTGGAAAGAGGACATTTTATGTGTTTCAACCGATGAATACATTGTTTTATCGGTTTGAATGATGATATCCATTGTGATTGAATGATACATTGGATGTTTTGATTTCAACTGGTACTCTTTGTGATTTGTCTATGTGTTGGATTCATTTAATGGTTCTCGGGTTTATGGTTAAGAAACTTGAATGACACCCTAAGCTTAATGTTCTTTGGGTGTTCAAGTGGAAACCAAGAGTGTGAGTTGTAGGATTTGGTTTGGTGGATTCCTTAGCCTTAGTTCCTTTTAATTTGCATATTTCATTCCATCTCTTTTATTTAGTCTTTTGTTCTTGAATCAATTCTCAAACCTTTGGAACTAGGTTAAAATGAGGTTGATTAAACAAGACACCAATATTTGACCATTTCCCTGTGGATTCGACCTCGCACTTGCACACACTATATTGCAAACGATTCGTGTGCTTGCGAATACTATTTAAAACACACATCAATTACTTTGGCAACAAACTCAGAATCCTACCCAAAAAATGACTCATCCATAAATTGTCAAAGGATGGACACCCCTGAATTTGCCAAGCTCATATTTACTCTAGGCCCAGTATATAGGTTAAATTTGAGTGAAATCTCTCCAAATTCCTTGGCAATTAAAACCTTCTCTTTTCTCCATAACAACTTTCCCAAGTTCCAAATCTAAATATAGACGAACGCGATTTCAGCAACTGCTCTTACCATTCTAGCTGCACGCATCTCCATCATGAGAGATTCTTGTGAATTTCTGACTGGTGGATCATTCACCTACAGTATACAAGGTTGTATCAAAACATGTCTTATTTCATAGAACTTCCAAGCATATAGAGTACAACTTTTCAGAAATTATAAAAACATATTTCAAAATTATAGCTGATATTCTTAAGAAAATCCAAATAATCCCTTGGAAGATCACTAACCTCTTTTTTGCAGTATACACCAGTACTAACATGGTAGTTTCAAACCTAAACTGGCCAATACTAGCGAACGTGTTATTATATATTTACTCTCCACATTCTATTAAGAGCCAGGTCTGCTATTTCCCACAATTTAGAAAGGCAATCAGATCCCAGCCTTGCTTTCCTAATATTACACCTCGGACAATATTAGGAATAATGCTCCCTTACCAATGCTTTTGAACGTGTTGTTATATATTTAATCTCCACATTCTGTTAAGATCCTGGTTTGCTATTTCCCACAATTTAGAAAGGTGTCGAGGCCCTAGACCTCCCTTTCCTACTTTTACGCTTTGCAAATATTAGGAATAAGGCTCCCTCCCCTTCTACATATCTAAATTTCTCATTCATACATAAAAGAATAGAAAAGTTCCTTGCTTGCCCCCTAGGACAAGGTGTCACCAAACATAAGCAGCAAACCAAAACATATAAAAAAAACTCAAGTTTCAAAGTAACTGCAAAACATTATCAATAGTCAACAATAAAATTCCAGTTTCATTAAATCAAGGCAATGAACTCATTGGCACAAAAATTCAAAGCTGAATATGTTTAGGCATTGGCCAGATAAGGTTTCTTTTCTATTCTTTGCTGGTCATAAAGCTAGTTGTGATCATTCAATTAAACTAAAAAAAATGAGCGAATGAGTATGCTATTAAAAAAATGTTTTTTCCTTAATGATCAAACCCATCTGTTTCTTTAGGCAGCCCCTATATGTAAGCGCTCATCGACACAGCATGTGTGATGAATCACAATCTCAGTTTTGGGTATGCTTGTGTTGTGTGTCACCTTGACAAGATGCCTTGCATTGAGCACTCACCTTTCTGTAAAGTTCACTCAAGATAGTAATGGCACAATGCACTAGATGATAAAGCCCAATGCCTCAAGGCATAACATCTCCAGTGATCAGCTCTCGAATGTTTCACACATGTGGATGCCAATTTCACATAAACCAACATGTACAAATGGAATGGCAAGAACACAAATCCAATCAAGTAGTGACATCCAAAACATGTCTATAGTGAGTAGTATGGGACCGCAGTAGGTGAAAATCACCCAAAACAAAAGTTCCATTACCTTCGCTTTATTCCTAGCCTTTTACTACAAAACTCTTACAAACTAATGTGGTAGTCTACTTGGCACTCATCCAAACTGTCTTGTCAATCACTAAACAATTAAATTTACATGTTAAATTTGGGTAGTGATTGGGGGGAGGCCATTGACCGGCTCCCTCCCCCCTTATATTAAAAAATTCACTTTCAATCCACTTTTTGTTTTTTATATTATTTTATTCCTTCTTTTGGATTGAAAGTCAATTTTTTAATATAAAGGGGGGAAGGGAGCCGGTCAATGGCCTCCCCCCGATCACTACCCCTAAAGAAGATACCCTCTCGACTTTCTCTCAGCGTTGAGGCCTCCATCTTCGTCCCCCCTCTCCAATGGTTCATCATCCATCATTTTCTGTCTTGAGGGCTTTCATTGATCTGTTCGCGCCATCATTTAACCTCAATATAATTTCTTTAGTTTCTAACAAGTGACAGTAACTTCAGAGAGAGAGAGAGGAGGGAGGAGGGGTAGGAAATGAATAAAGGCGGAGCAGGAGGAGTCAGTGGAGGCGGCGGCTTGGGAGTGGGGGCGGTGGTGGCTAAAGTGGGCCCACCGCAGCGGCAGCGGCATCCGCAGCTCAGAAGCAGAGAAGATGTTGCTGCAGAGAGTCGAAAACGACATTGGCAGCATCGTGGACAACTTCAGCCACCTCGTCAATGTCTCCCGGGTAATCTTTCCCTGTTTTATTTTTTTTTATTTTTAATTTATATTCGTTCTTGTGGATGCATTTTCCAAAAATTACCTAGTTTTTTTTAAAAAAAAAAAAAATTATTTACCATGATTGTTTGTTGCTAATTCATGTCCGAATGCTTCAATAATTTGATTATTGTCTAACATGAGTGGAGAGATGAATCTTCAAGATCCAAAAAAACTAATGGGCCATCTCATAAACATATTAAACATATCACATGGAGCTGAAATTAGAAACCACAAGCATGTAGGAGGACTCTCATATTGAGTTAATTGGAAAGGAAAATACTTTAGGTACAACAACTTTTTGCTACAATCCCTTGTAACAAAATTTGACGGGTAGTGATTGGGGGGAGGCCATTGACCGGCTCCCTCCCCCCCTTTATATTAAAAAATTCACTTTCAATCCAAAATAAGATAGAGATTTTTATTGCCGGGAAAAAATAATCACTCCTTTCATACACTCGGGAAGGAAGAGGGGACTGAATGCAGAGTAATGATAGGCAGGGGCCATCATGCCGGCCCCTGCCCGGCCCTGTCCTACGTGGAAAGGGCCATTTCAGTTTTAGAGTAATTTTTTTTTTTTTTTGCAAAAAAAAAAAAAATTAAAATTAAAATTTCGAAATTTCACCAAAACCAGTTCATATCCCCCATTTTTCTTATTTTTGTTTCACCGAGCTTCCCCCCAAATTTTCCCTCCCTCTCTCCATCTACCCCAAAATCTTCCCACCGTCGACCACCACGCACTACCCGCCACCGTTGACCACCATGCACTACCCGCCACCGTTCGGAGCTCCGTCATTCTTTCGGTTCCGGCGACCAGTTTCGCACGAGCCCGCCACCGTCGTTCTCCATCTCCGGCCGTCTTTCATCTCCGACAGAGCGACCGCCGACAAGGTCCCCCACCGTCTGATAAGCACCGTCGACCACTGCCTACTTCCATCTCCATCTCCGGCCACTAGGTACTGACAGGCGCCATCTCCGATGACCCATACCCAACCACCGGCAGTCTTCCAGTTCCGGCCCTCTTCCATCTCCGGCTGTCTTCTAGTTTCGGCGACCATTTTTGGGTTTTTTCAGCTACTGTGACCCAGCTCCGCCACCGTCAAGCACCACGCACGACCCACCACCGTTGTTCTCCATCTTCGGCCGAAGCCCAACCACCGGCCGTCTTCCAGTTCCGGCCCTCTTCCATCTCTGGCCGTTTTCCAGTTCCGGCTTCCCCCCAAATCCGTCTCCTTCAAGTCTAGGTCTCCGTCAGGTATTAAAGCAAACACATTTCCTTCATTTTCTTTCTCTCTCGTGTACTGAGTAATTAGGCTTGTTTGGCTGTCAAAATAAATGGACTTGGTAAAATGCTCAATTATAATTCTGTCTATGGGGACAACTATGACGAGGAAAGTGAACTTGTGGGTAATGGGAAAGCAAGTGAGACCTCCAAAAAACGAAAAGCAATTGCCGAAAACGCAGTGAAGGAGTCTGCAAGCTACGACTGGAGTGAGCTTGCCGACAATGGGAAGGTGATGTTGAAAGTTTATTTGGTCTCTTGCTTCAATCCTGTGGCTTCTTCTGGGCCAAAGAAGAAAAAAAAATTCTCATTGTTTTAATTTTGCTTTTTCATGCAAAAGTTGATGAAATTGAGATTAGAATAGGTTGTGCCTAACATGGACTTGCACAAAAGTACAACCGCTTTCCTTTTGCAAATTCTGCTGATTAATAGGAAAATTTAGGCTTCTTTCGTTGTTGCCTGAGGGAAATTTTTGACAAAGAACAAAAAATAAAGTTGAGCTTCATAGATTTTTCTTTTTTCCCCCAAGGCTACAGGTATAAAATTTCCCAAGCATATCATTCTTAAATATCCACCTGCATTGAGGGCTTAAAAAGAAAAACCTGCAAAGCTTTTCAAATAATATTCTGTCAAAATAAATGGACTTGGTAAAATGCTCAAACATGATATGCTGCTTCTTTTGTATCTTTCTGTATTTATGGGTCTTACAATTGAATTCATTCCTCTGTTAAGCTAAAGCTTTTTTTTTTATTTTTTTCCTATGATATGTCATAGAAGTTTGCTCATATTGTCTTGTTTTTTGAATTTTCAATTGAAGCACTACTCCTTGGATATTAATGGAGGTCATTTAGACTATTCCTTTTTCATTAAATTTTGAACGTTGTTGATCTTGTGTTGCTTAAACGCATTTGAAATGGAGGATATATCAAAACACCTGATTGGATATTGTTTGTGGTTTTTTGATTTTTTGATTCCCTCCCCCATTTTTGCGTTTTCCTTTTATAAATTCCAAACCCCCACATGCTAATTAGTTATTGTATGTTCCTTGCTCTTCCTGATGTATTTTCTTCTTTTTATACTGAATTTCAGAAAGTTGAGTCATTTGGAGGGAATACAAACACTATATTATCGTTGGACTCTCTCTCTCTCACAGCCACACAGAAAAACACACATGCTCACTCTCAATGATAATATTTAATTAATAACCTGATATTGTTCTTATGCTTAGGCCTTTATTGAGTGCTATGTTTCTTGAGTGCTTTTTTTGTAATTATGAACTAAATGATAATGCATTGATATGAATCTTTATTTGTTACAGAAACTTTTAAATGGATTTATCACAATTGGACTTGAATTAGTGGTCTTTCCCTCTTCTTGTTTGATGGTCTTTCCATCTAGTGAATGGCTTTTATAGTTATATTGAGCTGGAAATTTGATGCTAATATAACTTCCTGAAGGTATGCCCCTGTGAAATACTTCTGGAGCTGTATTGTGTCTGAGTTGTGTTGGTGAATGGTACTCATGAATTCCCTTTACATGAGTGTTGCTTATCTTCCTAGACTTCTTTCAACTTGATCAGATTGTTTATGGGCACTTATGTTTGGGAGTGATCATATTGAAGCTTGGTTTTCTGCTATATAATATGAAGGTATCATATTCTGCGTTATCTTGATGATGCTGGCCTAGTGGATCCCGTAGCTTGATCTCATTTTCTAAAACTGGCACTAATTTTTAAATTACTAGTCAGCCTCACCTGTAGTTCTTTTACAGATGAGTACATTGAATGTTTGTACTTGTGTAGTCATATATGAATATTGCTAACATCAGTCGCAATCTTGAGGTTTGTTGAATCCTGTTAATTTCTATTCAGACTTACAATTGGATTTTTAGAAGAAATTGTTGATTTGACACATGCAAGAGTTCTTTTAGCTTTCTTTGTTTTTTTCCTTTGCGGGCCTAATAGTTATCTTTCTTTGGAAGTTAACTTATTAGGAACTTTAACAGTAGAAGCAAAAGAAAAAGTTTATGAATTGTTTGTATATACGTGTACATCGAGTGATGCTAGGCAAGCTTTTAAAAATGGGAGTTGTGAAAATTAGAAGATTCTTATTTCTTGATTGATCTGGTCTTTATGACATTGGTGGTTAAATTAAAGTTCTGGACCTTTTTTATTTCAACATGTAAAATTCGTAAGGATAGCCATTTTGCTGCTATAAGATGTATAGATATGCACCAAGACACTGGTTGGAATTTGTATAACTAATGTACATATAGGTATGCATGTTGGCGTATGCATTCATTTATTAAGCATGGATTCTTGGGACTCTGTTGTGACTGTGTTGATGTGGCAGGAGACACATTCATCTTGGAGCTCTTTAAATATTGAGGACTTAAAAGCTGCTTCTACATGACTGTGCCATGGTTTCAGGGCATTCAATAAATATTTGAATCTGGTTAATCAGGGTATAACTATTTGGTTTTGTATATTCTTTCTCCTTTTTGGGGTAGCCCATGTGTACTGTTAATCCTCTTGGAGAAGCTATTTGTAATTTTTTTAACATTTCTAGTGTTTCGAAACTTGGTTATTCTGGGTCGAATGGGTATCAATTTTGTGATGGAAATTGTTGGGTTGTTGATGAAATTCTGGATTTGTAATATAGATTTTCCTCTTCTGGGTTTGCTTTCTCTTACTATTGTTCTTTTCTTTCAATTTATTCACTTTCAAATAAATATTTATGATGTGAAATTATAAGTGTAAAAGTGTGCCTAAACAAAACCTGTACAGAAGACGATTGCAAATTTCAAATTTATACAATCAGTTATTTCCGGTGAACTGATACTTAACATTGTAGATAAACACCATAGTTTGGTGATGCAAGAAACATTGTTTGTGCGGCAAACCAGATAAACACCATAATTGAAGTCATCTTAAGGTGCTTAATTTCTGAGCTAGGTTGGTGTTTGGCAGTTCTGTTTAGCTGAATTTTGTGAGTTCGGTCGTGGGGGCTAAGGTTGTTGTCGAGAGGAAACTGATGAGAAGATGTTTGCAGAGGAAAATGATTCGTAAAAAGCTTTTCAAAAAATGAAATGATCGTATATGGGATTTTGGGTTCAACATTTGAAGAATTTGTGGCCATGCCTTGACAGTACCATAGAGAGAATCACCTCCCATATTAGTTTTAGAGACAAACACAGATAGTGCTGATTTAATGAAGACTTATGAGCAGTTAGTGAGAGCATTATGAAAGAATCACCATCCCAACAAAAAAAAAAAATGAACCAGCATCAAAGAGGTTTTACCAATAATGTCTTTGGTGGAAAAGGTCCAAAAATATTGCAAGACCACATTTCTAATCAACCACCAATAAATAAAATTTCTCACAATAAATTTTGTTCAATAAATATTATGAACATTCCAAATTTTGTTCTATAAAATTTCTCACAACAATACCACTTCTCACAACAATACCATTCAGGATTAAACCCTCTCAACAGACTTCCTAATCTCATCATCCAAAAAAACTACACTTGATTTGGAATACACCACCTCAATCTACAAGGTCTTCGGTGCCTACAATGACCTCCCATATCTAAACTCTTCCCTGCATTGATAAAATTGCAGAATTGCAATGAGGCACAAATAGTAAAACTATCAAAAGAAAAGTAGTTAGAGGCTGAAATTGAACAATTTTTTTTTTTTTCTAAGCAAGATCAGAGTTCATTAACTGAAAAAAGATACAAAAGATCTAAGAAAAGAAAGAAAACACAAAATACAAGGGTAGGAATCCTGACAAAGTAAAACCATCTACTGGCTTGTGCTATAAAGCTGATGCATACGGTGGTCCAATGCTGTGAGTGATACCATTTCCAAACACCATGACTATGACAATGGTCAAGTCCACATAGTAGTTGTTGCATATAGCATTTGTTCTGCAAACCAAAGTGTAATGTTCAATATAAGAGTCCAGAAACCACATCAAACAGTTGATACAGCACAAAATACTTGTGATCAATACATCAAACAAAAACATACCTGAAGGCAGGTATGGTCAGATCGGATGAATTAACAGTCAATCCATGCTCTAACTTACCAATCAAATGGTCATAGCCACCCTATGATTTATATGGCATAAGTTTATACAGGGCCTTTAATGAATTGTTTACCAAAAATCATGGAATTCAAATCTAGCATTAGATTTGACACAACTAAAACAAAAAAAATATGTACTCAAATAAGGATAAATTCAAATGGGTGTAAAACAAATGAGATATAAAACATAACCAGTTGGAACCTTGAAATAAAAATTAGCACACAAGCAAACTTTAGTAAGAACAATTGACCTTAAAAAAAAAAAAATTACTTTAATCAAAGTGACCTTACCACTTACGACAAGTATAGGTGAAGATCAATATCATACAAACTTGCATAAAAGCTCCTTTTTTTTCTTTCTTTTTTTCAATCACCCATCTCTATTCCACAGTACTAAGAACTTCTTTACAGTAAATCCATGAAACTTGTTTACAGTACCAAGATAACTCGAGACAAATTACGTAAGTTTGTCTTATGTAGGAATTTGACAAGAATCAATTTGCCTTTGCAGGATTCAAATGTAAGTTGTTTCGATTTGGGTTTGTGCTTAAAAGGCCACAATGACAACCTTGATTCTAGGAAAATGGCTTTGCCTACAATTAAGTTGTAGGCTGGTTTCTAGGAAAATGGCTTTGACCATTTTAGTGCCTGTATATGTTGGACACCTCTGTAGCTAACACAGACTCATGCAACGTAGTACCCAGAAAAAAGCTACATAACCCCGTTCCGAAACCCACCAAAAAACAGGAAAAAAAAAAAAGAGTTGGATGAATGTGGTATTTTTGTTCGATGTCTCAAGCTCCAAAGAAACCACAAATCACAGCAAGCAACTAAAAAAGCAAGATCCAAAAACAACTCAAAAAACAAGAAATGGGGGAGGGAAATGGTCGCAGTAACTGTGGGAGCCCAAATCTTAGCCAACTTTGTCCCTCCAATTCCTGCATTTTCTCAGCCAAATCTCACCCATGAAAAACTAAAAAAACCGGATCTAGAGAGAAAATCAAAAGGAAAGATTAAAAAAAAAAAAAAAAAACTAAGAAAACCTTCCGGGGGATGGGCTCGTCGGCGGTGGTGGTGGTTCGGCTGGGGCTGCTCGTGGCGGTACGGTGGTTGGGTCGTCAGAGCCGAACCGGAGATGGAGAACCACGGTGGTTGGGATTTGGTCGGAGATGGAGAACGCACAGTGGAGTGGCGGGCTCGTGAGTGGTCGACGGTGGCGGGCTCACGGTGGGGGTTGAGGAGAGGAGATGGAGAGAGAGGAAGGGAGGGAAAGATTTTGGGCGGGGCGGGGGGAAATGGTTTTGGGGACAAAAAAATGGTTACATAGAAGAAGACGCTGGTTTCAAATTTCAAAATTCGGTTTTTTTTTTTTTTTTTAAAAAAAAGTTTACTCTAAAAAGTGAGAAGGCCCTTTCCACGTAGGAAAGGGCCGGGCAGGGGCCGGCAAGATGGCCTCTGCCTATCATTACTCCTGAATGCAAGACAAGGGCTTAGGCGTGTGAATTTTTTTTTCTTTTTTTTTTTAATTCTATTATATTATTCTTTTACTATATTTAAAATTGTGAATATCGAGAAAATTTGTTTTTAAAATTATGTTTAGATGGTTTAGAGAAACCAAGACAAAATTGAAAAAAGTTTGATAAAACTTGGATACAATTTGAATTTAAAAAATCTACCCAACCATGTTTTTAAAAAATAATCAAAAATAAAATGCTACCCAAACATGCCTCTTCAATTCCACAAAATATGTTGGAATATGTAAACAAGAGATTTGTACGACACTAGATCGATGTCTAAAGTGTGGAAATATTGTAGTTCAAGAGAAAAAAAAAAAAAAAAAAAAAAAACACTTTTAACCTAAAATATTGCAGAACGAAACATAGCTCTATGTGAGAGGGAAAAAAAAAAAACAACAAACAAACGAATAGAGAGAAATGATCAAATTTTTATAGTTTTTTAATGATTTAATGAGTAAACAAACAGTACTCACTATTGTTGGTGAATACTGTTCACTCACCAAATTTTTTTGTTATAGTAGTGAGGCTGTTGAGAGCAATTTTTGTGTGTTTTCACCAACTTGTCTCACCAAATTAAATAACTTGCTAAATATGCTCTAAGGAGAACCTTTTATAATTTGGGCTAAATGGGTCTCACACCCTATGTTGTGCGGAGTAGGTGGACTCACAGTCCTTTTATGTGGAATGCTTAAATTGCATTGCAATTAGAACATATCAATTATATGGGATCTTAATTAATCTCCCAATTGTACGTGGTGTTTGAATTGCTTTCAATTTGAATAGATTAAAACTATTATTTACATTCATTTTACATCGGTTGATGTGATAAATTTTAAATGACATTTTATTTTTTAAATTTTTTTATTGAGTGACTGACATGCAAAACTACTTAAAAATATGTTACGTCAATCAATATAAAATGGGTACGGAGAGTTGCATTACTCATTTGGATAGGCAATTGGATAGGCAATTATAACAATATGATTTTGGTTTTTAAAGAGTATTTTTGTCCTAACAAATTCATTAGGAATGTTTAGGAGTTTTATTTGTAATAGGAGTCCTTATAATTAGGAATTGTAGCCTTTGGACTTCTTATTATTCATTTATCAAAAATATTTCAGCCCAATTTTTTTTAAGTGCATTCCCAATAGCTTATGTATATCTCAATTTAGAATAACTAATCAAAATCTATTTTATCTAGTTTAGCTAATGAGTTTTAAATGCACTATACATCCGATTATTTATTCTTAACTCTATATTATTTTTCATTAATTTTTTTCATTATAGTATTTTTTTTCATGTGGGTCCCGCTTGATTACTCCACTACTTTACACATTATAAAGAAAGAAGAAAAAAAGAAAGGACGTGGAGTCATGGAGGAAAAAGGAAAAAGAAAAAGCGGAAAAAGTGGAGATAAAGAATAAAAAAAAAAAAAATAGATAAGTGAATTCTACTTGTAGAGTTGCACTATTTATGGAATTAAGAAAAATCTATTATAGAGTTGAAATACATAAGCGAATGAAGTCTCTTTTTAGCACTTTTGTTATCTATTCTAACTTAAAGTTGCAAATAAATAATCCATTGGAAGTGCTCTTAAGAGAATGCTTTCTATTTCCAAATGGATTCCAATTTTATTTTATTTTTTTGTTTGTGCACGCTATTCTCTCCACTTTTAATTTGACGCTCAAAATTGTAAATATAGGCAAGCCTTAGGATCCATTTAGGTTTGCAATTTCAAAAGTGTGATTTGAAAAGAGCGATTTTAAAATGTTTGATTTGAAAAAGTGAATTTTAAAAACGCAGTTAAGCGTTTGACAAAATCGCAGTTTGACCTTTAAAATCGTAGGTTATCGTTTAAAATTTTGTATTTTCAAATCACAATTCCCATACGATTCATTTTCTACGATTTGATTTAAAATCGCATTTTTTGTCTATGACATCGCAATCTCAAACGCACCCTAAGAAGATATCTATGAAATGCGCGCTAATCCACTTCAAAATACATAATTACTTTTTTGACAAAAATCAAATAAATATATATTGCAACGTCATCGCTGAAATTGCCAAACATTTCTAGGCAAACGTGGCCACATCAAATTAGCCGAACCTCCTGAATTTTTTTGTCCTAATTCTGAAAATTTGGGACAAGAATGTAATGAGAGAGAAGTGCATGGGCGAGCTCGCTAGCTCTGTCATGAATCATGATATACAAATTACTAAAAGCGGGAGACATTTGAATTAACTGGGAAGTAGGATACTACAATCGGAGCTCTTGAAGATTTTGATTTGCATTTAGATTTCTCTGAAGAACATTCTTTCATGCGGGAATCCGACCCTCCCACAATATCACCGGAGACCGGAGGCGACGAGAAGCACATCTTGAAACGACTGAAGATGGTTGAGAAACAAGCCATGTTGTCTCTTCGATCCTTCTGTTGAAACGAATTAAACCTTTTGACTTGGTGAAAGACCCTTAATTAGCTGATCAACGAGGTTGAGGTATTGAAAATGAAGGAAGATAGTGATATATATATATATATATATATAAGGGTTGGATTGGCTTGTAGAGGAAGGAGAAGACCAAGTAGAGCATATTATTATTTTAATTATATTAATAATGGTGTATTAGAGATGAGAGTTAGTCCAAATGCTTGGAGACCACGGGGAAGACTAAGTTTAATTAGCAGTTTCCTAGAAGCTTCTCTTGATTTTGAAGCTTGCCTTTTGACCACAGCTCCGCAGCCCACAATAATTAGAGAAATCATTCATTTTCTCGTCCAGTCTCTTTTCTTTTTCTTTTTCTTTTTCTTTTTCTTTTTCTTTTTTAATTTTTTTTATTTTTTATTTTTAAAAATTACTATTGAATTTGTGGGGTTCAGATAGATTTTTCATATGAGCCTCATAGATCTAATGGTGATTTTCAAAAGTAAAATGTATAGTTTGAAAATGAATTTTTAAAAATTACAATTTAAAAACGTAGAAAAATTTGTATTTTCAAATAACATGTAAGTGGGTGCATTTTTAAAAACGCGTACTTTTAGTAATTTTACCGAGCGATTAACTATATTTTTTAAAAATTACATTTTTAATTAACACGTATTAAAATTCTTATTTTTTAATCGTGATTTTTTAAATCAAACTGACCCTTTGTCTCTTAGTAATGATGGTTTGCATGTTAATTTTCTGATATGCACCTCCTTTTTCTTTAGACTTGACTATGATGTCAAATAGTTGCAAAAATTCCTGGAGGGCAATTGAGTTTTATTAGATAGTCAATAGTGTTCTAAAGCACTAGCACGAGACATTCAATTAATTATTTTTTTAAAAAAACAAACAAAACTACTTTTTCTTCCCTATTTAAAAATACTCTATAATAACTTCCCTTAATTTTTTCCTGAATCATTACAATATTTTTTTTTATACTTTTACTTTATTTTTTTTCTTTCATTTTAAAAGAGGTGAGATGAAAGAAAATCGAGTTTATGATTATAATAATAGAATGCTATAGTGCTTCCCAATGGTTAGAAAACCGGTAAGGATTCTATTGTATGTAATTTTTTTTTATAATTTTTCTTACATTTTTCAAATATTTAGGAAAGGAACCACCTATAGGATATTTACTACTAATGCAAGTTTTTTTTTTTTTTTTTTATAGAAATATCGAAAATTCTTACAAACTAACCAACTTTTAATAGTGGCATGTGACTCTTGCATGTGAAAAGTATATAATTTTTTTATTTTTTTTTATTTTTTTTATAAGTAATAGTGTTCTAAGGTTATAATAGGGGATGTTGGATCCTTGATCCACTTCCTCATTGGGCCGCTGAACACATGGCCCACTAAGGTGAGAATACTCTTGGATGTTTGACAATGATTATGGTGATTGGTGACCCATTAATTGATAATATCGATTGAAAGAGTACAAGGATGGGTAGCATTTTGTTGCTTGTTTTAGCTTATATTATTATTGTTTCTTATTATGAATTTGTGAAGCATGTGTTGCAATATGAGTCATGTTTGTTTCAGTATAAAATGTTGTTTTTTTTTTTTTTTTTCAATGTTTGGTGTGGCTGAAAAATTATGGTCCAAATTTGTCACTAAAAAGAAAATTGGCTTAGGCCTCTTAACGGGTATAAGGTTTTTTTTTTAATGCTATTTAGTGTTATCTCCTCCTCTTTTTTTTCATTCTCATATCTTTTGAAAACTAATTATTGAATTTGTTGGACCAACATATTCACCTATGTGGATCCTACAAATCTGACTGTTAATTTTTTAAAAATAAGAATAGGAGAAGGATATGAGAATACTAAATAGCATTTATATTTGTTTTATTCTTCCATTGGCCTTTTCCTATGTTGATGCGTATTTATCATTCTTTTCAAATATTTAACACCGTTATGCATTAATGAACGATCCTAATCCGACACATAATCGGTTTTTCTGAGGAGATTAGATCTTAGTCAATATTAAATAGGCTCTTCAAAGCATGAAGCTTTTGCTTGATTAGTTAAAAACCATGATATAATTATTAAAGCCAACCATCATAGGAACATGATATTTATGGTTTCCAAGGAATGACTTTCAAGCCCTCTCTCTCTCTCCCTTTCTATTCATTTTTTTTTTCAAGCCCTCTCTCTCTCCCATTCTATTCATTTTTTTTTCAAGCCGACTTTCACAAGAATACCAAACCCACTTGCATTCATCTATTAAAAAAAAATTTAAAAAAAAAAAAAAAAAACCTCTTTTATTCAAACAACACATAATCTAAACAAACCCTACGTACCGATCAATCACTTATCTCTTTCTCTCAAAAATCACAACTGAGATATACGTCATCAATGCTTGTGAAGATCAAGAGGGATTTTTCTTTTCAAACAATACCTCTTGAGCTCGTTTTCAGAAAACTTTGCATAAAACATATAAGTAATAATTCACTACCACCTAAATATATAACTTTTCACCACATTGCCTATGTGGCAAGGTGGTCCCTCACCTTAATTTATTTTTAAAAAATAAAAAAACTCAAAAAGTAGTGGAGGACCACCTTGCCACATAGGTAAGGTAATGAAAAGTTGTATTTTTAGGTGGCATTGAATCATTACTCAAAACATATTATATAAGAAAGAACAAAAAAACCTGAAACAAAAGGCTAGGATTGAGACACAACGTTAATAGGTTGCTAGCAAATCGCTTCCAGGATTTAACAAAGCTTATAAAGTCTACATATAGCAATTTTGGCAAATTCATACAATTTCACTTGTGAACTACTAAAATTGAGAAATGAAAAATTGAATATAAAATCGGTAGAAGAATGTTATATTTATAAATATTGAAGGGGCACATGTGAAAAGTTAAAACTTTTCAATTTATGTAACTGACAACATTTACAATATTAATTAATATTTTATCGGTTCCAAACTGTCCAAAAGGGGCGGTTAGCCTAGTGGATATGGTGTTTCTCTTCGTCACTTGACACTCGTAATCACATTTTGCTCTTAAAATCTTTTAAATACAAGAGACATGTATCCAAAACCGACATTTTTACAAGTAACAGGTTTCGAACGCCGGCCCTCGTGTAACTATTAATTAAGCCACTTAACCACACTTATAATATTACAATCTAACATTAATTTATAACAGACCAAGTGGCAGAGGCCATAGGAGATTATATATGGTATTCAAGGAGTAACTAACAAATCACTCATTATCGCTTTCTATAAGTTCTTTATATATAATAATAATAATAATAATACAAATTTCCGTGCCCTAATGTATTGAATAACACCTAAAGCTTTGTGGTGGCAAACATTTACCACACATCAACCTACTTAATTACCATATGTACGTATTAGATTAACTGATATTGGTGACTGTTGTTTTATTTAATAGTAATTAGGCGTAAATCAAACCACCTAAAAGTAGTGAAAGCTGGCAAAAAGGCGGGTACTTCTCCTGTAGCCATAAACAACTCACATGAAAACTTACTCGGTGGCAGAGTTGACTGTTGAGAAACCGTTGAATAACGGCATTCTACAACAACAAAATAATACATGAGTTGCAACTCGAAATTCAAGTGGGCATTAAGCAAATTTATTGGAAAAAGGGTTAGAGCAAATCATAAAGTAAATCCCTTCTTGATAGCCAAAAGGAGCTCCGTTGATTCAGTCAATGGTGCCGATAATTCTTAGCGCGGCTACAGCAACAACGTTGATAAATTTAAAGACCTAAAACAGTCAGTGACTTCCTCCGCTGGAGAAACTAAAGTGACAACAAGAAGAGCTTGGAAAGCTTGCTGAAAATGAATTAAAATGTTCCATATATGAATAATTAAAAACACCAGATATCATGATAGAGTTTTCAAAGTTTATAGATCTCAGCATTTTCTAAATCCCTTAAAATATATTAGACGGTTTTTTCTGCTTCCCCTAAGAAACCCAACAAATAAGTCTCGATTCAGTCAAAGAATGCAAGAAAACAGCTTAGATCTCAATGAAGACTTTTCAAGACCATTAGAGGGGCTGATTATTCCTCTTTCTCTAAATCGTCAACATAGGAGAAAATTTACCCAAAGCAACCATCCACATAAATGAGGAAAATAAAATTGAAACTTTTTCGAACTTTACACCACCAATTACCAGTAAAAAATCATAATTTAGCTCATTATAATAGATACTAGATGGTCTGATACTATTGGATCAGGATCCTCTACAATTATTCGCCCAAATTTGAGAGAATTCGGGTATATGATTGTGAAAGACTACTTATGAGAACCCACTTGACTGGATAAGTGAATGGACAATCCAATTTTTATTTAGTCAAGTGACTCCCATAAGTGATCTCTCACAATCACATACCTGAATCTTCTTAAATTTAGACAAATAATTATAGAGGATCCTAGTCCGATACTATTAAGAGTATCTGTTGCTTGGCAAACAAATCCAGTTTTTGGATGCAACCCACTTTTCAAGTTCCTCGCCTAAACTTCCACAAAAATTGGTTGCTAAGCAAGGCTCAGAATGACAACATAAACAATTGGCACCGTTAAAGTTCATGTATTCAGACCAGCCCAATTCTTAAAAGCAGTAAGTGCTTCCATTTTTCTAAAGTCCCTCCTCAATTTTGTCACTTTGAGCTTTTTATGGGTCGCCATAAATGCTTGCTTGTACCTCCACTTATCCACAAAGATCTTCATCTCCTAAGTTTTCTCCACTACTTGCATCACTAGACCAAAGAAGCCTCCCTTAACCAAAGCATAAAGGAATGCATCAACCAAAGTTGTTATCAAATCTGATACCCTTCAGTCCATCAGTTGGAACTTTTCGTTTAACCTCATTCCAGTTGTAGCGATCCAGACACCAAATAACACTTGGGAAGTAGATGTGTGTTTATTGCAGTGAATGCGTGAATATTCTCGTTGCACCAGATAATCCACTTATCCCTGGCATCGGTCGATTGTACTTGGGAGATAAAGTGCCCTACAGAATGGGAGATATATTTCTAACATCTTAATTCATAAGTTCCTTCCAGGTGAAGAAAAAGGAAGAAAAAAAAAATGTTCCAAAATGACAAATATTCAGGCCAAACAAATCACACATGTCAATTAAATTCAAATTAATCACAAACAATAATCAGATGTCGGCATTGCACAAGCAGGGCAACCAAAGTAGCAAAGTTGGATAAATACAAGCAGAACCAACACATCTAGCATGAACGATGGAGGAGAATGCCATGCTCCTCCTAAATAGAGGACATTTGATATTATCAGGGCCCATATGAAGAAAAACCACAAGGACCACAATCAAGATCCTGAAGAGAAAGAAAGAAAGTAACAGGTCATCGTTTTCATTATCATAACACCTGTGTTAAAATTATCTCGTCTCCAACAACAACAAAAATAATTGAGACAATAAACCAAATATAGAGGCAATTTTCATAGCATAAAACTATAATATAAATCCATCAGCACAAAGCAGAAATGTTAGGCATGTTGTATTAGACAAGATCTTTAAGAATTGACGCAAGCCAGCTACACGGCTAGGCAGTCATAAGCAGTGCCACAACGGCTGGTATCATTGCCAACCTAAACCAAGCCAGGTAGCAGTGGTTATTCTAATACTTCAAAGTAAATCACGAACCAAGAATAGAACAGAAGAGGCATCAGCGACCACTTCACAGCTACAGTCATGGACCCATGTGCTAAAAACATCTCACTACATTAAGCAGCAGAAGTTATAATCGTAAAGGATTGGGGTTAAACAGTGTTGAACTCTAATAACCCTAAACAAATTATTAATCATAAACTTACTACCATGTCTCATTATTCAGGCTGCAAAATTCACACCAGCACTAAAGGGCTCACATATAGAATTTGCAGTTCATGTTCAGTATCCCCATCACGGTTAATGAATCACAGGTCCATCTCATATCTGCAGCATCAGCTACAGGTAAATACACCTTCACCTTGTGTCTTTAAACCATCACAGCAACTAGAACCTCTTTTAGGACCAATTTTTTTCAACATCAGCGACGAAGACCAAAGAGGATTATATTATCAGTTCAGAATCAAAATCCTGAAGGATATACATGGCTTTTCAGAAACAAAGAGCTGAGCTATATAAATCTTACCAAAGATGTATCATCCAGAGAAAATTAGTTAACACATTATAGCCCCCAGCAACCCGCATACTGCTAAAACAATCATACTTCTATAACCAGCATACTGCTGCAACCAGCATCAATATCACGATCATCCATCTACAACTTAGGAACAGCATCAACGGCCATAATTCAACATCTGCCTATCAAGCCCCAGTCATTGTTCCCGAACATAACTATAAAACCCAATAAATAACTCATAATGAATCAGGAGAAACTAGAAAGAAAGAAAAAAAAAAAAAAAAACCAAACCAAACATGCTTAAAATTGAGGGAGGGATTGACAGACAAAAAAGGCAACAACAAAATCAAATGTATAACAGTATAAAGATATAAAGAGCAAACCATATTAAGAAACAAAGCTATAGAAACTGAAATACCCACCCACAGAATATGAAGTCCACAAATACGAAAATGACCAGCCTACAACCTACAAACAACAAGGGTCCATTTTTTTTTTTTGAATAGTAAGTTACACACACCCAACGATTAGGTCCAAGATAAAAAGTTAAACACCAAAGAAGTCCAGTCCTACCAAAACTAGCACTTAACATTCTGATAAGAACATGCACGGGGTCAAGAGTCTTCATATTAGCTTAACAGCCACAAGTACACCACTCAAGATGTCTCCATGAATTTCCATGAAACCCGCAACAATCATTCCTATGAAAAAGGAATCAGGAGAGAGTTAGATCACCAAATTCATTAACTGAAAAAAGTTCAATAATTTATTTCAAACTGTTAGAATGATGACTCACATCATCCGACTTCCGAGGGGATTGGCTTCGAGAATCAGCAGGACGACCCCTAGGCGAAACACTACGAGGAATTGGGGACCGTCTATCGCGGCTACGCCTATCAGGACTTTCATCCCTAAGAGACCGAGACCTACGTGGGGAAGGACTTCTGCGAGGACTAGGGCTATGCCGAGCAGGTGATGCACTGAGACATAAACAGATGATATTAGCATAGTATAGGAAAGCAAAACACGCCACAATAATAACAATAATTAATTAAAACTAAGGAATTAATAAAAATAGTTTATACCTATTGATTGATCGACTCCGACTTCGACTTCGACTTCGGCTTCGGCTTTGGCGCTCATCATCATAACGGCCTCTTCCTCGGGCCTTATGGTAATCAGGACTCACACTACGGCTCCTGCTCCGGCGACGAATATCCCTGTCCCTCCCAGACCTGTCACGATCATACCTATCAAAACTTCGACTGCGGCTTCTTCTCCTGTAATCACGATCTCTGTAGTCATCCCGGGACCTGGAAACATTAATAACCAGTTTTTACAGAATTGCTTGTGAAGCACATGGTCACATAAGCTTAAAAAAATCAACATCAACCTTCTTGCATCCAGAAAAGAAGAGTCTGGTAAAAACGCACCACAATGCTAACAGCTGGAGATGATTTCACAATGAAGATGGAAACAAATTTCATTGATGAAAACAAATCAGCGTAACTAATTAAGCTGAATTCCGACGGATTGGCAAAAACAGATTCCACAAAACAAAGGGTTCTAACAAAATATATGGCAATGCTACCAAACCCACTCCCAATGTCCAACTCCTACTCCCAGTCCCCATAGAAGCATCTTTGGGGTTAAAAAGCAAGCAGTAACAAATGGAGATGTAAAACTAGTCAACCACAACAGATTAACATGAGTGCTAAATTGGCTTTAAACGCAGATAAACAGCGAAAAAGTCATACAGCTAACCGATATTCAGACATGGCCTTATTCATCAACCAAGCTCCAGCAACATGCTGGGCATCTCATTAATTTTGTAGGAACTGTCTCAAAGTATGACTTCAAAAAACATTGTTGACCATCAATTAGTGCCAATCAAAAGCCAACCAAAGTCTTTGTGAACCTAGATATGCTGTATTTAATTAAGAAAATGAACACAGTATGGATTTCAAACAAGATCACGTACTCCCAACCATGGTTGACAGAGGACAAATCTGGAAAACCAGCCTACATTATATTATATGGCAGGCTTTACAGTCAGCAAACTAGTGAATTTAGGGTTTGGATTAGTAGAGAAAGAGGCTTAGGCTGTGTCTGTTTCGGAATAAAATGTTTTCTGGAAAACATTTTTTCCATTTATCTATGGTGCGGCTGGAAAACATTGGTCAACACATGATTTCCAGGTCAACAGCAAATTTTTCTGCAAGGAAAAAAATGGTTTATGCCTCTTGAGAGGCGTAAGACATTTTTCAAAGCTTTGTCTCCTCCCCGCCCCCTCTCCCCAAACCGCAATACCACTCACCTTTGTATAGGAACCTATCTGCCCCCGGCGCCAAACCCCCCCCCCCCCACCCCCACCCTTTCTTGGCTGTCATTTTCCTACCCGTCCCAACCCTAACCCCAACAGCAGAACCCAGCCGCCTCCTTCCCTTGGCAGATCCTCTGCTCATTGCCTACCATCCCCTCCACCCTTCATGATTGGCCTCATCACCTTGCGCCCCCACCCCCACCCCCCCCCCCTTAAATTTATGGATTCTTGTAAGTTTTATGGTTTGCGTTTGATTTCCAATTGCAGTACAAAAATATTTTTCGTAGTAACCAAACAACTGAAATTTTGTTTGATATTATCTTAAAGGTCTCAACCAAACAAAGAAAATTTTGTTATTTTCCCTAAATATTCTCTCAGAAATCATTTTACATCACAACAAACACAGCATTAGCACTTATAATTGGTTGAGGTTTACAATATTGAATCTAGTAGGTTTGAGGAGCTATTTATGGCTTGAGAGTATAGAAAATCTAAGAAAAACTGTTTTTTTTATAAGTATACGCAATTTATTAAAAAGCGCAACCCAAGTACACAATAAGTATGACAAATTGATTTTTAATGAACAGCAGAGTGATGACAAGGATGGAGAGGCAGATTTAAAAACAGAAAAAGGATTGGGAGTTTTTAAGCTCTGTAAACTCCATATTTCACATGCTCAATAAGACAATATAGATTTTCAAACAGCCCATATCTTCAACATTCATGTCAGGCTATAAGGGGTAATTTCCAGGAAAAGACACATCTATCAGGCAAACACCAATGGCATCTAAGCCCAGCCTTTTCCCTGGCAGAAGGAAACAAAATGTCATCAAATCCCAGTTATTCTACAAATCCCGACTTACTATACGCTAACAGAATGGCATCTAAGCCCAGCCTTTTCCCTGGCAGAAGGAAACAAAAGGTCATCAAATCCCAGTTATTCTATACAGCCCGACTTACTATACGCTAACAGAATTTTATGTCTTGGATAAGCTAGACACACCTAAAAAAAAAAATAGTAAAAAGATCATTTAGTATCATCTATTCAAGAGATCATTCCACCCAATTGGCGACCTCTAATATACGACAATGTAACAGTCCATGCTCTTTACACATTAATATTCATTTTACTATGCATCTCAAAACACTAATAAGTCCAGAATACAGATACAAAACGCTGTCTTTTTCTCCCCAACATGACATTTGACCACTACTAAGCTTCGCTACAAACAACAGCTATCAGAAGATTGAGATTTAAAAATACAGAAGCCAAAATAACTATGCTGTATGCACCAAAAAGTACTCTAAAAAGACAAGAAACAAAAAGTTACCTTCTTCGAGGACTGCGACTTCTTGACTTTGGGAACGATTCGATAATCCTCCCTTTCTGACTGTAACACAAACAATTAGAAGACCCAACATCAAAGAAATCCTGGATTCTGATATATACGTGCAACAACTACAAGCAATATTTTTTAAAAAAAAAAAAAAAAAAAAAAAAAAAAAAACCAACAACAACAACATTCAAGTATAATCTACAAGAAAATAATCAAACGATTGTTATATTGAATCAAAGTGTGCAATTCAATTAAGGAAAACAAGTTATAAGCTTAATCACAATACTACTACATTCAGAGGGGAGGAAGGGAGAACATCCATGACCAATGCAAACTTGATACTTCAACCTATATGCACCCATTGGGCCAAGGAATGGCATTGCCCCAGAAGATTTTAAGGAACTTGGTCAAAACTGAAGAAAAATAACTTCATTTAAGAATTCTATAGAAATAGCATCAGTAGTAGCAGATAACATTATTAGAAATGCAACTATAATAGTCCTATAAACAAAAGGTTGGTTTGGTAGATAATATTGATATCACTGACATATCTGGTATGATGTAATTTGTAACTAGAAAATCAACCCCATGACAAACACCGCCCGCAAAAATTGCACCATTATAACACAATGCACACCAGGTTCAAGCAGAATTTTATAACTTACATCCGCTCTGCATTTGGCCCATATTTGGCAAACTGAACTGTTATCTCTCGACCATCAACAACTTTTCCTAATAAAGAAAAAGTGAAAATCAAAATTGTTCAAAGCAGCCAGCAATTAATTACCATATTGAAGAGATATGATATAAAAAACACAGCTTTCCATAAGAATAAACATTGAGAGAGAGGGGAATACCATCTAGCCTTTCCACTGCTTTCTGTGCCTCATCAGCGTATTTGTACCGCACAAATGCAAAGCCCCTTGAGTCACCAGTCCTAAACCACGAAAGAAATGGTAGAAAATCACAAAAAAAAAAAAAAAAAAAGCCAAAAGGTCAAAAACAAGTTAAACTCTCCATAGTCTAGCAACATCTAAACAAAATTTCAAAAAACAAATTTAACAAAATAATTTTTTTTTTTTTTTGAACGTAGAATAAGACACATTCATTACTCGCAATAGGAATATTACTTCCTTCGAATTTAAAAATAAAAATACACCTACAAAAATGAATAAAATTATTTTCCTCCATTTTTCCCCGCAGCCAAACAGAACATTAGAAAAGAAAAGGCGCAGCTGTACCTCCGATTCCTGGGGATAAAGATATCCACGACCTTGCCGTACTTATCAAAATACGGGAATAGATCATCTGCAGTCGTACCTAAAATCCACACCCAAACAGGCAAACATTAACAACAACGACAAGATCCAACACAACGCTCAATAAACACAGATTTTTCTACAACCTCCAATAAGAAGAATCTTCTAGAGAGAGAGAGAGAGAGGGCTTACGAAAGGTGATGTTGAGGACGAGGAGAGAATAGGTGTCTGCGATGTCCGGAGGGCCTGTCCTTCCGAAGTGCGACATGTTTGACTCAGAGAGAGAGCGAGCGGGAGAGAGACGCGAGAAAAGCTTGGATTTGGATTTGGATTTGGATTTGGGTTAGGGTTTGTGGTGGGGAATATGGCTGAGGAAGGAACTTTCTTGAAGAGCCAAGGGTGGTCTGGGACTCTGGGTTGTGTATTTGAGATTTGTTGGAGATTCGGCACTTTAATTACGATGGCTGCCATTTTGTCTTCCTTTCCCTTTTCTTATATAATTTCTCGCACAAATTTATTATCTATTTCATAAAATAAAATAAAATAAAGAAAGACAGATTTTGTGGACATATTTAAAAATGTCATCTATCTTTTAATATCTGAGAAATAATGAATTTTTCCCCACGGCATTTGGTGTATCATGATGAATTCTTTTCTGTTTTTTTCTTCTAAAGACCATGTCAAATCAATTTTAAAAGAATAAAAAGTAAATAAAATGTTGGAATATAAAATTACTCATTTTTTTAATAACAGGTAAAATATACATATTTTTTTAATAATATTTCTTCTCATTATGTTTATGCTATTTAAGTAACCCTATCAAAAGTTTAAGTTCAAAACCTTGTAATGTTATCTTACTCTTAGTCTCAGATAGGTTTTGTCTAATTTTACCGAAGTGATTTCCAAATTTCCAAAAAGAGAGAGAGCGAAGAGACAAAAGCCTCTTGTGTTGAGGTAGAGAGCTTTCCTTCTCCCATTGTGTTTTGGGTATTTGTTTTTAGAAATTTGTAGGATATTTTCTCTCTTAGGGCGACATTGTCACCTTAGAGGAGAAGGTAGTTTTGTCTCGTCCTTTTTTTGAGATTGAGATGTAGTTTTATGTCTTTGTTTGTGGTTTTTTCTCCTTTGGAGGTTTTTTTCTCGTTGCAGATCGTATTGTTGTTCAGGGGGTGCAGTTGGAAGCCCCTCCCGTGAGGCTATCGGTTATACTTAGGGGGCTGCACTAGGCGGGGCAGGACGGATTTCCGCCCTTTTTTCCCCTGCCCCACACCCCTGCGGGTGCAAGAAATCATACCCGTGACTCTCACAAAATGTGATGTATCTGTGCGGGGCGGGGTGGTGTGGTGTGGGGTAGTTTGTGCGGGTTAGGCGGAGTTGTGCGGATTTTGATCTAGAGCAAATGTAAGAAGACATGTTATGGAGAAGAAACAAATCTTGAAAGAAAAAGAGAAGCCAACGCACAACAATATTTTATCTAAACACCTCAAGAGAATTTACCCAATTGGGCTTCAGAGAAGCAGTTCATCGTTATCCCTATCATCCGGCCTTGTCTTTGTCTTTGTCACAAAACCCAATCAACTCTTCTGCTACGGACTCTTCCATCCCACTAGATTTGAAGATTTCTTTAGCAAATGTCATGATACTGGTACTGGGGATTTGACCAGTAGGTGCAACTGGATTACAAAGAATAGTGGTAAGCTTTGGTGTTGTGCAGCGCTAGGGTTAGAAAAGATGAAGAAGACTCTAGAAAAGATGAAAACGAGGTGTGCGGCGCCTTATAGGGTTTTTTTTTAACTTTTTTTCCGTTCTTTTTTTTTCTTGCGGGGCGGGGTGGGTTCCTGAGGTGTTTTAAAACCCCAATTCGCGCCCCGCCCCACACGGGCTGGGCAAAATCCAACTCGTACCCCCCAAAAAACACTTAAAAACTGTGCTTTGGGGGGCAAGGCGGGGCGGGTGGGAGGGTTTTTGCCCACCCCTAGTTATACTGTACCACACCCAGTGGATACTAGTTTCTCTAGATATGCTAAAGGCCTGGAAGGCTGGTGGTCGGATGACCACAAGTGTGATGGAGACTCTGCATCCACCCCCTGGGGAACCTGCTAAGCCATCTAGGTTGGTTTCGGTAGACGAGGGTCCTAAGTCCAGTGATGGTGGTGGTTCTACTCTGAAGGGCAATACTCTGGTTCCACTGATCACAGAGCCCACAACTGCCCATACAATGGAAGTTACAGAATGCCCACAAAACGATCAAGAACTGAAGCCTAAACTGCTTGATCATAACTCCCTCACCAACATGGAGGAGATCATGCCTGATACAGAGGAGCACATTATGGGCGAGTGCACGACAGTTTTTCCATATGGGCAATCAAATAAACCGCTCATCATGGGTCCAGAAACTTCGATGCTTACAAATGAGGTGGTAGGCGTTGAAACTTGTGTGAACATGACTTTTGCCCACGTGTCAGGACAAAGCTCCAAGGGGCGCCACGTAGCATCCCTTGTCCACCAACCTCTAAGTTGTGGGCATTAACAAACATCGGTTTTCTTCGAATGGGAGAGAGTTTTATAGCGATAAACAAGGGTTTTCAAATAGTACGAATAGGCCGGAGAAGTTGAACCTTTAATTTTATTTTATTTTGTTTCTATGTTTATTTGTATTTTAGTTGTCTTCTAATGCAGCATGCTCTGTTTTTTAAATCAAACATGGACTGTAAAAGCTATTTATAGCTCAGAATATGTGCCCTCTTCTAGATCTTTATAGGTTTTCATGTAACGTAGAGACATCTTCTGTTATCTAGGTTATCCTTTAGTAGCTGTGGTCTGTAATGGTCTGAGTCTAACTTTATTTGGATGGAGGAAACTCCACCATTTGCCTCTGACTTAATTTATTAGGAAGTCTTTGTAACCCTGGACATTAAACTATTTGGTCTCTTTTATATTTATTGGAATGGATCTTTTAATCAAAAAAAAAAAAAAACATATATTTTTTACATGCTCAAAAAATATATGATATCTTTATAACAATTTACAACCCAATTTGAAGCAAAACTCTCATAATACATATACATTTAACTATAGCTTTGCATTTTATATAAAATTAGCATATCAAGTTGTTCTAAAATCCAGTGTGTTATGTACATATGAAGTTGACCTTTTAAAGGTGACATTTTGATTTTGGCATAATCCTTCTATATAGATGGAGTAATACTATCATCCTTGTGTTCTCTCAAAATTGATGTGCCTTTTAAAATTATTATTTGATCAAAATTCAATAGTGATTTTTCACACATCTAATGGTGATTTTAAAATACACATCAATTTTAGAAACATGAATCCTCCTTATAGTATAACTCAATAAATTAAGTTGTTATTTTTTTTTTATTGGAATCGAGCACATTTTATAAATAAAACCAATTAAGTGCAGCGCTCAACATAAATAATATCCAATATACATTGGGGGTTTCCTCAAGAAAACATTGCTCATCCCTGAGATATAATGCTTCACTAGTGAGCCGATGAGCCGCACCATTTAAATTATGACTAACGTGATTAACTTGCCACCTTTGTAGGCTATTCAATATCCCCTGATTGTCCTCAATGAGATGTCCATATGTACTCAAATTTCGCTCATCCTTTTTGAGCGCATGCACTATTTAGAGAGCATCACCTTCTAGAACAGCCTTATAGAAACCCAATTCACAGCTAAATTTGGCTGCCCTCAGCGCCGTCGTGGCTTCAACAACATCAGGGGCAATTATGTAATCTCTTGGTTCATATAGCGTAGCCAGTACCTCACCCATGTTATCTCTAATAATAACACCAATACACATCTTCATTTTATGTCTATCCATCGCAGCATCCCAATTGACCTTGATAGAACCATGCAGGGGAGCTTTCCAATGAATCTCCGGAGTTTCTATCACTTGGTCCGAGGATTTTCTAGAATTTGCATCATGAAAAGCCACCAATGATTCATATGCATTACTTACCACTAAAGATGAAGGACTAACTGTTTTCCCATAGACCACTTCATTCCATCTTAGCCACAAATTCCTTGCCACAACTCCTATGAGCTCCATGTCTTCCATATCCACATATCGTTGAAACTCCTCAACAATAAACACAGACTCTGCATTTGCAATACATTGTTTTTTTATCTTACTTCCACACATACTCCATATAGCCTTTGCAGTTGGACATCCCCACAAAACGTGCCCCGTAGTCTCTGCCTCAGCTCCACATAGAGGGCATAAGGGATCATCCGTAATTTTGCGTCGAAAAAGATTTGCTTTAGTAGCCAAAGCATTATGACATGCCCTCCACATAAACACTTACACAACTTGCGGAACATTCATCTTCCATAATGTTTTTTACAAGATTTTATGTTGACTTGTATGTGAACTTTTCCCTTGATCAGTTGCTAGGAGTTCCTTGTGTAGATGGTAGGTGCTTCTAAATGTAAATTCTCCATTAATTGTGGCCCTCCAAATTTGTCTATCACTATTATGAATAGAACCAATAAGAATTTGGTATATATGATTCGCAGTTTCCATTCCAAACAATTCGCATACTACATTAATCTTCTACCTTTTAGTATCCCCATTAATAAGCTTTGTTACCTTAGCTTCTTCACTAAGCCCTCCTCGAAGGATTCTAGCGGGATTTGTGATAACTTGAGGTAGCCACTTATCCTTCCAGATACGAATTTGTCTTTTATTACCCACTCGCCACTGTAACCCCTCCTTGAGTAGCTCACAGGCAGACCAAATGCTTCTCCATACATAAGATGGGTGACGACCCAATTGTGCTTCAAGGATTGAACCATGCTAAAAGTACTTGGCTTTTAAGATTTTTGCAGGTAGTGATTCGGGATTTGGAAGGATGAGCCATACTTATTTTGCTAATAAAGCTTTGTTGAAGCATTCCAGATCACGGAAGCCCATACCCCTTGTACTCTTAGACTTACCCGTCTTCTCCCACTGCATCCAGTGGATCCTGGATGTCTACTCCTGTTGGCCACACCAGTAACGCTGCATCATTGCATTTATCTCATGTAATGACATCTTTGGAAGCAAAAAGACACTCATAGTGTCTGTAGGAATGGATTGGGCCACAGCTTTCAATATAATTTCCTTCCCAACTTGAGATAAGAATCCGTTTTTCCAATTGGTTACCCGGCTCCATATTTGGTCTTTGACAGAAATAAATGCCAATCGCCTAGATCTCCCCACCATTGTAGGTAGGGGTGTAAACGATCTGAGATACTCGTGAACTTACTCGAGATTGACTCGAATAAACTCGACTCGTGCTCGAATCGATTATTAAATGAGCTACTCGTGAACACGAAATTGAACTCGATTATTAAACTCGATTATTAAACGATGCAAACTCGTATAAACTCAGATCGACTCGATTAAAACTCGTGAACCTGCTCGTATAAGGATCGACTCGTTTATATATATATATATATAATAAGAATAAGTTATATATTAATTTGTTAATATATAACTTATTTTTATAATATAGTATATTAATAAACAATATACTATAGTACTATATGTAAGTATAAATTAAGTAACAAATAAAATTGTCAGTAAATATTAATTGGTTATACTTGTTTGTTTATATCAATATGCATATAAAATAGTTAAAGTGAATAATATCAATACTTAATTATTAATTACTTAATCATATGATATAATAACAACTCAGATACTTAATCATATGACTCATATTATATTATTCATGTATATAATAGGACTATATGATCATATAATAATATAACATTGTAGCATATGACATGTAATCACTGATTCACTATATCCAATGTTATAACTTATAAGTATTATTATTAGATACTTATGAATCATTACATCACCGTCATCACGTGATCCAAGATCTCAGATCATATGAATTGTTAGATCCTATGAATCATATGATCGTACAATAAGACTTAGATCATACGATCATATGATTCATATGATATTAGTATTATTATAAGATAGTTAGGAATTATGATAGTTATGACTTATAATGATTACACTTATCAATGTTATTATAGATAAATTATATTCTCATAAGTCAAGTGATATGATATGATTCATAATTTTATTTGTTTAACCACTCAAAACATCAATTTTGCTTGTTTTTAAACTTTATATTTTCTAATTTTAGGTTATGCTTTCAGTCAATTGAAAGTAACCCTGCGTTGAATCTTTCTAATTGATTTCCATACATTAAAAAACATTTTTTTTTAGTTAAAAATATTAATTAAATAATTAATTTAATCATTTATTGTCTGCTCATTATTTTGAGACCATTGAAAGTTTAACATAATATGAAAGCACGCATCATCAAGCGGAGGTCACTAGTTCAAATATCCATCTCTCCTCTTGTATGGACATGTAAAAAAATAATAATAATATAAAAGCAAAAGTTTTAAGTTCAAACTTGAAGATAAACGGTTGAGATATTAAATTCATATTTTTTATATGTTTAAATTTTTGAGACAATGGATTATCTTAACAATTAAAATTGTATTAATTTACTAGCTTTCGCCACGTTTAACTGTTTAGAAATCACATATCTAGAGAGAGGGAAAAAAAATGACAAGATTTCAATCCTACGACATAAACACAACAAAACAAAAATGATAAGGATGGTCTAAATCTAATATAGAGATTGGAGTCCATTGAGCTGCTTCCATTCATTTGTTAATACAACATCAATAATAAATCTTACATTTAATTATAATAACACAAAAAAAAAAAAAAAGTGAGTAAAATATTGCATTTATGAGATGATGGTCAGTTGTCCTTATCCATGATGGCTTTATGAAATGACAATATTGCATTTCAAAATCACTTGGCTTGAGGGACTAACTTTCCAGACACAACTCGTTCTCTTCCCTTCCCAAAGTATTCGTTTCCCTTCCCAAAGTATGTGTTGCAAAATTCTTTCCCTTCCCAAATTTTTGTTTCTTCTCCCAAGCACAAAGACTCGAGCGTGTTATGTTCTGCTTCTGCGTCAATCTTCTCCTACGCATTCTTCAACATCAAACCCTACCCATCCACTAGTTCTCGCAAGCCCATCGGCTTCTTTGCGTCGATCATGCCTCAGTCCCCTGACTCAATCCACGTGTTGCTTCCATCCTACAAGAACATTCTGCCGCCCATAGACGGCTTAACGCTCACCAAGCAGCACGCCCAGGAGGTCATTGCACACCTCTTCAACAACTCTGGGTTCTATTTTTCTGTCCTTTGCTTTTATGGATTTTGTGTATGGGATTTGTTGGTTGTTTCGGGGGTTTTGGTTTGATCTACTCGTTGCTTATTTTGTGTTTGTATTTGTTTAGATTTTTTGACTTGGGCCGAGTACTCGAGCTCGGGATTGACCAAAATGATCGAGCTCGAGCTCGAGCTCAATCAGTAGTTTATCCATAGTGAGCTGAGCTCGCACACCAAATTTAGGCTCGTGTCAAGCTCGAGCTCGAGCTTCACACCAACATAAACGAGACGATCCCAAACAATGAATACCCGCTCAGGATCGATTCGTTTACACCTCTAATTGTAGGCATACCCAAATATTTTTCAAAATAGTCAGTTGCTTGAATTCCATAATCTAGCAGTATCTAAATTTTAATTGCTGCCTCGTATTCCTACCGAAAAATATGGAATTTTTTTTTTCTTTATTCAGTCGTTGCCCTAAAGCATTTTCATAATTGGTGAGCACCTTTTTGTAAGTTGAACCATTCCTTGAGAGTTACCTCACAATAGGGACACTTGTGAGAACTCTAGCTCTTTCAGCATTCAATAACATAGCACTGAGAGCCTCACATAATAAACAGATACGGGGATAAGGGATCACCCAGTCGAATACCATAGGTAGGGAGAATATGACCATGAGGTTCCCCATTTACCAAGACTGAGTATGACAAGGAATTAATACATTTCATAATTATGCGAATCCACCTGCTCTCGAATCCCAGACGACTCATAACCACTTCAAGAAAACTCCATTCCACTATGTCGTACGCTTTGCTCATATCCAATTTGAGAGCCATAAAACTCCTTTTCCCTGACAGATGAGTATGTATAGTATGGAGGGTCTCATATGCAGCTATAATATTATTTGTAATGTAGCGCCCCACAACAAAAGCACTTTGATTAGGGGAGATGATATGTGGGAGAATTCTTTTCAATCTATTGGCTAGAATTTTAGACACAATTTTATAAATCACATTACATAGGCTAATTGGTCTAAAATCCATAATTGAGCCCCTAATTTTTTCTTTGGGATGAGCACAATATTGGTATCATTGATGGTTCCAAGAGATGTGCCTAAATTTAAATAATAGAGTACAGCTTGACAATTGACATACCTCACCACCAATCAATGGCCAATAGTGCTGATAGAAGCATGGGGGAAATCCATCTGGTCCTGGACACTTATATAGGGACATTTGAGAAATGGCAGTATAGACCTCCTCCTTGAATACTAACCTAAGGTCAGTAACGTGAAAATGCGTTTTTCACGTTAGTGGAACTCAATAATGTGGCCTCAGTAACGCAAAGCCGATGTTAGTATCCCTTAGGTTGCTAAAATGTGTATTGTAACGTGAAAATATGACATCACGTTACTGTCCAGTAACGCGACAAATGTCTCAGGTTACTGAGATCGAGTTATGTGAAATTGCACGTCACTGACTTGTTGTAACATGCAAAAAGCAGGTTATTGACGTGTTGTAACGTAGAATTAACTTTCAAGTTACTGAATTATTGCAACGTGAATATTTTTAGGTTAGTGAATGTTGTAGCGCAGAATTAATTATCACGTTACTGTAATTTATAATGTGAAGATTGTTAGGTTAGTGTATGTTGTAACGCATAACTCATCCTCACGTTACTGTGGTTTGTAACGTGAATATTATTAGGTTAGTGAATGTTGTAACGCACAACTAATCCTCTCGTTACTATATTTTCTAACGTGAATATTGTTACGTTAGTGAATGTTGTAATGCAAAACTCATCCTCACATTACTGTGGTTTTATAACATAAATATTGTTAGGTTAGTGAATGTTGTAACCCACAACTAATTTTCAGGTTACTGTATTTTCCTAACGTGATATTTATCACGTTACTGTATTTTAAATAGAAAAAAAAATTACAGATTTTTGCTTTCCCAAATATTTTTTTAGCAGTTGACCATTTACATCCATCCTCCTAAAATCACAACAAATTGTACGTTTCCATCCATCCATTCGTCAACAATCACACATTTTACATTTAATTTTAAAGAACAAGCACAACAATATACATTGAGAATGAATCATCAAAAATTACAACCGTTGAAAATAATATAACCAATGTTTGTGTTTTCATATATATATGAACAATTATACATAAAGAATACACGCTATACACAATGATAAAACAGCTACCAACGGATGCGCATTACTTGAATTTCTCACCGCCAATACATGAATAGCTACTAACGAATGCATAACATGCTCCATATTACCTATAAATGATAAAACAAACAAACTCAGCAAACAAAAATACAATAATATCATATTAAAACTAACACTTAAGGAGTAACACGTGGAATATAAAGAAACATCATCAATACTAAAAAAATAAGGATATAACATAAAAGTAATTAATTATTACATGAACCGCTGCAGACGATCTAACATTCAAACAAGGTGTGGAATATCTGTCAAGTGTTAGGGTAACCTGCGAAATACACAACGCACCACTCACAGAGAGGGGAGAACATGAAGAAATCGAATGTCTTGATCCATCACATGTTAAGGTCTCTTTGAATCTTCAATACCTAGTCATGCTGGAAGTTGAGTCAAGGAATCTCATTATGAAGAAAACATTCTTAATTTCCTGTCAAACATCTCTTGCTAGAGTGCATCACTGGCAGACACGGTTCCGAAGGTAGACTACTGCTTCTGGAGATACATCTACATGAGGTAATTTCTCGTGTTTATCCACGTTCAAATAATATGTTTCTCTTGCTGATTTTTCTTTTTTCTTTTTTGCTTACTTGCCCACCATTGTCTCCTTTTGTTTTTGGACAGATTGTACCAGTCAAATTGCTGGTGTTCTTATACTAGGTTGGTGGGGCCGGCTCACTTTCCCTTCTTCTCGATGTTGATCAGTTCCACTACCTAAGCCTTTCTTTTGCTGTAAAGAAAAAAAAGAGCAAGAGAAACATACTACTTAAATGTGGATAAACACGAGAAATTACCTCCTATTGATGTGTCTCCAGAAGCAGTAGTCTGCCTCCAGAACTGTGTCTGCCAGTGATGCACTCCAGCAAGAGATGTTTGACGGGAAATTAGGAATGCTTTCTTCATAATGGGATTCCTTGACTCAGCTTCCAGCATGACCAGGTCTTGAAGATTCCAAGAGACCTTAACATGTGTGGATCAAGACATTCGGTTTCTTCATGTTCTCCTCTCTCCGTGAGGGGTTCTTGTGGATCAAGACATTCTGTGGAGGTTTCATCATGTTGTAATTAACCATAATATCAATATAAATATTGGCCTCTAATTAATTAGGTTAAAAAATCTGATTAGGGTATATTGTCAAATAAATTGTAATATTATCTCAATATCAATATATCAATATTAGCTTCTAAAAAATTAAGTTAAAAATCTGATTAGGGTTTAAAGTTTGACATATAAATTTTAATATTATTCCAATATCCACATTATATTTTTTCAATATCCACAATAATTTGCCTCAATAGATTATATGAATATAACTCTTTTTTTCAGAATATTCAATATCCAATATCAACAATATCAATATTATCCAATAGCAACAATATTAACAATATCCAATATCCATTATCAAATATCCAATGTCAACAATATTAACAATATCAACAATATCTAATATCCAATATCCAATATATTCAATATCAACAATATTAACAATATCCAATATCTAATATCCATTGTCAAATATTCACTATTTACAAAATCAACAATATGAACAATATTCAATACGTGTCACCTGCAGAGGGGGAGACTGAGCAGAGAGACTAAGAGGGAGTGTGGGAGACGACCGTTACTAAGAGAGAGGGAGACCAGGGAGAGGGGGAGATGAGGGAGAGTAGAGAGAGGGAGACCAGAGAGAGGGCGAGATGGAATTTGTTCCCAAATTCCACCGGAGATAGCCCGCGCGACACAGGTCTCAAAATGTTTCAGTAACGCGGAATACAATACCGCGTTATTACATTTATAAAACAGTAACGTGCAGATGGCCGTTACTGTCATTTGTAAAAGTAATGTGCACTCATATGCAGGTTTACTCCAGAGTAACGCATAAAATAATATAACGTTACTATTTAATACAATATTTAACTGAATTAATATTTAATCGATCAGATGGATCCTATTGATCCATCATGATCCTATTGATCAATCATGATCGATCAGATGATCCTTATGATCCATCACGATCGATCAGATGATCTATTGATCCTATTGATCCATCATGATCGATCGGATGATCCTCATGATCTTATTGATCAATCATAATCGATCAGATGATCTATTGATCCTATTGATCCATCATGGTCGATCGGATGATCCTCATGATCCTATTGATCAATCATAATCAATTGAATGATCCTCATGATTCATCACGATTGATCGGATGATCTATTGATCCATCATGATCGTGATGATGATCTATTGATCATATTGACCCATCATGATTGATCAGATGATCCTCGTGATCCATCACGATCAATCGGATGATCTATTGATCATATTGATCGATCATGATCGTGAGGATGATTTATTGATCCTATCGATCGATCAAATGATACTCTCGATCCTATTAATCACTTTTTTTAAAGGGAAAAATACACATAATTCTCTCAAACTACCACTACATTGACAATGTTCCTCCCAAACTACTAATTATATCAATATCTCCCCTAAACTACTAAAAAATGTCAATGTCACCCTAATGACAAAAATTTATTTAAAAATAATAATAAAAATTAAAATTAAAAACAGTTTTTTTTTTTTAAAAAAAAAATTGTTTTTATAATTTTCAGTTTTTTTTTTTTTTACAAAAAACTGGTTTTTCTTTTTCTTTTTCTTTTTTGTTTGTTTTGTTTTCTCTCTCTCTTTTTTTCTTTTTCTTTTTTTTTAAAAAATTGTTTTTATAATTTTCATTTTTTTTTAAAAAAAAAGAAATCGTTCTTTTATTTTTTTTTGTTTTTTATTTAATTTAATTTATTTGTTTTTTTTTAAAAAAATAGTCTTTTAAGTTTTTTTTTTTTCAAATTTATAAGTACATTTTTGTCTTATTTAAAAAATTTAGGATCATTTTTGTCTTTTTGTTGGTCTTAGGAGGGACATTGACATTTTTTGATAGTTTGAGAGAGGACATTAACACAATTGATAATTTGGGAGATACATTGACAATTGAGTGGTAGTTTGAGGGGGATATATGTACTTTGCCATTTTTTAAATAATAATTGCAATTTATAGTAACGTGGACATACTCTCCACATAACTATTGATCGTAAAGTGATATTTACAATCACGTTACTATTTAGTTCCTTGCGTTACTATTTTAATAACGTGATAATTTGTCAGGTAAGTATAAAGTCTCTCCTTCTTCTCGCGGCCGTCTGGTTTCCCCGGCCATCCCCAGACGATTCAGAATTCTCAGTAAAAGCTCGCACAGCTCCTGATCCTACCAAAAAAAAAAGAATGTTATTTTATCCTTTGGGGGCAAAACTCCAAGCAGATCTAGCATATTCCTCCAACACAGCATCCTTCGGAATTCTTTATTCTAGACCTACGTAACAAATGAAAAGGTCATCACAATAAAGATTCCATCTCATTTGTTGCAAAGGTCAGAAACAAGGAAAACCAGAAAGTTGAAATCGAATGAAGACGGAAGATCTAAGAAAACCTCACATCTTTGAAAGATTTCCAAAAGGTGAAAGTATTTATAGAAGATATAATATCAATATTGCGTCAATTCAGAAGACAAGTAAATGCCCCCACACGCTACATCCATTCGAGAGTCCAAGCGACGCCCATCAATGCACCAGAGATCACACACAACTAATAAGGGGCACAATCATTTCAACAACGCCACGAATCCAATAGCCCCAAGAAACGAAGCGTCATCTCAAATATCATCAATAACTCATTACGGGGCAAATTCGCCCACCATCTGCTGTGGTTTTCTTTTATTTTCAGTGCTCAAGCCTTCAAGGCATTTCTGTAATTAGGTTAGAAAAATTACAGAAGTTGAACGATAGACCAAGGTTGAAGACGATCCAACATATTTTTTTTTCTTTTCTTTTCAAAACGCATCGTATAACTTAGGTGAGCCACATCTGTTTAACTCTTTGTTTTTTAACAAAGAAGTGACAAGGCAATGAAGGCACCGAATTCAAAAAAAAGAAAAAAAAATCGTTCTTCAATTCTCTCATTTGCTCTTTTAAATTATTATTATTATTATTTAACAAAAATTGGATTGCTTTTGTTTTTTATAATTTTTTTCATATTTAATTATTTGTGAATATATATAATTTTCATTTAATATTTTAATTGTATAAAATATATAATTGTAATTATTTGAGAATGATATATTCAAGACTATCAGCAATGAAAAAATCATGCAGCAATCTCAATGTATGAAGACTGGTTTAGGACAACTGAATTAATTAACGCAAGGCGTGACAAAATAAATTGTAAGTTACATTTATACGTTTTAAAAAATAATTAAATTTTGCTGAATCATTTATTTATTATGTTAGTTATATTTTTTAATTTTTTAATTGATTTTTTTTCAACTTTAATTTTTTTTATTCATAAAAAAAAAATAATAATAATAAATCTTGACCCTCATGACCCAAAATCCTTTAAAATTATACGTTTTCATAAAAACACAATCTTACTTATGATTTGAAAAGGCAGGTAAATCAACAATCGCATAGCCAGGGGTCAAGAACCCTACTGCCATGTAAAAACATGCCGCAATGGAAGAACACCAAATTCTTTGGTGGCAAGGCAGTCCGAATGGAATTCCGGCGACTATATAACAGACAATGATGAGAGGTTTACATACTATATGTATTACCGGTGTGATCATGAAGTTTATAATTTGTTTTGTAATATGTTACAAGGAAAGTAAACTTTTATGGTAGCTAGTTACTTTTTGTGTTTTGGTCTACAAACCCCTTGACAGTGTATATATATTTTGGTACTCTTATTTTGTGGAAGATGTAAACCTCTCATCATTGTCTTCTATATAGTCGCCGGAATTCCATTCGGACTGCCATATATTTACCCTTTTATTAATTGAATAGCTGATCATGAAGTTCTTGTTGGTAGCTCAATCATGAAGTGCTTTTTGGTACCCCTTCTTGCAGTATCATATTGTGTGATGAAATCATTGTATAATTTGGCATCTTTGTGAAGGTATGTCAACGCAAGATATCTACATTACATGTTATTTAAAAGAGATAGACTGTTGCATTTGCAATAGGTAATAAAGTGCCAATAAACAACCTGCTTAGAGATATCTCCATTACAAAACATAGGGTATATATGGTTAATTAGGGAGGTTTATATGCATATAAATATTCAATTTTAACACGTGGACAATAATTTGATAAAACTACACGTTACTATAATTGTAACGTGATATATATATGCCCATCACCATATATTGAGTAACGTGAACAATATCTTACTAGGTCATATATTAACTAGAGGGTTAATTTGCACGTTACTCTGGAATAACCCGTAAATTTACCACGTTAGTGTATATTAACGCGTATATATTTACGCTACTGTCCAGTAGCCCATAAAATGTTCACGTTACAAATGAGTTACAAAGTAAATTTTACACGTTACTATTGATTTCAGTAACGCGTCAAATAATTATCACGTTACTGTAATCACTCACATGTAAAATTCTACAGGTTAGTATTCTCATGTTTTTTTGTAGTGTTGGTAAAAGCCCAAGTAAATTATTCATTCATCTCTAGTTTGAATCTCCCCTCCAACACCTCAAGACACCCATCCTCTCCTATGAAGCCCCAGGATGAGAAAATAGACTGAAAATACTCTAGGAAAGCTCTGCTTATCTCTTCAGGGCTATGGCAGTTTACCCTTGCAGCATCTTTAACCTCACAAATATGATTTGCCTTCTTTCTTTGATTTGTATACAAATGAAAGAGTTTTATATTCCGGTTTCCATTTTGTAGCCAATGCACCTTCGCTCGTAGCTTACATTTTAAATCTTCTCTTTCAAGCAAAGCATCTGTATTCGCCTGAATTTCCTTACTCTTTCCCACCGTCTCTGGATCAGCCCTACCTTATATCATCTCGATCCACTCTGTTTTCTTTTTTTATCCTGGTTGCTTGCTTTCGGATGCCACGTCTTTTACTTCATTTCAATAGATGTCGCTTGCATTGTATAAGTTTGCTTTGTAGAATATCAAGCAGGTCCCTTCATAATCACTTCCTCCCCAAACAACTTGTATCACTGGGGAGCATGCATCATTAACCATCCAGCTGGCTTAAAATTTGAAATGTTCACTTCAACATGTTTCCTCGACCCTTCTACCTCCATAAGTTAATAACAGAGGACAATAGTCTGACTTCTGGCTTACAATACAAAGTCATCAACCTCTTCAAACATTTCACGCCACCTCAAATTTGCCACTACACCATCTAGTCTTTCCTCTGTAAACTGATAATCCGTGCGATTATTGCACCAAGTGAATTTGGACCCAATGAATCCCAAATCACTTAGGTGACACCCCTCAAGAACTTCTTTGAAAGCTACCATTTGATGATGAGGCCGTAAGACTACACCGTGTTTTTCTAAATGATATGTAATCTCATTGAAGTCCCCCACACATAGCCAAAGCATAGGAGAGAGCTATTGTAGATGTTGCAATAAACTCCACACTTCCCCTCTCCGAGCTATTTATGGGTTTCCATAGAATCCTATCAATTTCCAGGAAAAGTCCCTTCTCACTTCCTTAATAACCGCATTAATGTGGCAATTAGAATAATTTTGGATTTCCAGATTCACACGTCTTCCTTCCTTAAAAGCGCTAGGCCACCACTACGACCTACACAATCTACCACAAATAAGCTGTCAAACCCTAATTTTCCACGCAAATAAGACATTTTATCTCTCTGGAGTTTTGTTTCCATGAGAAATAAAATGTTGAGTCTCTTATACTTCACCAATTGGCAAAGATTACGAACTATCTGAGGGTTCCCAAACCCTCGAAAGTTCCAACTTATAAGACTCATAATGAGCAATGGGGCTAAACATCAACCGCCGTCGCCGCCGCCACTCTAGTTGAACCTCTCCTCAACCTCTTGGTAGTAGATACATCTTCATTGACAACGTCATGCTACCTTATGATAGAATTCTCTGTGCCCATAGTGTCCCCCATCACCAGATCTCTTCCTTATACCTGTCATACCATTAATACGAGTTCTCCTCTTCCATTGTTTTGGTTTTACAGTTTAGCTATGTGTGTCTCTACTATGAGCGGTAAAATATCAATTTCAAATAAATTTTGCATACCATCCTCCATCTCGCTATCCACGTCATCTACCAAGTTTAACTGCTCCATATACCGCCTACTTGGGTTAGACATGATGCCTGAATCTGGCTTTTGCAGACAATTTGTCACTTGCTCCTCATTACTCAGTACCGTGACCTCATCAAAAGAGATATCCATCTGTTGACCAGATGGGCTCGTGAAAAAAAGGGCCAAAGCTCGGTTTACCACCTCCCTTAGAGTTGTCATGGGCTTCCCATAAGCCTTCCGATTCCATTGCGCAAGGGAAACCCTCATTTTCCATTTTTTTTTTAATTTAAAAATAAAAATTTTAAGATGATGTGGCGAAAATGCTGACGTGACATTAATGGAAGTTGCGAAAATGAACGGAAAAGTGACGGAAATGGTACATTCGTTTATAAAACTAACGAAATTCCACGTCAAACTGATCAAAACCTGCCACAGAAGATGGACGGAGGTACCATTTCTATATTTGGTCATAAACGATGTACCATCTACGATATAAAATGAAACCTAAGTATAAAAAATAAAATCGTAAAATCTAGGGACTAAAAAGGCTTTTAACCCTAAAATTTATGGAGTATTTATTTATGCATGTGTATTTTAAATATTTTGTTGAGGATTTTTATACGTAAATAAATTTTAAAATATTTAAAGATTAAGGGGTTTATTATATTTTAACATAATTGCCACATGTCTAGGTGGGGTATTACATTTTCCCATCCTTATTAAAGTGTATGTCTAGGGGTTTAGTAAATGAAAAAGTGGTGGTTGTTCATGGATCTATAGTGTATTTTTCCAAAGAATCTATTTTTTAATAAACTAAGAAATTTTCGTTTAAGCCTTGACTAAGTTTTCTTTGAACCTGGGTTAGAGAAACTTTCTCCAATCTAGTTTATAAATTTGTTATGTATCCTTAAAACATACGAGAAGTATATATATATATATATTTTTTATAACATGTGAGATATATAAAAAAGAAATCTACATAACATTCTATAAGGTCCAAGATCATTAACTATCATGATTTTCACAATAAATTAATAACGTCCTAGAATCCAAAGCAACCAATAAACCTTCTTAAATCTTGATTTGAAAGCCCAAATACTAGAAAACAGTTTCTCTCACTTGACCCTCTTAAGATACACAAAGCCGGTGAAATTTGTGTATATTTATAGGATAGAGAGCACTCATTTCCTTATTCACCATTAACTCCACTTCCCGTCAAAGTAGAAATTAAATAAGAAACCACTTCTCTAAATTGACAAAAAGTTTAATAGGATTATGATTAAATGACCTTACAAAAGTAAAAGTCTAACAGTTTTCATATGTGCTATTAAATTCTTACAATTCCCTACTTGTCCCATATGACAAATATTGTTTTAGACTCGGTGAAGTTAACATCAAGCGTGCAAAAAATCTACTACATTCTTAAAATTTTATTTTATTTTTTGAAAAAAACCTTGGGGCTTAGGGGGCAAGGCCCCAAGATCCTTGGTAGCTCTGCCCCTGCTCGATGACATTCTTGGGGTGCCACGTTTCTGACTGCACAAAAATAACTTTGCACACCAAAAACACTACGTAAAACAAATAACGTGCAATATGATAGCCCTAAAGTACAAACAAATGGTCAGGAAATAACTATAAAATTCTTGTGCAATATGATAACTAAAGGACAAATTAAAAGTTGATCATGATATATGAAGGGATGTTTTACGTAAAACTGTAAAAGGATGATGCTTCATTGCTTTGCGTAAAAGACAAAACTAAAATGGACTTGATATATGTTTTAGATAAGGAAAAAGTCCACCTACCCCTTAAACTAACACCTAATAGATATTATTTTTTCAAATTATCAAAAAATTGTCAATTTTCTCCAAAGCTAGCAATAAAACAAAAATGAACTTACAATTTTTTCAATAAAACAAAAATACCCTTATAATTAAAATAAAATAAAATAAAATATTCTTTTAATTTTAAATTTTGGCCACCTTTGGTTTTTATGTATTTCTTTTTTTTTTTTAGTTTTTTATTTATTTTGTACTTTTAGTATTTTTTTTTTATTAAGGGTATTTTCTTCTTTGGGAGAACATTGACAATTTTTAGTAGTTTAGAGAGACATTGTCTAAATTAAAATTTTGGGAGAGACATCATCAAGTAAATATTAATTTGAGGGAACACGTTGACAAAAAGAATTTACATCCCTCATATGCAAGCCTACGAGAATTGTTGCAGTAGAAAGATAGTACGTACCAATTACAAATAGCATATGAGCAAAATATTGAACCAGTTGCAGCAAAAAAAACGTATATATTATTATGCATGCTATGAACCAGTGAACAATTAAGGTAGAGCAAGTGCAATTCGTGTAATACGAATTCATTAGTTTCCAGTTAACATACAATAATCACTCGACGGAATATGATGAAAGTCATAACTTAGCTTTGATACCAAATTTACATAACATTCTATAAATTCCAATAAACCTTCTTAAATCTTGATCTAAAAGGATAAATACCCAAAAAATGGTTTCGGTTTCTCTTACTTGACCCTCTTAATATACACAAAGTTGATGAAAATTGTGTATATTTATAGGTTAGAGAGATGACTAATAATAGCTTAAAAATGCATATTTTCTCTATTAAAATAAGTATTATCATACTACGTTTTATCATAATTCTTGCATTTTATATTTAATTGAGGAATATTGTTTAATTATTAAAGTTGAGCTTAAATTGGTATTAATGCAATGAATTGTTATTTTGTAGAAGACTAAAAGGAGAAAGACGAGTGGAGGACCAAATAAATAAAGAATAAATTCGTGGGGTCCACGTAGAAGAAAACAAAACATGAAAAATAAGAAAAACATCTCTTTCCATAACAAGGCAATTGATTTTCTTTCCTTACTTAGCAGATTTATGGGGACCTAACTCACACATATTTCCTACCATGAAAGGATCAGCACCTAATCAGCTCTTTCCATGCATAACTCACCAACACATGTACGGAGACATGGAAAAGTCATGCGCTGCATTAATTGTTGAGATATGTGATTTGTTTTTCATGAAGAGTCAAACTTGCAATAATTCTTAAACAAGGAAAGAATCAAGAAAGCATGTGTGTGGCATCGAAAGACCTAGCAAATTAGTCTATATATATCGTGCTTTGCTTGTGCTAAAAAGGGGGGAGCGAGAGAAGAAGCCAAAGGAGAGGAGAAGAGGAGAAACAGATAAGGGGGCGGTTATGGAGGCTCTTAACCGGTTTTGTTGTTTGTTATTTTTTATTTTCATAAACATAAGTGGTTAAATCTCTAGCTAAGGCTAGGGGTGAAGCCCAGTATTTTTATTATGTATTCTTGAGACTATGTTATTCGTTCTGCATAGATTAATGATTAAATTTGTGGATGATTTTTATTTGAGAGTAATTTAATGAAAAAACTTTATTTTGATTCATTATGATTTTTGTTTATATCAAATGCTTACTTTGTTTGATTTGATATGATTCGAAAATATATTGAATGTTTAATTTATTGTGTCATGTTTATAAAATCAAATTCTCAATCAACCCATGTTTAATATATTTTATATTTACTTTGCGCTTAATTGTTTTATTTTTCAATTAGGAGAGTTGATTCTCTACCTAGTTGAGTTAAAAATATATGTCTCAAGAATATGTAATAAAGTACTAGGTGGATCCCTGAAGCCTTAGTGTTTTCTTTTAATTTTTCTTTTTATTAATTTAGTTTAGTTAATTTTATTTTAGTTTATCATCTATCAATTGCTTCACTTTTTAGTGGAAAAATCCATTCAATTTACTTTTTTGCACAATAATAGGAATTTTACTTAGTATCTACCATTCCCTGTGGATCAACCTCGTACTTACCGAGAATTTATTACTTGCGAAAACCTACACTTGGGTTTGCACCATTTGTGGTCCAACAATGACCGATTTCCTTATTCACCGTTAACTCCCCTTTCCATCAAACTAAGAATAAAATAAGAAAATACTTTTCTTAATTGATCAAAAGTTTAATAGGATTAGAATTAAATTACCTTAATTACAACATTAAGAGTCTAACAATTTTTATATGAGCCATTAAATTCTTACAATTAGATGTATACCCCCTGTCATGTGTATTTCAAGCATAACCTAACGGTTGTGTCTGAAGGAGGAGGTAGTGTAGTTGGGTTTGACAAAGAGGAAGAAGGGCTTCAGTTTAGTGATTGAGGAACTTTCGGGAATACACGTGGCGCGTGCTGATGAAGAGGAGCTTCAAGTGGTTTACAACTGGCTCAGTGTTATACAGCTGTAAACGGTGCGTTTGGTGGAGTTGGTTAATAATCTGTTGCGAAGGTTGGATGCGGGTTGCTGTTGCAATAGCAACATGGGTTGGGCTGAGAGATTCCGTTTGGAATCTTGGGCCGTTTTATACGCTTTTGTTAATTGATTTTTGGGCTTTATATAGCCTATTGTAATGAGAGATGAATTCATTGAGAGTTTTCTGGGCTTATTTCGGTTCTTATTACTTTGGATACCTCTGGGCTTCTCGAATTGCTCAGGCTTATTCATTCTTTTCTATCAATAGAGATTCTGCAATTCATCATCTCTAGTTCTATCTTACATTCAATCCATCATTCATACACCCATACTTATATTTCAGTGACAGAAAATATAAATACAGTAGAGAGTTCTTTACAAGTGGTATCAGATTCGGTCGTTCCTACAATTTAATGGCAGAAGGTACTCGCATGGTGCAGATGCAGAGAGACATTGATTCCATGCAAAATCAAATGGGTCAATTGTCTGAGATCAAGAAGCATGTTGGAGAGATTTCTGAGATCAAAAAGCAGCTGGCTGATGTATCAGACATGAAGCGGCAAATGGAGTCTTTGACAGCTACTATGACTGCTTTACTGCAAGACAAAACAGGGAGAGCAGATCATGAAGAGAGGCATTATTATGAAGGAGAAACTTCAGGAGGAGGAAGGCATTACCAGCAGCGATTCAAAGAATGGACTTTCCGAAATTTGATAGGGTGGATCCTGCGAATTGGCTGTATAAAGCAACCCAGTACTTTGATTTTAATCAAATCCAAGGTATGGATCGAATTCCTATTGCATCTTTTCATATGGAGGGTGAAGCTTTAATTTGGTTTCAAGATGCAGATTATAGTGGGTTAATTGGTAATTGGGATTCTTTTGCTAAGGCATGCCTAGTTAGGTTTGGACCTACATCTTATGATGACCCAATGGAATCTCTTACCCGTTTGAGACAAACTCATTCTGTAGCAGCATACAAAGCTCAGTTTGAGGCTTTGTCTAATAGGTTAAGAGGGTTAACTGAACCATACAAGTTGAGCTGTTTTCTAAGCGGCCTTAAGGATGAGATTCGACTTCCAGTTCGAATGCTGGCTCTTACTGGCCTTGGTCAAGCTTTTGGATTGGCCAAAATTCAGGAGGAATATGTTTTGAGTTCTAGAAAAGGGTTTAAACAGTTTGGGTCATCTACCTTTTCTACTTATGGAAAGCCCACTTCATATGGAGATCAGAATGTGTTTCCTAGGAAAGAGGAAAATTCTAACACTTTGTAAAAAAAGTGTCTCCAAACCTGCCAGTTCAGCGACTATCCTCTGCTCAAATGAGGGAGAGAAGAGCTAAAGGATTGTGTTACACATGTGATAAGAAATGGAGTTCATCTCATGTGTGCAAAACTCTTAAGCTATATCTTTTGCACGGTGTGGAAATCCAGCAAGATGAACCTACGGAGGAAGTGTTTTTTGATTCTATTGAGGAAGTCATGTTAGTGGAAGACCAGAAGCCGGGTGTGGAATTGGAACAACCACAGATTTCCATTCATGCTATTTCTGGGTCTCTTAGTCCGAATACTATGAGGATTGTGGGGAGTATTCATCATCAAAGAGTGATAATTTTGGTGGATTATGGCAGCACACATAACTTCTTGGACCCAGCAATTGCCCGCAAAGCAAAGCTGCCTCAGCTGACATCTGAGAAGATAGTTGTTAAGATTGCTAATGGGGAATTGATGAGCAGTGAAGGAAAATGTTCAGCAGTCTCTATGAAGGTGCAAGGTAATACATTCTGCACAAAATTTTATATTTTAACTTTGGGATGTTGTGATTTAGTGTTGGGCATTCAGTGGTTAAGAACTTTGGGACCCATTATTTGGGATTTCTTAAAGTTGACTATAACTTTTAATTGGAAGGGTGAGCATATTTTTTTACAGGGTTTAAACCCTACTCAATTGTCGGTGGAAGAGGGTTCTAAATTCCTTAGGTCCTCTAATAAAGGGGTCCTTCTTCAACTTTTGGGGGAAGAAAGTCATGTGACTTCAGATATTGATAATCCTGTCTTTGAGGATTTATTAACTGAGTTTGGGGGTATTTTTGAGGAGCCTACAGGGTTGCCTCCTAGGAGAACACATGATCATAGGATTTTGTTGAAGGATAACACTAAACCTATATGTGTTCGGCCTTATCGATATCCTTATTATCAAAACATGGAGATTGAAAAAATTGTCCGAGACTTGCTGAATTCTGGGGTAATCCGATCAAGTCAGAGTCCCTTTTCTTCGCCTGTTTTGCTGGTTAGGAAGGCTGATGGGAGTTGGAGGATGTGTATGGATTATAGGGCCCTAAATCAGGAGACAATTAAGGATAAGTTTCCTATTCCAGTCATTGATGAGTTGTTGGATGAGCTATTCGGGGCTACAATTTTTTCAAAGTTGGATCTTAGGTCGGGATACCATCAGATTCGGGTTAAGGAAGAGGATATTCCTAAAACGGCATTCAGAACGCATGAGGGTCATTATGAGTTTTTGGTTATGCCTTTTGGCTTAATCAATGCTCCTTATACTTTTCAAGGCTTAATGAATGAAGTTCTCAAGCCTTTCTTACGGAAATTTGTACTAGTATTCTTTGATGATATACTAGTGTACAGTAAGTCAGTAGAGGAGCATGGTATTCATTTGAGGCAAGTTCTTTTGGTATTACAGCAGAATCAGTTGTATGCAAAGAAGTCTAAGTGCAGATTCGGGGTTGGTGTGATTGACTATTTGGGTCATTTTATCTCTGAAAAAAGGGTGAGTACAGACCCTTCTAAAATTGCAGCAATGTCTTAGTGGCCGACTCCTTCTACAATTAAGTCTTTGAGGGGTTTTTTAGGGCTCACTGGGTATTACAGAAAGTTTATAAGGGGTTATGGTGTTATTGCTGCCCCACTGACAGCCTTGTTAAGGAAAAATGCTTTTAAGTGGAGTGATGATGCTGATAAAGCCTTCCATAAACTTAAGCATGCTGTCACACACCCACCAGTTTTGAGGTTACCGGATTTTACGAAACCTTTTATGATTGAATGTGATGCCAGTGGGTTGGGGATAGGTGCAGTCTTGATGCAGGAAGGTCAACCTATTGATTTTATGAGTCAGGCACTTAAAGGGAAAGCCTTGTTTTATTCTACATATGAGAAGGAATTACTATCTTTGGTGTCTGCAGTACAGAAATGGAGGCCATATTTGTTGGGCCAGTCTTTCATCATCAAGACTGACTAGCAATCTTTGAAATTTCTATTGGAGCAAAAGGTGGGTACTGTTACTCAGCAGAGGTGGATGTCTAAGCTGTTGGGCTATGACTTCACGATTGAGTATAAAAAAGGCAAGGAGAATAAAGTTGCAGATGCTTTATCTAAGGTCTTTGAGGATCCGGGTTTACCAGGGCCTACTTGTTCTTTGATTTCTTTTCCTACTCCTACTTGGTTGCAGGAACTTAAGTTGAGTTATGATTCAGATCCTAAGACCTTGTTATTGTTACAGAAGCTCAAAGATGGGTTTGACATCCCTAAAGGGTATACTCTTCAACAAGGTTTGATATTAAGGAAAGGTAGAATTTATATTGTGCAATCTTCTTCTTTCAAGGAAAAAATTTTGCACTACGTTCATTCAAATCCTCAGGCCGGGCATTTAGGCTATCATAAGACACTTCAGAGAGCTAAGGCAGATTTTTTTTGGCCTGGTATGAGAAAAGATATTCGAAGGTTAATTCGGGAGTGTGATGTTTGTCAAGCTTCTAAAGTCGAAAATATCCATCCTCCTGGATTATTACAACCCCTGCCTATACCCACTAAGAGTTGGTCTGATATCTCTTTGGATTTTGTGGAGGGCTTGGCCATAGTGTTATTTTGGTTGTAGTGGACAGACTAACCAAATATGGACATTTTTTTTATCTCTTTCTCACCCGTACACAGCACTCACAGTGGCTACTCTCTTCTTCTCTCAGATTTTTTAATTACATGGTCTTCCCCAGACTATTGTTTCTGATCGTGATGCTGTTTTTACTAGTTCTTTTTGGAAAGAGCTCTTCAAGCTCCGTGGAACTACACTTGCTTTTAGCTCCGCGTACCATCCTCAAACTGATGGGCAGACAGAAGCTTTAAATAAGTGTTTGGAGGGGTATCTACGTTGTTATGTGGGGATGAAGCCTACAGCCTGGACTGATTGGCTACCTATGGCAGAATGGTGGTATAACACTAACCACCATTCTTCAATTGGATTAACACCCTTTGAAGCTTTATATGGCTATCCTCCCCCGAGGCTTTTATCGTATGTTTCGGGTACTACAGCTAATGAAGCAGTTGACAGTCAGCTCAAAAGTCGACAACAGATTATACAGTTACTGAAGGACAATTTATAGAAAGCTCAAAGCAGGATGAAATTTTATGCTGACAAACAGAGAACAGAAAGGAATTTTTACATTGGTGATTGGGTATATCTGCGCCTTCAACCTTACCGTCAGAAGTATGTGGCCATGCGCAGGAATCTCAAGCTTGCACCCTGATTCTTTGGTCCCTACCAGATCATACAAAAAGTGGGGTCAGTAGCTTATAGGCTTAATCTACCGCCCGAATCTAGAATACATCCCGTTTTCCATGTTTCTTGCCTTAAGAAGAAGTTGGGGCAACAAGTTTTACCTTTACCTACTTTGCCTCCAGTGGATTGAAACGGGGAGCTGAAACCGGAGCCGGAAGCTATTTTAGATCGTCGAATGAAGAAGATCGGTCGTCGATCCGTCACAGAAGTGTTGGTTCAGTGGCGTGGAGCTCCGGTCGAGGACAATACTTGGGAACTGCTTTACAAGTTGACCGACACCTACCCACACCTTGTGGGCAAGGTGTTTTAAAGGGGGGAGATTTGTCATGTGTATTTCAGGCATAACCTAACGGTTGTGTCTGAAGGAGGAGGTAGTGTAGCTGGGTTTGACAAAGAGGAAGAAGGGCTTCAGTTTAGTGATTGAGGAACTTTTGGGAATACACGTGGCGCGTGCTGATGAAGAGGAGCTTCAAGTGGTTTACAACTGGCTCAGTGTTATACAGCTGTAAACGGTGCGTTTGGTGGAGTTGGTTAATAATCTGTTGCGAAGGTTGGATGCGGGTTGCTGTTGCAACAGCAACGTGGGTTGGGCTGAGAGATTCCGCCTGGAATCTTGGGCCGTTTTATACGCTTTTGTTAATTGATTTTTGGGCTTTATATAGCCTATTGTAATGAGAGATGAATTCATTGAGAGTTTTCTGGGCTTATTTCGGTTCTTGTTACTTTGGAGACCTCTGGGCTTCTCGAATTGCTCAGGCTTATTCATTCTTTTCTATCAATAGAGATTCTGCAATTCATCATCTCTAGTTCTATCTTACATTCAATCCATCATTCATACACCCATACTTATATTTCAGTGACAGAAAATATAAATACAGTAGAGAGTTCTTTACACCCCCCTCCCCCCCTCCCTTTTTTTTTTTAAAGAAAAGAAGAGAATTCTCGTTTTATTTTAAAATTAGAAAAAATATTAGACCTACAACTCTTTTAAAACTTGTTGGCACGTGTCAGTATGTGATTGGAGGGCGCTAAAATATTTTTAGTAGTTAGCATGACTTCAATCACATGCTAACATATATCAACATGTTATAAAAAAGTAATAGGTGTAGCATTACTTTCAAAATTATTCAACTTGGCTGAGTTGCTTATTCCTCTGCTTGCCGCATGAGTAAAATTTAAACTTAAATTTGGACTCAGCTAGCCCAAATGTTTGAACAATGGATGTTTGTTTTCACTTGGAAGTACTTAATTTATACCATGACAAGGTAACAAGATTGCTTGAGGCAGCTGTTTAAGGATAAAATCTGGAGTCCTCAATCCACGCTGACTTCAACCATCACGCCCACATTAGAAGTTGATTTCTTGCACCTGATAGCAACACTCCCCCATCCCTTAATTTATACTCAACTGCTCTCCCTGTTTCCTGCACTAAATCTCAGCACACAACAGCTCCTCCTTTCATGCCTGACAACATCCTCTTCTCACCCTGAACGTTTTGGGTCTGTGTGGCTCTGATGATGATCTCGGTGCGCATCAGAGTGACCCTAACCTCCACTCCGGAGTAACCGTCCTCGTTAAGCTCGGTGAAGAAGACTCGGTCAGCGACGAACTTTCGCTTTTTGCTCTTTTGGGTTACCATTTTCGAGGATCTGAAGAGCAGCACTACAAAAAAGCGACTCTAAATAGTTATTGTCGTTCATTGTTCAAGCAATTTTAACTGTTTAGAGTCGTTTGAACAAAAATGACTTTAAGTAGTGTCGCTTGAACAGTATAACAAATCTAATTTGGAGTCTCAACCCTATGATTAATAACTTCTCAAAAGTGACACTATTCAAGCGATACTAAATGAACATCGTCGCTTTTATATATATATATATATATATTTTTTGTAGTACAGCTTTATTTACTGAAAGCTTTGTATACAACGTTTTTACTTGAAAGGCCAATAGAAATTGCTCATAGTTCAAGGTGCAACATTTTATCACATGTTAGAAACTTTATGGCCATTAGAATTCAGTGGAGCATTTAGTGGTAGGACAGATTTACACATAGAATTTGGCTTAGGTCCAATTCCAATTAATGCCCCTTTGTTTCGACGTAAAATGCTTTCCGTTAAAAAATGTTTTCAGAAAAATTATTTTTCAAGAAAATATTTTATGTTAAAATCATTTTTCAAGAAAATGTTTGACGCGTACGAAAATCACAAATCTTTTTTATATTATCATTCAATCACATTAACTTATAAAAATCATTTTTTTATTCACAACATATATATATATATATTATATATATATATATATAATATATATATATATATATAATTAACCTAAAAATTTGAGTTTCGGCAAAATTTTGACGATAATCCGATGGAGTTCCGCTGGTGGCCCGGCGAAGGTTTAGCAGTTATCCTTCTTAAAAACTTTCCATGACTGAATACCTCAGTGTAAAGGTTGAGATTCTGGCACTAACTTGTACCTGTTAGGATTAATGTTAGTTTCATAGTCTAGATGGAGGAAGATTAGTGAGCCTTATAATGAGAAGATACCACTCAAAGAGCTAAATGACATATGGGAGCAATAATTAATGAAATATAATGAGATTGCATCATAAGAAGGTGAAGGTTTGAATTTTATGCTATCTAGCCACAAAAAGGTCTGGGGGTTCAATCCCATATGCATGAGTTATATATGCCTATGAGAAAAATAAAGGAAAAAATAAAAGAAAGTCCACAAAATTGCTTAGTTGATCATTATGGAAAACAACTGTAACACATTGGTCCCATATTGGGAAGAGATGAATAGCTCATATAGAATAAATGGCTTATAAAGATACTCATGGGTGTTAAGTCTCATATTGTCTGGTTACTAGGTGAAATTTGGCTTTATAAGGGATTATAGGGAAACTTTAAATTGACTAGTCATTTTGAGGTGATAGTGCAAATGTGGCTAGCGCTTTTTCTTTAGGTTGTTACAATTGGTATCAGAGCCACCTAGTAACGCCAGGTCATGTGGTACTGTAGCACCGCATGACGTGGCCCTGACAAGGACGTCAGAGGTTTAAAGGGAGAGTTTGTAATACCTTAGTCCCATATTGGGAAGAGATGAATATCTCATATAGAGTAAATGGTTTATAAAGATACTCATGAGTGCTAAGTCCCACATTGCATAGTTATTAGGTGGAATTGTGCTTTATAAGAGATTTTAGGAAAACTTCAAATTGACTAGTCCTTTTGGGATGATAGCGCAGATGTGGCTAGAGTTTTTTTCCTGGGTCATTACAACAACTCCCTAGCTGGAATAATCAATTTGATAACCTATAATTAACTGCTAGATGAGCCATAAAAGGTACTTGCTTGATCATTTGTCATGTTAGAGATTATGTTGTGCCAAATCATTTTCTAATAGTTTGTTGTCTTTGAAATCTTTTAGATTTGTGTTTCTCTCTCTCTTTTTTCTTTCTTCTTCTTCTTCTTTTTTAATAAAAAAAATAAAAATAAAATTGGGGTTTTCTCTTATATATTCCCTATGTACATAGGTTGCGCCTTTCTACGCTTCTTAATGAGATTTGATTACTTATAAAAAATAATATGTTAGGTATTTGAGTGATATCTTCTAGCATATTTACATCCTGAGAGCTTATTTTGTCTCATCTCCTATTTGTGGATGACGCCTTCATCTTTTGTGAGGCAAACCCCAATCACCTTCGTAATTTGTATTTTCTTTTCTTCTAATTTGAAGCTGTGTCAGTTTGAAAATTAATTGAGCTAAATTAGAGTTAGTCCCTATTTAGTGGAAGATGTTGAAGGTATGTCTTGTATCCTTGGTTGTAGGATTTCTCCTTTGCCTATATATATATGAAGTACATGGGTATTCCGTTGAGCGCTTCTTTCAGAGCAAAATCAATTTGGGATGGTATTACCGTATTATTGAGAAGGAACAACGTTCGGTCGATAGGAAACGACTTTATTTGTCTAAGGGTGGTAGAATCACTTTGATTAAAAGCATTCTATAATTTTCCTATTTATTCCCCCCCCCCCTCTCGGTGTTGCTAATCATATGGAGAAACTATAACATGATTTTTTTTGGGGCGGAGTTCGTTATGAATTCAAATTCCATCTTATAAGTTCGTCAAAGATTTGCACTTTGATTTCTTAAGGTGGTTTAGGCATTAGAAATTTGCTTCTTTTTAACCAAGCTCTTTTGGAGAAGTGGTTGTTGCTTTATGCCATAGAGAGTCTATGTGGAGAATGGCTGTGAAAATTAAATATGACAACATGTGGGAGTGTGGTGTTCAAATGCTGTTAATGGGCCTTATGGGGTTGGTGTGTGGAAAATTAAATGCATGATGTGTGATGTGGGATAGATTTTGAAAGCAGTTTTCCCTTAATTTAGTATAACTCGCTTCAAGGAGGCTTAAGTGACAAATCACTTCTAGTTTTCTAATGGCACTTTATAGTGGAACAACACTTTTATCAAAACAGTGGATTCGATTAGCCAAAGACTTGTGGGAATTGATCTTCCATCTATTCGGGATAGAGTAGGTCACGCCTCAATTGGTGGTGGAGTTGCTGACTTGTTTGGAGGACATCTTGGAATTAAGACATTGCAATATAGAAGTTTGGAAGATGATTCACTTGAAGAGAATACCATGCCCAAAACTTCAAAGACTGTGAGGAGACGGTGACAGACTTCAAAGCCTTTATGTTCAACTCTCTTTATAATTGGATGGATGATATATCTATGTTCAACTGCAGCAAGGCCCAAGGCAAACACAAAAGTGCCTTCCCATTCTCAAAAAAAAAAAAAAAAAAAAAAAAAAGTGCCTTCCCATGAAAAAAATGTCTCCTTTTATTAGATGGGGTGAGAGTTGGTATGCTTTTTCCTTAAGGCTCATGGCTCACAGAAAGCGTGCCTATGTTAAGTTTTATTTCAAGCTGAGAAACCCAAGTTGTTTTTCTGAAAGTTTTACTTCAAAGGCCAATCGAAATTGCTCATGGTTCAAGGTGCATTTTGAAGTTGTTTGAGAAAATGATATTTAACTAGATCAACCAATCGGCTAGTAAATTAAAAATGAATTTATTTCCCCCACTTGCTGGATGATCGGCTTAATAAATTTTGAAGCCTAAAGCGATAAACTTAGGTAGAGTCTTTTTTATATTTAAATAATTTTAATTTTAAATCATTCTTTTTGCTTTTTGGCTTTATTTTTTTTTTCAAATGACTTGCAAAATTCATCTTTGTTAGGAGATATTTAATTTCAACACATGTTACATTTTGTGTTGAATTACATATAATTATTTTTTTGTAGAATTTAATTTGCGCAAAACGAAATTAACTTTATTCTAAAAAAATTATTTTAATAAACTTAGTCAGTATTTTGGTTTTAAGTTCATGTGAAATTATGAGTTAGTATATGTTTTAAGGATGCAATTAATGTAACTTTCCATTTTTCTTTTTTTTCCTCCTTAATATTTTGGAATTCAATTATTTGTATTTATTTTATTACCGTAATTGAGGCCTTAATTAAAAAGCACTTACTACATTTTTTGTCATAATATTATTTATTTACCATAATTGAAAACTTAATTAAAGAGCATTGAAATTTTTTTTTTTTTTTTTTGTCATAAATGGAGCTATAATTTTTTTTTTAATATATAAAAGGAAACTTAATTATACTATTTTTTATTTGAGGCCTTAAGCGATTGCCTAATTTTCTTAGGTATTGAGCTGGCATTGTCCACTTGGCATTTGACCAAAAAATAAGAAGGGAGAATTTTTATTTTTTTTATTTTTTATTTTTATGTAATATGGCCATAAACCTTGGGGCAATGACTTATTTTATGCTTATTAGAAACTTTATGGCCATTAAAATTAGTGGAGCATTAAATTAGACCTGTTGAAATTGAGACACGTCTCTCTAATAGGATTAAAGAAAAAAAAAAAAATCTCAACACATTAAAACATAGCAGATATCTTCAAAGCTAAGTTTTTGTGTATGCCTGAGGAGAGAGAGCTCCTTAACTCGAGGAAACCTCTCCCATCTCTCTCTCTTCCTTTTTCTGCTTTAATTCGTTTCTTTGTTTGCTAGCATTATTTTTTAAGACACCTTTTGAAGATATGTCCAAATAGGGGTGTAAATGAGCCGAGCTCGAGCGAGCCAGTGCCGAGCTCGAGCGGAGGCCGAGCGGCAGTGCCGAGCGGCGAGGAGCTCGAGCGAGCCAGAACCGAGCTCGAGCTCATTCATTACGAGCTCGAGCTCATTCATCACGAGTCCGAGCCGATCCCGAGCTTATTCATCACGAGCTCGAGCCGAGTTCGAGCAGTAACAATTAAGTCAAGTCGAGTCGAGCCGAGTTTATACGAGTTTAACATTTGTTCTTTTATTACCATTAATTCTATTTCCATCAAAGTTATAATTAATTAATAAGAAACATTAACTTCTCGTAGTTAATTAACCAACACTTTATTAAGGTGTATTAATTAACCATTAATCAACAATTAATAAAGGAGGATTAATTAACCACATTAAGATCGAGTCTAATAAGTTGTCTTATGTGTCAGGTCATGTGGGACATTGAATTCTTACAAGAAGCACTTGTTATTAAAACATGTGATTCTCACATGTTAAGGGACACATGTTAATCTTATATGTGAGTTGTATTAAATTTCCTACCTACCGGTTTGTAGGAAATTTATGTCCTTTAACTATAAAAAAAAAAATGTAACAATAGTCAATATAAATATTAAGTTAAAACATTAATAATTATAATTATTATATTTTCATATGGTTCTATATATCAATACCTTCTTCTTTTTTTAAAGTCTAATAATAATTCTTAGATCATATGATTAATATCTAATGGTTATGTAGCACAAATGCACAATGTTAAATCATATGATCTAAATTCTAATGATAACACCTAAATTATTATCATAATTAACACATTAGTAATTCCAATTGAACCAATCGACCAATCCTAATAACTTAATTTGGGATTATATGAATTACATTGTCATTATATATGAACAATATGATTAAGTTTAAAAAGTGTTATTATAATTCGTATAATTAATATGAATTCATACTTATGTATATAATCTATATACCTAATCATTGTATCTAAGACTCTAAGTATTATTACTAATTATTAGATACTTAAAATCTTACATCATACTTAATCAGTGTATCTAAGTATCTAAATACTTAAATCATTTTATTTGTATGCTCATGTGATCTTAGATTTTGAATCACGTGATGACGGTAATGTAATGATTCATAAGTATATAATAATAATACTTATAAGTTATAACATTGAATATAGTGAATCAATAATTACATGTTATATGCCACAATATTATATTATTATATGATCATATAGTCATATTATATTACATAAATAATAAAATATGAATTATATGATTAAGTATCTGAATTGTCATTATATCATATGATTATATGATTAACAATTAAGTATTAATATTATTCACTTTTACTATTTTATATACATATTGATACAACCAAATAATTATAACCAATTAATATTTATTGACTATTTTTATTTGTTACTTAATTCATGCTTATATATAGTATATTGTACAAATAAGTTATATATTAACAAATTAAAACTTATTTTTAACATATATATATATATATATATACACGAGTCGAGCCTTAATAAACGAGTCGATCCTTATACGAGCGGGTTCACGAGCTTTAATCGAGTCGAGCCGAGTTTATACGAGTTTGCATTGTTTAATAATCGAGTTTGATTTTCGTGTTCACGAATAGCTCATTTAATAATCGATTCGAGCACGAGTCGAGTTTATTCGAGCCGATCCCGAGTAAGCTCACGAGTAGCTCAGCTCGTTTACACCCCTATGTCCAAAGGTCCTATCTTTTTCAAAGGAGAAATTATCAGAACACTCCAAATGTACAACAATAGTATAACAACAAAACATTGAATCTCACCCTAATGTATTTTGTTGTTGTATCATTGTTGTACTCCAAGAATGTAAGTATCATTTTTCTTTTCAAAATTACCCGCACGGCTTAGAAAAAAATAAATAAAACAAAATTTGTCCATGCGGCTGTCAAAACGACAATGTCAAAACCACGTCGGAAACTGGACTTAAATTTCGGATTTTTTTTTTTGTTTTTTTATTCCGATTTTCAAATTTAAAGTTTTCGAAAAATTTTCGAAATTTAGGTCGGTTACCGACAAAATCATAACACCCACGTTTTCACTTTGTGGAACCATCTTATGGATTAAGGTACCGGCACAGGTACTTTCGCATTTGTTAAAGACAAGACTCAAATAATTATATATATCATTTAGAGAGGCACACAATAATAACTACACATCCTGTAGATAAACTCTTGTGATGAGCTTTTTTGCAGGAGAGAGGATGCAGACTTCGAAATAAACAGATCCTATTTCACCTCCATTAACGAAAGTAACTTTTGGCTGGGAATGATCCGAACCACATGCTTCGTAGGTGTATTCAGTGCCCAAATGGTTCAGTTCATCATCTGACGTGGCCCACATCTTGGAACTTTCGTTTGGGGCCCACCAATTCTCATAGTACGAGAATGCCGACTGCTTGACTTTCCTCTTACACTGCTTTTACTTCTCTTGTTCTCCTCTCATTGTTCTCTCTGTCTTCCATCTTCTTCACTTCTGCTGGAAATTCAAGCAGAGAAAGCCAAACAGATTCGTTCAACTTCAACATGAGTCTACTGGGTTTTCTCAAATTTGCGCTGAATTTCCTTGACGTTTTTGCATGGTATGCATTTCGATTTATGATAATGAAGATAGTAAAGTTTTAGTTTAGAAAGTCTGCGATCATGAAGAAGTTGGCTGTCTAAGTATTCTCTGCTTTTTGTTTGTGCTTTACTTTCAGGCGTCTCTTTGCTTTGGGGTATCCTCTGTAAGTCTCTCTCTCTCTCTCTCTCTCTCTGGATAATGTAAAGTTCTTTGTTTTTTGGCTATCCGAGAAGAATGCCTTTTCATATTTCCATCTTGTTTCATGGATGTTATAGTGGTGTTTCAACTGGGTGTGTTGAATAAGTTTGAAGTTGTAATTTGTTAGATGGTTTGGTGAATTAATGAAGATGATATTTGCTTAACAGATGTGCTTCGATCCGGGCAATTGAGAGTAATTCAAATTGGGAGACTAAGAAGTTGGTCACATATTGGATTTCCTTCTCTTTGGTTTCACTCTTTGAGCATTCTTTCGTGAACCTCCTTGAATGGTAACTCTATTGCCCTTCATTCCCTCTTCTCTATCTCTGCATGAGTGCCAAGCAAGCAAGAGAGAACATGATTTTTATGAAATAAATGTTCACTGAAAGCCCCCTTTTTTTAGCTGGGTATATATTCTATTGTCTGAGGACTTAAGAAAGGCAGCCACTTTTTAAGTTCTTATAATCTGATGGGGGGTAACGGTAAGAAAAAAATCAAGAATTAGTGATATTAAACAGGGGATATCACTAATTATTCTGAACACTCAAAAATCACTGTAGTATATGAGGTGAATTCGGAGCTTGAAATTTTGCCAAATCAGCTTACCAAAAATTGATTCACAAGGGTTTGCAGCCAGAGTTTACAGCATAATACACATTTTTAAATGAATATTATTTGATCAAATCTAAAGAAGTCTTACTCGTTTTTCAGATGCTAAGTAACACAATGTATACTGATAACATTGAAGAGCCTTGCCTTCTAAGTTGAAGGAGGCTTGTTGTCGTGGCGACGTCTATTGGTACTTGAAGAATTGCTCGGCTCAAGATGATCCCAAATCATGGTCATTACATGAATAGTGGGGCTCTCATCAATGCCCTATTGTAATTATGGAAATAAGAGATTTGGTGACTAAGCTTATTTGCTCAATGATCTAAATAAGGATACATTGCTAAATAAAATATGATTTACTTATGGAGGGAAATATTGTTGAAAATGATCAAGCAACGGTCAATTAACTTTTTTGGTCTTCTTTTCATGAAAAGCCGTAGGTTTCCATTATTAGAAGCTGGTGCTTGCATGAACTGGACTTAGGTGTATGAACCGGACGGGCATCAACTATATTGGCATATATAGCTTATGTCCACACGTATTAGAGTGAAGTGGAAATTTGTTAAATTCAATATTCTTTTTCTGTTCGTAGGAACCACTTAAAGCTCACTAAAATATAGGCTGGAGGTTGGACTTCTTGAATTTCAGAAATCTTTCCCAATGTGTTTAGCCTGCTTTATCAAAATATGACAGATTACTAAATCTGAACTGGGATTTCATTCATCATACAATTTGTTAACTGGGTGAATTGACTTGATTATTCTTTTGCCTTTTCTTTAGGTGTGTTTACAAATTCGTGTATGAAATGTCTTGTTTATATTTTGCATTTATCATTTTTTATTGTCAGGATACAGATCTGGCCTCACATTAAGTTAATGATCATCTGCTCACTGGTTATACCTTACTTCGATGGTGCTTTTTACGTCTATAATCACCTTGTTCGTCCATACCTCTTACTTGATCCACAAGTTATTGTTGATGAATTCAATAAGTGGAGGGTGCTCTTATGCAAGAAAGATCACTTTCTAGCTGAGGTAGAGAGGTATGTCAAAGAGAATGGACCCGAAGCTCTCGAGAAACTCATTGATAAAGAGGTATGTCACTATATGGTAATTCGGTCTGTCAATGTGTTAGAGGTCATCTAAGAGTGTGTTATATCAAACTCATACATAATCTGTTTAGTTCGAAATAAGTTTTCTGCATTAGATATGTTGGAATAAACATTCAAATAAAAAAGTATTAATAATTGGATGGCATAGGACTAATGCACAAATTTGATTCGTTTTTTCCTATTGTAGTTATATTTACTTCTTTAAGATCTCATTGCTTGTCAGGCATAAACTAATGAGAATTTCTCTCTCTCTCTGTCTGCAATTTTACATTTTTTTCTGTTCTTTTTTCAGTTGAAGACCAAAAAGCTTAATGTTGACGTGGAAGAGATCAAAGCTATTGCAGCTACAGAGAAAAAAGAAGTGGAGTGGGTAAAGCTTTTAATTGTCACTGATGCAAGTAAAACATTAACTATGATTCTTTGAGTATATTCTCATGCCATCAGTTGTTGGTTTTAGTGATGAGTACAATGATGCATCCCAAAGAGTTTGGGAAGAAATTAGCAGTAAAATGTTGACTATTTTCAGCAATCATTGATGGAGTTTGGGTTTTTCAAAAATAAGTTGATGTTTGCTTGTTGAAGAAAAGATCTGAAGTATGTTCTTATGAGAAATACACAATCTTTTTACTTAATTCCTTGAGAACTAATCTCCGCTCCTTTCTCTTGATGCAGTCACACAACAAAGAACTTGATATTGTGCAGATAGATAATAAAGCTATGGAAGTAACAGAGAAGAAGGAGGTTCCTGCAGCCAAGAGGGTAAGGTTTCTTTTTATATTTTAGCGGAAGTTTACTTTCAGCTTCATTGAAATTTGTTGTGGAAACCCAATATTTTTTTAGAAGGGTACTAAAATAAGTATATGCATGGGGATAGGTCTTTGAATGCTTAAAAGTTTGGGGTTAATAACATGGATTTGATTGGTTAACAATTCTGAAGCGTGCTTGGACTGTCTAGGAAACTAGGAGGTTGCATTCTCTCTTTTTATTTATTTATTTATTTTGTCACTGGGGAGGTGGCAATGAACATAGTTGACTGAACATTAGCATGACAGGTCTGTGGGGCTTCACATGTGAAGCTAGTTAACGTCTAGGATATTAATGGAGGGTAAAATCATAGTTTTGTTAAAAGCAATGCCCCAAATGAATGAATTTTTGTATTATTGGTTCGTAATGAGTTGTCATCCTTATCTACAATTGATTTGTCCATGTTTATGTTTAAATTAGAGATCTCTATAATGTTTATTATAGATCATTTGTCACTTCAGTATTTTTCTTATGCTTTTTCAACAAATTAAATAGGGTGGAAGATAACAAAACAACAATTTTGCTTCTAATCTGTCTTTAGTGCATTTGCAGATGGTTCTAGCAGACCCTAGCCTCGATGAGACTGATAACAGAACATCAGCCACCGTGGAGATTAAAGGACCAGTTGTGGTAGTTGCAGCATCCAGGGAAGTTCCTGATATACCCGTGTCTAAGAAAGTCCAAAAAGTATGGACTTGTCCTATATGTCAGGTAACCACTGCAAGTGAAAAAACCTTGAATTTACACTTTCAAGAGATGACACACAAGGCTACTTATGAGGAACTGAAAGCAAAGAATCAGCCAAACATTGTCAATTTCGGATCTTTTTTAACGGTATTGGCTTCAACTACAAAGAAACCTTATCAGCCAATTGAGGAACCACAAAAGAATGAATCCACCAATGGATTGATAGAGAGCACTACTACAAATCATGAGGAAATAGGGAAAGGCCAGCCAAAGAGTGTCACGTTTTCAACTGCAAAGGGATCTGATCAGCCCAAAAAACAGGTGCTAGGAAAGAGTGTGTTATATCAAACTTTTACCTAATCTGTTTAGTTTGAAATCAGTTTTCTGAAATAGATATGTTGGAGTAAAAAAGTATTCATAATTGGCTGGCATAGGACCAATAAACTAATCTGATTTGTTTTTTCGTATTCTTATTGCTTGTCAGGCATTTACTGCTGAGAATTTCTCTCTCTCTCTCTCTCTCTCTGCAATTTTACATTTTTTTTCTTTTCTTTTTTCAGTTTCAGACCAACAAGCCTAATGTTGACGCAGAAGAGATCAAAGCTATTGCGGCCACAGAGAAAAAAGAAGTGGAGTGGGTAAAGCTTTTAATGTCACTGATGCAACCTGAACATTAACTATGATTCTTTGAGTATATTCTTATGCAATCGGTTGTTGGTTTTAAGTCAAATGAGTACAATGATGCATCCCAAAGATTGGGAAGAAATTAGCAATCAAATGTTGACTATTTTCAGCAATCATTGATGGAGTTTTTGTTTTCCAAAAATAAGTTGATATTTGCTTGTTGAAGAAGAAAAGATGCGAAGCACGTTGTTATGAGAAATACCCAATTTTATTTACATGATTTCTTGAGAGCTGATCTCCATTCCTTTCTCTTGATGCAGTCACACTACAAAGAACCTGATATTGTGCAGAAAGATAATAAAATTGTGGAAGTAACAGAGACGAAGGAAGTGCCTACAGTCAAGAGGGTAAGGTTTCTTTTTATATTTAGGGTTAAATGCATTTCTAGTACCTATGGTTTCAGAAAGTGTTATAGGTAGTACCTCTAGTAAACCAAAATACCAACTTCGTACTTCCGTTTAGGTTCCGTCCAATTTTTTAATGGAGCTCCTTGTCACCCTGCGTAAAAACATGACATTTTCCGTGTGCCACATATGGGAGACAACTCAACATACCCTATGATGTGTCACTATATCATAGGTGATACCTATGGTATTTATGCCACGCCAAATGCCGAAAATAATATAAAAATGACCTAAACTTAAACTAAAAAAAAAAAAAAAAATTGAAGAAACATTGAAAAACTTAGACAAAAATAAAAATAAAATCCTGGATGCAAAAATTGGCTGTGGGTTTTTTTTTTTAATTAGAGATATCTATAATGTTGATTATGGATCATATATGTTGCTTCAGTCTGTTTTCTTCTTGGCAGTGGGGTTTCTTATGGTTTTTTAAGAAATAGGGTGGAAATAACAAAACAACCACCTTGCTTCTAATCCATCTTCAGTGTATTTGCAGATGATTCTAACAGAGCCTAGCCTGGATGCGACTGATAACAGAACATCAGTCACTATGGGGATTAAAGGGCCAGATGTGGCTGTTGCAGCAGCAGCAGCCATAGAACTTGGTGATATACAGAAAGTACAGAAAGAGTGGACTTGTGCCGTATGTCAGGTAACCACTACAAGCGAAAAAGACTTGAATATGCACCTTCGAGGGAACAGACACAAGGCTTCTTATGAGGCACTGAAACTGAAAGCTAAGATCCAGCGAAACATTCGATTGAAACGGAAGCTTATCTTTACTGAATTGAAGAAATCCGCTTTCCAGTGCAACATCTGTAATGTACGCTGCTCTGGAAAGGTCGACTTGGCTTCTCACCTCCAAGGGAAAAAGCACTTGGAGCAGGTTCAAGTTTCTTATGGATGTGGTGAGGGTTGGACAGCATGACCTGATAAATTTTTATTTTGGATTATGTTGAATTGATGTATTTGATACTAGATGTGAAATGCAAGCGAAATAGACTTTCATCATGATTTCTCTCTTATATTTTTCTTGATAAGATAAATATAACCCTATAAATTTATTACAAAATTTCTAACCTCACTCTTATGTTCTGTAATAATTTTACTCTTCTAAACGTAACACATAACACATAGTAGCATCTCCATTTTCTATATGTAACACTATATATATACTCCATCACTATCTCACTATACTGACATGACACTGTCAATTCGTTCTTAAGATTGGAATAGAATCTTCTCAATTTCACTTGAAATTGAGATGAGCCATGGTCACAATTTAATATTATTATATCCAACGGTACGGGCAGGGGCGGAGGCACGATATTGGCCCCCCAAAAAAAATTTTGACTTTTTTTTTTTTTAAAGGGGTTAATGTACTAATAGCCCCTGCAAAAAATAAATTCAACCCCCCCTAAAAATTTACTCTACTAACTACTACTATAATTTTTTTCTTAAAAAAAATAAAAATAAAATTGCCTTCAAGCCCAGTGTTAACGTTGTAGTTCACGCACCTGAATCTTAAAAATAATAATAACAATAATAAATACGCCAAAAAAGGAAACTAAGTATGCCTTTTTTTTCTTTTTTTCTTTTTAATTGTGTTCCATAATTTATTCTTCTAATATATTATTTGTTTTTATTGGTTTGTAACGTTTAGCTAGGACATTATTGTCTTTGATTTGTTTTCAAGAAATCCCTCAAGTTCAAGATAACGTTGATTCATTGAAAGGTACTCATTTTTGTGCTTAGTTAAGTTAGTTTATTTGTCAAGTAGTTTATATTTTTTTTGTATTTGTTATTTTGGCTATATTAAGATTTTTAATAGTTACTTTGATAATTGAATTTTTTTTTCCTAATTTGATGGGTTTAATTCGGTTAATTATTCGTTGTTTTTTCGGTTGTTAATGCTAATAAGAACTATTATAAGTAAAAAATTCTAACAAAGATCTTATATTTCTAGGTACTTATTAGTTAATTTATTAGTGAGCTTTGATTATATATACATATATGACATTAACAATATATAAGATTAACTACAACATAAAATTTTGGGAAAACTTTACTTTAACCCTTCTGAATTTCGCAATTTTTACAATTATATCTCTAAAATTTAATAACTCTCAATTTTTGCAATTATTAGTATTTTTTTTTTGCATCTGTCACATTGACACCTTTAGGTTTCTGACTGTGCACAAAAACTTTGCACACCAAAAACATTACATAAAGGGGAGTGATCCTTACACTCACACTACACAACAATGACACAACACCAAGGCACAATGGAGTGGGGTCCATGTGTGTGCCCCACTTCATTATGTCTTGGTGTTGTGTCATTGTTGTGTAGTGTGAGTGTTTTAATCATTTCTCTTACATAAAACAATAAATAACGTGCAATATGATAACCCCTAAAGTACAAACAAATGGTCAGGATATTTGATTAAATATATATATATATTGGAGAAATAAATAGCTCCAAAGACACGTGGGCCTAAGGTAGTATCGAGGGCTGAGCCCATCAGGTTGACCCGGCCAGATTAGACTTAAGTACATGACCATCAATTGTCTCCAAAAAGCCACATATCCCAAATATATCAAGATAGGCTTCTATCCCATCCAATATGGGATAAGGTACCAAATAGAATGACATTAGCTAAAGAGAGTGTCATATCCAGTTTGGACTCTACTACCCAATTTGAATTCTATGAAGATAAGATTAAAGACTATGTGATCCAGGACTCAGACTCCTAATTAGATTATGCTCTAAGCACTTCAGTAGTTTCATAACTGTGAACTGTGAGTCTATAAATAAGACTACTACGTCAGGTATTTTTTACGGACAGATTCTCTGAGCTCTTGAGATTACTGATATTCTCCAGAAAATTGATTTGAACTGACTTAGGCATCAGAGTGGGGGTGAGGTCGGCACCCCCGACGAGCCGTTTATTATTTTGCAGATTACGAGGGGAGCGAACATCGAGGAAGGCAACGAATCACAAGGCAACACGTCACCGTACCGGAAACTGTACCAACAGTTTGGCGCCGTCTGTGGGAACGACAAATCATTCTTGCGAAAAAAAAATCCACAACGGTGACTGCGCGATCAAATCAAGTTTGAAATCTCAGGTCGGAGTTTAATCACACCAAATTGGTGCCGACAATATATTAGATCTACGCTCAGAGGTAATGAATTTAATTACACTGGTGTACAGTTACAAATTCAGTGCTTTGCTCGGTGATGATCGATCCAGCTTATTTCTGAAAAAAAAAAAAAAAAAAAAGTGCAAAATCCACAAAGATCTAAAACGGCCCAAAGAGAACCCTACGGGTCTGTATTCTAATTTCAAAGAAGGAAAAGATAAGAAACAACCTTGTTGCTCTGAAGCTTCGTCAACGGCCCAAAGAAAAAAGAAAAGACCAAGAGATTTATAAGACTCCAGAAAATTCAACCGAAAAAGGAGAAAAGATCTTGCCCAACACGCCACGTTAATTGAGAACTCGACCAGATCCGTACCACATCTCACTATTAGTAGCTTTCTTGGAGCTGATCTCTTCCTTATGGGATGTCACAAACACGAACAGATTTGCTGATCTGCACCCACGCTCCATAGATCGCGTTCAACCGACATATTTGTTTTTAGTTGGCACCGAATCGGTGCTCATTTTTGAAATATGGAGGTCTGCAAGTACTCACTTGAGCTCCATCTGGGTAAAGCTCTGGCCTCTTGATCCGCACAAAATTGGAGTTCTCCTCTATAGATGTTTGAGATTCTTGAAAAATTGGAGTTCTCTTATGTATGAGGACGGTCTAACACGAGTGAACGGAGGCAAAGCTGTGGGTCATGACCACAAGAACGGGGCTCCAAACAACACCGAGTTCAAACCCATGGATTTCTCGAAGCTGATCCAGACCAAACCAGATCCGGTTATTTCAGCAGATTGGTGTTTGTCTTCATTAGAAAAGTTTATGTACAAGTCCTTTTTACAAACAGGAATCAGGACCCCCGTGCTCTAGTTTTCGCGGCTTAGAAACCGTGAACCTCCGAGACTCACCCAGAAGGTTTTAAACCTCCGAGGCAGACCTAGACTTCTAAGGCTTCTGGAACTCAGTCCAAGCTCCAAAGGAAGGTCCGGGCCGGCTCATCTCGGGTCGAGTTTAGATACTTCCGGTGATTCCGAGTCAGTCGACAGAGGATCTGCCACCACGCAGGATTGACGATGGCCTTTACTGGCTAAACGATGTACAACAAGATCTTCGGTTTCTGGCCGATGATGATTGTTGGTAGGAGATCAAGCCCGATCCAAGAAGATAATCGGGCTTCGACGGCGACACGCTGAAGTGCCTTTCTTACCTACCGAGCTATGGTTGTCGAGGATGCACAAAGATGCGATTATCGGTGTAATACCAAGCTCGCATCAGGACACTCCAACAAGTTCCAAAAACCTCCTCCACGAAGCCCTCTCGTCTGCAGAGCACCACGTCGAGTTCGGGTCTAGTAGGTGTGACGTCTAATAGCGTGGTGTCGTCTCTGGTATCTGGGTCTTTGCATGGGCTTCTGATGACTTGTTCAGCTCAGAGGAAGAAGACGGAGACACGGTGCTGTGGACACAAACAGAATTTCAAAGTGTGGATTGTGGAAACACAGCTCTGTCAAGGAGGACCCGAATCAAATAAACAATCACGTGCCAAGAGCTCGGGTCACTGCCAAATGACTGAGGCATGACTTGCCAGTTCGGTCATTCTTCTGTTCAAAAGCTGGTTAAGCCGATCCTGTTTGTGATGTTCTTTGTGTTCAATATGTGAATTCTAGAAATGTCAAAAAAAAAAAAAAAAGAAGAAAAGAAAAAGAAAAAAGAAAGGATTATGTATGGAGGTTAGTATACTCCGAAGAGTTTTATCCCAAGGTGGCAACCCTCCAAAAAATCCGAGGTGTTTTACCAATGAAGAAAGTCAGATTCGAGGTGTTTTACCGAGGTGAAAAGTTAGATCCGAGAGTGTTCTACCGAAGAGAAAAGTTAGATCCGAGGGTGTTCTACCAAGGTGAAAACATAGACCCGAGGGTGTCATACCGAGGAGAAAGGATACAACCGAGGGTATTCTACCCAAGTGAAAAGATAGATCCGAGGGTGTTCTACCCAAGTGAAAAGTTAGATCCGAGGAGTTTTACCAATGAAGAAAGTTAGATCCGAGGTGTTTTACCGAGGTGAAAAGTTAGATCCGAGGTGTTTTACCAATGAAGAAAGTTAGATCTGAGGTGTTTTACCTAGGAGAAAAGTTAGATCTAAGAGTGTTCTACCCAAGTGAAAAGATAGATTCAAGGGTGTTCTACCAAGGTGAAAAGATAGACCCGAGGGTGTCATGCCGAGGAGAAAGATAGACCCGAGGGTGTCATACCGAGGAGAAAGGATAGATCCGAGGGTGTTCTACCCAAGTGAAAAGATAGATCCGAGGGTGTTCTACCGAGACGAAAAGTACGTACCGAGAAGACACATACCGAGAGTATTATTCTGAAGGTACTATCCCGAAGACCCTATGCCCGAGCTTCTAGTTCCAAATAGCATAGTCCGAAGACCCCTCCAGATTTGCCATCCTCCGAAGTGCACAGTCACATGCCGAGGGACCAATCCGAACCGAGGGTCCAGCTTAAGGAACTCTCCCAAAGAGCCCCATATCGAGGGGCGTGCAAGATAAGGAATTCCAAGTAAGACAGTTCATCTTCATCGAATTCACCAGATAAGTTCATACTCTTCTTTTACAAACATGATTCATGTTAAAGTGAGGATAAATGTTGGTTTTTATCAACCAGGAAAAAATATATATATGCATGCACTTGTACGCTTTGCCGAAATGTATATATATTTTGATAAAATAGACTCAAGTGTTGAAGCTTCACTCCTGTCGTGAGTGAAAGGATCACAAAATCATCCCGACGGATGAAAAGAATATATGGTGCTACTGTGCATTCTGCTATTTTGTTTTAGTATATGCAATGCTTTGTTAACACTTTTTGCAGAAAAGATACGGGGAGACAACCCCTACAACAAATTATACAAGGAAAGTCTCTCGGTTAGTCCAAAACCGAGAGCCAGGGAGACAACCCTGCAAAGAAAACAAGGAAAGTCTCTCGGTTAGTCCAACATCAAGAGCCAGGGAGACAACCCTGCAGAGAAAACAAGGAAAGCCTCTCGGTTAGTCCAACACCGAGAGCCAGGGAGACAACCCTACAGAGAAAAAAAGGAAAGCCTCTCGGTTAGTCCAACACCGAGAGCCAGGGAGACAACCCTGCAGAGAAAACAAGGAAAGCCTCTCGGTTAGTCCAACACCGAGAGCCAGGGAGACAACCCTGTAGAGAAAACAAGGAAAGCCTCTCAGTTAGTCCAACACCGAGAGCAAAGAGAACAGACAGTCCCCAGGTATTGATTGATCTCTGCTAAGAATAAAGCAGCAGTTCGAGACAAAATGGAAGCACTTCTTCATCAAACTTCTCCAAAAATGATCGAGCTACATCAACGTCCATCTGACTCCTCCCCTTGAACGACTCGAAAGAGTTATGGTGGGGATGCTCAGGAAAGAATCCGCCCGAATCCTTTCCTCGAACAACCCGAAAGGGTCATGGAAAGGATACAAAGGGTTGAAACCTCCCGGTTGGGGGTTTCCGAAGGATGAGGACTAGAATCCGCCCGATTCCTTTCCTCGAACAACCCGAAAGGGTCATGGAAAGGATACAAAGGGTTGAAACCTCTCGGTTGGGGGTTTCCGAAGGATAAGACTAAGGATATCCAGAAAAGAATCCGCCCGAATCCTTTCTTCGGACAACCCGAAAGGGTCATGGAAAGGATACAAAGGGTTGAAACCTCCCGGATGGGGGTTTCCGAAGGATAAGGTTATGGATATCCCGATTAGAATCCGCCTGATTCCTTTCCTCGAACAACCCGAAAGGGCCATGGAAAGGATACAAAGAGTTGAAACCTCCCGGTTGGGGGTTTTCGAAGGATAAGGTTAAGAATTGGCCTGAGTCCTTTCCTCGGACGACCCTAAAAGGGTTATGGAAAGGATACCAAGGCGAGATTGGAGATTCAGAAGGATAAAGCTTTAGGATGACAAAGCTTCAGAAAGGAAGGTAAAGCTCAGCGACTTGGCTACCCACCTCGAACGACTTAGCCTGCGGTCGCAGACTGAAGTTATGGGGGGTAGTTCAATAAGGTAAATAAACATGAAGGTAAAGGTTTGGGAAGACAGATCTTCAGGAAGGTAAAGGTTTAGGAAGACAGATCTTCCAGAAGGTAAAGGTTCAGGGAGATAAAGATTCAGGAAGATAAAGCTTCAGAAAAATAAAGCTTCAGAAAGGTAAACAGGAAGGTAAAGATTCAGGATGATAAAGCTTCAAGAAGATAAAGTTTTAGGGAGATAAAGCTTCAGAACGACAAAACTTTAGGATTACAAAGCTTCAAGAAGGTAAAGCTTCAGGAAAGTATGAGGATAAAACCTCTTTAAAAAATCATCAAGTAAGACTCAACACTTTGATGCAAATATTTTTTCTATTCTCCTCTGTAAAATTTTTCAACAAACCGATTGTTTGTTCAAAATTTTTTGGGGTAGCTTAAAGTTCAAAAAATTAGACTAGTTCTTCCCTCGGAAAAAACTAACACAAACCGATTGTTTGTTCAAGTTTTGGGGGTAAATCTAGTATAAAAAGTAAGATTTATAAGAAACCGAGATATGTCTCGGAAGAAGTTTTTGAGTGAGAAACTTTAAACTTTTTTCCAGATAAAGATGTTTAATTCAGTTTGAAAAATTATGATGTTCTACGGCTAATAAGATAAGGAAAGTGAAAGTCAAAATGTCCAAGGCTTCCATTCATTAACATTGAAATTTTGTTCATTACAAAAAAATTTGTTTGCATGAAAAAGAAAAGATACATTTGAAAAGGGAAGTTCAAGTATTTACAGGTTGAAGCCCCGAGACTCATTCCGAACTCCGAGATCTCTTTTACAACATCGTCCAGGATACCAAGAGGACCTGACTATCCGCCTCGAATGACTTAGCCCGCGGTCGCGGACTAAAGTTATGGGGGGTAGCTCAACAAAGTTAAAGCTTATGCAAAGGGAAAATCACTGAAGCTACACCAATCTCTCAGATTAAGATCTCTCAGGAGCAGCTCGGACAAAGATACGGGGAGACAACCCTTTCAACAAAACCTTACGGGGAGACAACCCCTATAACAAACCTTACGGGGAGACTACCCCTATAACAAACCGTACGGGGATATCATCTCTACAAAAAATAACCAAGTGAGACGAAGCTAGATGGTGTTCAGATTAGAAGATTCGGTATGCCAAGCACAAAACCTCGGGCCACCGGAAGCCCCTAGTCGTTGTAAGTCTCGGACAACCAAAGCCTCAGCGCTAGTCTGAGCCTCTAAAGTCGCCAAGAGAGATTTTTGTGGAAGCGATCTACGAAGCACTACCGATGAAGAAGCTTCGGGTATGTTAAGCCTTTTTCTTCAACGGTTTACCCTTTTTTGTCAGACAGAACCTTGATCTCAGGAAAGTTGTACGCAAAGTGTTCTCTCAGAGTGGCATTTCACCACAATCTTGGTGAAATCAACTACATCAGTCAGATCCATCTCCTACCGAGAGTAGAGGATCATCTTCACAACTTTAGCCTGACCGACAATATTATGTAGAGGCACTTATGTAGAAGATATCTATGGGAAGTTGCTATTAGTACTTTGACATATCACAAGTGTCCAAGAATTGAACTGGCATCCATCAGGTCAGACGCCACTCCAATCCAGAGATTCGAGGCATTATTCGTCATAATTACTTTGAAAGAGGCGGCAATTGTCAGATACAGATTATAGAAGATCCAGATTCAGAAATTGAGGTATTTAATTCTCTTACATTCTAAATTCAAATAAGAGAATTATGGGGGTAACTGTTGGAGAAATAAATAGCTCCAAAGACACGTGGGCCTAAGGTAGTATCGAGGGCTGAGCCCATCGGGTTGACTCGGCCAGATTAGACTTAAGTACAATACCATCAATTATCTCCAAAAAGCCACATATCCCAAATATATCAAGATAGGCTTCTATCCCATCCAATATGGGATAAGGTACCAAATAGAATAACATTAGCTAAAGAGAGTGTCATATCCAGTTTGGACTCTACTACTCAATTTGAATTCTATGAAGATAAGATTAAAGACTATGTGATCTAGGACTCAGACTCCTAATTAGATTATGCTCCAAGCACTCCAGTAGTTTCATAACTGTAAACTGTAAGTCTATAAATAAGACTACTACGTCAGGTATTTTTTACGGACAGATTCTCTGAGCTCTTGAAATTATTGATATTCTCCAGAAAATTGATTTGAACTGACTTAGGCATCGGAGTGGGGGTGAGGTCGGCACCCCCGACGAGCCGTTTATTATTTTGCAGATTACGAGGGGAGCGAACATCGAGGAAGACAACAAATCACAAGGCAACACGTCACCGTACCGAAAACTGTACCAACAATATATATATATATATATATATAAAATTCTTGTGCAATATGATAACTAAAGGACAAATTAAAAGTTGATCATAATATTCTAAGGGATGTTTTACCTAAACGGTAAAACTGTAAAAGAATGATGCTTCATTGCTTTGCGTAAAAGACAAAACTAAAAGGACTTATATATATTTTAGACAAGGGAAAACTCTATGTAACCTTCAAACTAACACCAAATCAATAATGTTTTTTCAAACTATTTATAAATTCTCAATATCCTTTAAGATTAGTAATAAAATAAAAATGATCTTACAATTTTTTCAATAAAACAAAAATATTCGTATAAATTCAAAAAAAAAAAAAAAACTTTTTTTTTCTCACAAAAAACGAATTTTTTTACCACTACCCAAAGATACAACTTTTCACCACCTTGCCTATGTGGCAAGGTGGTCCCCCACTACTTTTTGAGGTTTTTTTTTTTTTTTAAAAAATAAATAAATAAATTAAGGTGAGGACCACATTACCACATAGGCAAAGTGGTGAAAAGTTGTATCTTTAAGTGGTTGTGAATCATTACTCACTCTTTTAAAACTTGTTGGCACCTGTCAATATATGATTCGAGGGTGCTAAAATATTTTTAGTAACTTATGTGATTTCAATCGCATGCTAACATATATCAAAATGTTATAAAAGAGTAATAGGTGTAGCATTACTTTTAAAGTTATTCAACTTGGCAGAGTTGCTTTTTCCTCTGCTTGCCGCATGGATAAAATTTAGGGTTAAATAGCATATACACTCATGTACTTTACGACCTTTATTTTTTGTCCCCTCAGTTTTATTTTTTAACAAATTTGGTACATGTGGTATGGGAAAAGACGAAAATGGTACCTCCGTCCAATTTCCCATCCAAAACTAACATCCAACAATGTCATCCTACAAGTGTCGGCGTGCATGCGCGACACATGTCCTCATGGTACACCTCAGCGCTGACGTGGCTATCAGTTTTATTATTATTATTATTATTATTTTAATGATTTCTTTTATATATATATATATATATATAATCTGGGGTGGCCTAGCCACCCCCAAGGCCATTTTTGGGGGTGGCCGAACCACCCCCATGACCTTTGGGGGTGGCCAAAACCACCCCCATTTGGCTTGGGGGTGGTTCGTCTCGCCACCAGCCACCCCCAAGGGCCAAAGTGAAAATAAATAAATTAATTAATTAATTAAGTTTTAGCCCTTGGGGGTGGCTGAACTACCCCCATGCCCCATGGGGGTGGTTCGGCCACCCCTAGACCGACTGATCTGGAGGTGGCCGAGCCACCCCCAGGCCAAATGGGGGTGGCTGCCAAAATGAGGGTGGTCAAAACCACCCCTATTTGGCTTGTGGGTGGCTCGGCCACCTAAAGTGAAAAAAAAATTAAAAAAAATAGGTTTTGGCTCTTGGGGGTGGCCGAACCACCCCCATGGGCCACGGGGGTGGCTCGACCACCTCCAGACCGGCCTTTTTTTTTTTTTTTTTTTTTTTTTTTTTTTTTTTTCTTTTCACTTTAGCAATTAGGAGTGTTTGAACCACCCCCATGGGCTACAGGGGTGGTTCGGCCACCCCCTTGGCCAAAATGGGGGTGGCCGGCCACCCCTAGAATTTTTTTTTTTTTTTAAAAAAAAAACATTAAATTTAAAAACCACAATTTTTTTTTCCAATATATACCCCTGTGGTTTTATACATTTCATGATGTGCCCCATGTGGTTTTAATAAGTACCAGAAATGGTACTTTAGTTTTGTAATTATATCACAAATTGTATTTTATACACAAATAATATTTGGTATATTTGGTATGCCTGTTTTGAACCAAAGGTAACATGTATGCCTGTCGTGCATCAAAATAACATGTCGACAAGAATTGAACCCTTCATAAAAAAAAAAAAAAGAAAAAAAAAAGGAGAAAAAAAACAAAAAACAAAACATAATCAGTGATGTGTAACAATTGGAAACACAAAATTACATATTTGGCCAATTGATATAACCCAAAAAAAATGACCAAATGTTTTGTTACTTAAACACAATTTTTTTTTTCCAATATATACCCATGTGGTTTTATAAATTTCATGATGTGCCCCCCTGTGGTTTGAATAAGTATCAGAAATAGTACCTTGAGCCACCCCCTTGGCCCAAATAGGGGTGACAGCCACCCCAGAGATTTTTTTTAATATATATATATATATAAAAGAAATCATTAAAATAAAATAAAAATTAATGAAAAAAAAATGGTAGCCACATCAGCGTTGAAGTGTGCCACAGGGACATGTGTCGTGCATATATGCCGACACCTATAGGATGACATAGCTGGACGTTAGTTTTGGATGAGAAATTCGACGGAGGTACCATTTCCGTCTTTTCATATACCACATGTACCAAATTTGATAAAAAGTAAAACTGAGGGGGCAAAAAATAAAGGTCATAAAGCACATGGGGCAAATAAGTATTTAACCCTAAAATTTAAACTTAAATTTGGACTCAGCCAGCCCGAATGTTTGAACCATGGATGTTGTCTTTTCACTTGGAAGTGCTTTATACCATGACAAGGTAACTAGATTGCTTGAGGCAGCACTACAAAAAAGCGACTCTAAACAATTACTGTTGTTCACACTGTTCAAGCGACTTTAACTGTTTAGAGTCGCTCGGACAAAAACGACTTTAATTAGTGTCGTTTGAACAGTAAAATAAATATAATTTGAAGTTTCAACCCTATAATACTATTCAAGCGATTATAAATGAACAATGTCACTTTTTTGCCCAAAAACAATACTATTCACAAGATAATAAACAATATATATCTTTTGTAGTATAGCTTCATTTTCTGAAAGTTTTGTATACGACTTTTTTACTTGAAAGGCCAATAGAAATTGCTCATAGTTCAAGGTGCAGCATTTTATCACATGTTAGAAAACTTTATGGACATTAGAATTCAGTGGAGCATTTAGTGGTAGGACGGATTTACAGATAGAATTTGTCTTAGGTCTGATTCTAATTAATGTTCCGTTTGTTTCGACGTAAAATGCTTTTCGTTTAAAAATGTTTTAAGAAAAATTATTTTTCAAGGAAATGTTTAACGCGTACAAAAATTGCAAATATTTTTTATATTATCATTCTATCACATTAACTTATAAAAATCATTTTTTTTATTGAAAACATACAAATATATATATATATATATATATATATATATATTTTTTTTTTTTTAATAAAAAATTAATTTAAAAATATTAATTCAGGCAAAATTTTGACGATAATCCGATAGAGTTCCGGTGGTGGTCCGGCGAAGGTTTAGCGGTTATCCATCTTAAAAACTTTCCTCAACTGAATACCTCAGTGTAAAGGTTGAGATTCTGGCACTAACTTGTACCTATTGGGATTAATGTTAGTTTTCATAGCCTAGATGGAGGTGGATTAGTGAGTCTTATAATGAGAAGATACCACTCAAAGAGCTAAATGACATATGGGAGCAATAATTAATGAAATATAATTATGAGATTGCATCATAAGAAGGTGAAGGTTTGAATTTTATGCTATCTAGCCACAAAAAGGTATGGGGTTCAATCCAATATGCATGAGTTATATATGCCTATGAGAAAAATAAAGGGAAAAATAAAAGAAACCCACAAAATTGCTTAGTCGATCATTATGGAAAACAACTCCCTACTCCCTAGCTGGAATAATCAATCTAAGAACTATAATTAACTGCTAGATGAGCCAGAAAAGGTACATGCTTGATCATTTTTCATGTTAGAGATAATGTTGTGCCAAATCATTTTCTAATAGTTTGTTGTATTTGAAATCTTCTAAAGGTCCGTTTGGGTTTCCGATTTCAAAAAGTGCGATTTAAAATAACGATTTTAAAATGTGCGATTTGAAAATAGTGATTTTTAAAAACGCAGTTAAGCGTTTGGCAAAATCGCAGTTTAACCTTTAAAATCGCGAATTTACCTTTAAAATTCTGCGTTTAAAAAAAAAAATCATCTTATCTGCGATTTGAAAAAGCAGATTTTCTGCGTTTTCAAATTGCAATTTTTAAAAACGCAGTTTTCAAACGATCTATGTTCTGCGATTTAGTTTAAAATCGCACTTATTGTCTATGAAATCGCAATCTCAAACGCACCCTAAGTCCCACGAGGATATTACCCTTTTTGATGGGTTTGTTTAAAGCAACAAAAAGAATAACACAACCCTGCAAAACAAGCCCAACAAAAGGCAGGAAAGATCTTAACATTAGAAATATTGGTTTGAATAAAAGGGTATCATAACTAGGATTTAGTGGTAGAGTCTCTTAATTCGTTGTTAAAGTTATAACTTATGAATATTATATTTGGTATTTGAATGCAATGCTCGAAACTTCTAAGATTGTGAAAAGACGGTGACAAAACTGAAAGCCATTATGCTCAAATCTCAAAATGTTTGGATGGCTGTCTACAACTGTTTTCGTTTCTCTAATTTCTTAGAAATTTCTTGCTTTGTGTGTTTCTCTCTCTCCCTTTTTTTTTTCTTTTTTCTTTTTTTTCATTGGGTGTTTCTCTTGCATATTTCCCATGTACATGGGTTGCACCTTTCTATGCTTCTTAGTGAGATTGGATTACTTATAAAAAATAATATAGGTATTTGAGTGATGTCTTCTAGCATATTTACATCCTGAGAGCTTATTTTGTCTCATCTCTTATTTATGGATGACGCCTTCATCGTAATTTGTGTTTTATTTTCTTCTAATTTAAAGCTGTGTCAAGTTTGAAAATTAATTGAGATAAATTAGAGTTAGTCCCTATTAGCGTTGTGAAAGATGTTGAAGGCATGTCTTGTATCTTTGGTTGTAGGATTTCTCCTTTGCCTATGAAGTACCCAGGTCTTCTGTTGAGAGCTTCTTTCAAGCAAAATCAATTTGGGATAGTATTATTGAGAAGGAACAACGATTGGCCGGTAGGAAACGACTTTATTTGTCTAAGGGTGGTAGAATCACTTTGATTAAAAAAGCACTATGTAATTTTCCCTTTTTTTTTTGCCCCCCACCTCACCTTGCGGTGTTGCTAATCATATGGAGAAACTACAACAGGACTTTTTGGGGGGTGGAGTTCGTTATAAATTCAAATTCCATCTAATAAGTTTGTCAAAGATTTGACCTCTGATTTCTTAAGGTGTTTTGGGCATTAGAAATTTTTTTTTTTTTTTTTTTATCAAACTCTTTTGGAGAAGTGGTTACTGTTTTATGCCACAGAGAAAGTCTATGTGGAGAATGGTTGTGAAAAATAAATATGAGTACATGATGTGTGGTGTGGGGATAGATTTTGTAAGCAGCTTTCCCGTAATTTATTATAACTCGCTTCAAGGAAGCTTCAATGACAAATCACTTCCAGTTTTCTAATGGCACTTTGTAGTGGAAAAACACTTTTATCAAAACAGTTGATTTGATTAGCCAAAGACTTGTGGGAATCAATCTTCCATCTATTCGGGATAGAGTAGGCCGGTCACGCCTCAATTGGTGGTGGAGTTGTTGACTTGTTGGGAGGACAGCTTGAAAGACATTGCAATATAGAAGTTTGGAAGATGATTCAATTGTGCTTATTGCTTAATGTGGTACATTTGAAGAGAACACTATGCTCAAAACTTCAAAGACTCTGAGGAGACGGTGGCAGACTTAAAAGTCTTTATATTCAACCCTCTTTATAATTGGATGGATGCTACATCTATGTTCAACTACAGTAAGGCCCAAGGCAAACACAAAAGCGATGTCTCCTTTTATTAGATGGGGTGAGAGTTGGTATGCTTCAAAGACGGTATGTTTCAAAGACTGTAAGGCACATGGCTCAGCCTCACAGAAAGCATGCCTATATTAATTTTTATTCAAGCTGAGAAACCCAACTTGTTTTTCTGAAAGTTTTACTTGAAATGCCAATCGAAATTGCTCATGGTTCAAGGTGCATTTTGAAGTTGTTTGAGAAAATAATATTTAAATAGATCAGCCAATCGGCTAGTAAATTAGAAATGAATTTATTTCCCCCACTTGCTGGATGATCGGCTTAATAAATTTTGAAGCCTAAAGCGATAAACTTAGGTAGAGTCTTTTTTATATTTAAATAATTTTATTTTTATTTTTTGCTTTTTGGCTTCATTTTTTTTCAAACGACTTGTAAAATTCATCTTGGTTAGGAGATATTTAATTTCAACACATGTTATATTTTGTGTTGAGTTACATATAATTATTTTTATGTAGAATTTAATTTGCGTAAAACGAAATTAACTTTATTCTAAAAAATTTATTTTAATAAACAAACTTAGTCAATATTTTGGTTTTAAGTTCATGTGAAATTATGAGTTAATATATGTTTTAAGGATGCAATTAATGTAACTTTTCATTTTTCTTTATTTTTCTCCTTAATATCTTGGAATTCAATTATTTGTATTTATTTTTTACTGTAATTGAGGCCTTATTAAAAAGCACTTATTACATTTTTTTGTCATAATATTATTTATTTACCATAATTGAAACCTTAATTAAAGAGCATTGAAACTTTTTTTTTTTGGGTCATAAACGGGGCTTTAATTTTTTTTTTTATATATATATAAAAGGAAACTTAATGATACTATTTTTTTATTTGGGGCCTTATTTAATTGGGAGCTTTAAGCAATTGCCTAATTTTCCTAGGTATTGAGCGGTCATTGTCCACTTGGTATTTGGCCAAAAAATAAGAAGGGAGAAAATCTTTTTTATGCAATATGGCCGTAAACCTTGGGCAGCAATTACTTATTTTATGCTTAATAGAAACTTTATGGCCCTTAGAATTAGTGGAGCATTAAATTAGACTTGTTGAAATTGAGATACGTGTCTCTAATAGGATTAAAAAAAAAAAAAAAAAAAATCTCAACACATTAAAACATAGCAGATATCTTCAAAGCTAAGTTTTTGTGTATGCCTGAGGAGAGAGAGCTCCTTAACTCGGAGGAAACCTCTCCCATCTCTCTCTTCCTTTTTCTGATTTAATTCGTTTCTTTGTTTGCTTGCATTATTTTTTAAGACACCTTTTGAAGATGTGTCCACAAAGGTCCCTATCTTTTTCAAAGATGCCCACACTGCTTTGAAAAAAATAACTAAAACAAAATTTGTCCGTGCGGCTGTCAAAACGACAAAGTCAAAACCACCTCGGTAACCGACTTAAGTTTCGGTTTTTTTTTTTTTATTCCGATTTTCGAATTTAAAGTTTTCGAAAAAAAATCGAAATTTAGGTCGGTTACCGACGTCTGTAACCGACAAAGTCATAACACCCTTGTTTTCACTTTGTGGAACCATCTTATGGATAAAGAAAGGTTCCGACACAGGTATTTTCGCATTTGTTAAAGAGAAGACTCAAATGTTTTTTTTTTTTAAAAAAAAAAATTAAATTATAGTTAAAATAAAATATAATAATAATTTATCATATATTTAATAGTAATTTTAAAAGTTAAATCAATTTTGAGATGACTCAAAAAAAATACGAGTCTTCCTTTTTAGCCTTACTCCTCGTATTCAATTCCGTTAAAGCCATTTCTCTTTGATCCCAGCATTGCTCAAAAAAAAAAAAAAATTATAAACATAATTAAATATCTAATTCTGAAAACTAAGAGTATTTATTTTGATATATATATATATTTAAATTATCTTTGTCTAATTAAAAAAAAAAAAATCGTATACATGCACCTACAAAATGGAACGGAAACTATTTTAAAACATTAAATAAATCTTTTACTTTTTGTTAATAATTATATATATCATTTAGAGAGACACACAATAATAATTATGCATCCTGTAGATATACTTTGTGATGAGCTTTATGCAGGAGAGAGGATGGAGACTTTGAAATAAACAGATCCTATTTCATCTCCATTAACGAAAATAACTTTTGGCTGTGAATGATTCGAACCACATGCGTCGTAGGTGTATTCACTGCCCAAATGGTTCGGTTCATCATCTGATCAACGTGGCCCACAGGCCACATCTTGGAACTTTGGTTTGGAGCCCACCATTTCTCATAGTACGAGACTGGCGACTGCTTGACTTTCCTCTTAAACTGCTTTTACTTCTCTTATTTTCCTCTCATTGTTCTCTCTGTCTTCCATCTTCTTCACTTCTGCTGGAAATTCAAGCTGAGAAAGCCAAACAGATTCGTTCAACTTCAACATGAGTCTACTGGGTTTTCTCAAATTTGCTCTGAATTTCCTTGACGTTTTTGCATGGTATGCATTTCGATTTATGATAATGAAGATAGTAAAGTTTTTAGTTTTGAAAGTCTGCGATCATGAAGAAGATGGCTGTCTAAGTATTCTCTGCTTTTTGTTTGTGCTTTACTTGCAGGCCTCTCTTTGCTTTGGGGTATCCTCTGTAAGTCTCTCTCTCTCTCTCTCTCTCTCTCTCTCTCTCTGTGGATAATGTGAAGTTCTTTGTTTTTTGGCTATCCGAGAAGAATGCCTTTTCATATTTCCATCTTGTTTCATGGATGTTATAGTGGTGTTTCAACTGGGTGTGTTGAATAAGTTTGAAGTTGTAATTTGTTAGATGGTTTGGTGAATTAATGAAGATGATATTTGCTTAACAGATGTGCTTCGATCCGGGCAATTGAGAGTAATTCAAATTGGGAGACTCAGAAGTTGGTCACATATTGGATTTCCTTCTCTTTGGTTTCACTCTTTGAGCATTCTTTCGTGAACCTCCTTGAATGGTAACTCTATTGCCCTTCATTCCCTCTTCTCTATCTCTGCATGAGTGCCAAGCAAGCAAGAGAGAACATGATTTTTATGAAATAAATGTTCACTGAAAGCCCCCTTTTTTTAGCTGGGTATATATTCTATTGTCTGAGGACTTAAGAAAGGCAGCCACTTTTTAAGTTCTTATAATCTGATAGGAGGTAACGGTAAGAAAAAAATCAAGAATTAGGGATATTAAACAGGGGATATCACTAATTATTCTGAACCCTCAAAAATCACTGTCGTATATGAGGTGAATTCGGAGCTTGAAATTTTGCCAAATCAGCTTACCAAAAATTGATTCACAAGGGTTTGCAGCCAGAGTTTACAGCATAATACACATTTTTTAATGAATATTATTTGATCAAATCTAAAGAAGTCTTACTCGTTTTTCAGATGCTAAGTAACACAATGTATACGGATAACATTGAAGAGCCTTGCCTTCTAAGTTGAAGGAGGCTTGTTGTCGTGGCGGCGTCTATTGGTACTTGAAGAATTGCTCGGCTCAAGATGATCCCAATTCATGGTCATTACATGAATAGTGGGGCTCTCATCAATGCCCTATTGTAATTATGGAAATAAGAGATTTGGTGACTAAGCTTATTTGCTCAATGATCTAAATAAGGATACATTGCTAAATAAAATATGATTTATTTATGGAGGGAAATATTGTTGAAAATGATCAAGCAACGGTCAATTAACTTTTTTGGTCTTCTTTTCATGAAAAGCCGTAGGTTTCCGTTATTAGAAGCTGGTGCTTGCATGAACTGGACTTAGGTGTATGAACCGGACGGGCATCAACTATATTGGCATATATAGCTTATGTCCACACGTATTAGAGTGAAGTGGAAATTTGTTAAATTCAATATTCTTTTTCTGTTCGTAGGAACCACTTAAAGCTCACTAAAATATAGGCTGGAGGTTGGACTTCTTGAATTTCAGAAATCTTTCCCAATGTGTTTAGCCTGCTTTATCAAAATATGACAGATTACTAAATCTGAACTGGGATTTCATTCATCATACAATTTGTTAACTGGGTGAATTGACTTGATTATTCTTTTGCCTTTTCTTTAGGTGTGTTTACAAATTCGTGTATGAAATGTCTTGTTTATATTTTGCATTTATCATTTTTTATTGTCAGGATACAGATCTGGCCTCACATTAAGTTAATGATCATCTGCTTGCTGGTTATACCTTACTTTGATGGTGCTTTTTACGTCTATAATCACCTTGTTCGTCCATTCCTCTTACTTGACCCACAAGTTATTGTTGATGAATTCAATAAGTGGAGGGTGCTCTTATGCAAGAAAGATCACTTTCTAGCTGAGGTAGAGAGGTATGTCAAAGAGAATGGACCCGAAGCTCTCGAGAAACTCATTGATAAAGAGGTATGCCACTATATGGTAATTTGGTCTGTCAATGTGTTAGAGGTCATCTAAGAGTGTGTTATATCAAACTCATACATAATCTGTTTAGTTCGAAATAAGTTTTCTGCATTAGATATGTTGGAATAAACATTCAAATAAAAAAGTATTAATAATTGGATGGCATAGGACTAATACACAAATTTGATTCGTTTTTTCCTATTGTAGTTATATTTACTTCTTTAAGATCTCATTGCTTGTCAGGCATAAACTAATGAGAATTTCTCTCTCTCTCTCTCTGAAATTTTACTTTTTTTTCTGTTCTTTTTTCAGTTGAAGACCAAAAAGCTTAATGTTGACGTGGAAGAGATCAAAGCTATTGCAGCTACAGAGAAAAAAGAAGTGGAGTGGGTAAAGCTTTTAATTGTCACTGATGCAAGTAAAACATTAACTATGATTCTTTGAGTATATTCTTATGCCATCAGTTGTCGGTTTTAGTGATGAGTACAATGATGCATCCCAAAGAGTTTGGGAAGAAATTAGCAGTAAAATGTTGACTATTTTCAGCAATCATTGATGGAGTTTGGGTTTTTCAAAAATAAGTTGATGTTTGCTTGTTGAAGAAAAGATCTGAAGTATGTTCTTATGAGAAATACACAATCTTTTTACTTAATTCCTTGAGAACTAATCTCCGCTCCTTTCTCTTGATGCAGTCACACAACAAAGAACTTGATATTGTTCAGATAGATAATAAAGCTATGGAAGTAACAGAGAAGAAGGAGGTTCCTGCAGCCAAGAGGGTAAGGTTTCTTTTTATATTTTAGCGGAAGTTTACTTTCAGCTTCATTGAAATTTGTTGTGGAAACCCAATATTTTTTTAGAAGGGTACTAAAATAAGTATATGCATGGGGATAGGTCTTTGAATGCTTAAAAGTTTGGGGTTAATAACATGGATTTGATTGGTTAACAATTTTGAAGCTAGCTTGGACTGTCTAGGAAACTAGGAGGTCGCATTCTCTCTTTTTATTTATTTATTTATTTTGTAACTGGGGAGGTGGCAATGAACATAGCTGACAGAACATTGGCATGACACATCTGTGGGTCTTCACATGTGAAGCTAGTTAATGTTTAGAATATTAATGGAGGGTAAAATCATAGTTTTGTTAAGAGCAATGCCCCAAAGGAATGAATTTTTGTATTATTGGTTCGTAATGAGTTATCATCCTTAGCTACAATTGATTTGTCCATGTTTATGTTTAAATTATAGATCATTTGTCACTTCAGTATTTTCTTATGCTTTTTCAACAAATTAAATAGGGTGGAAGATAACAAAACAACAATTTTGCTTCTAATCTGTCTTTAGTGTATTTGCAGATGGTTCTAGCAGACCCTAGCCTCGATGAGACTGATAACAGAACATCAGCCACCATGGAGATTAAAGGACCAGTTATGGTAGTTGCAGCATCCAGGGAAGTTCCTGATATATCCGTGTCTAAGAAAGTCCAAAAAGTATGGACTTGTCCTATATGTCAGGTAACCACTGAAAGTGAAAAAACCTTGAATTTACACTTTCAAGAGATGACACACAAGGCTACTTATGAAGAGCTGAAAGCAAAGAACCAGCCAAACATTGTCAATTTTGGATCTTTTTTAACGGTATTGGCTTCAACTACAAAGGAAACTTATCAGCCAATTGAGGAACCACAAAAGAATGAATCCACCAATGGATTGATAGAGAGCACTACTACAATTCAAGAGGAAATAGGGAAAGGCCAGCCAAAGAGTGTCACGTCTTCAACTGCAAAGGGATCTGATCAGCCCGAAAAACAGGTGCTAGGAAATAGTCTGTCATATCAAACTTTTACCTAATCTATTTAGTTTGAAATCAGTTTTCTGAATTAGATATGTTGGAGTAAAAAAGTATTCATAATTGGCTGGCATAGGACCAATACACTAATCTGATTTGTTTTTTCGTATTGCATTGCTTGTCTGGCATTTACTGCTGAGAATTTCTCTCTCTCTCTCTCTGCAATTTTACATTTTTTTGTTTTCTTTTTTCAGTTTCAGACCAATAAGCCTAATGTTGACGCGGAAGAGATCAAAGCTATTGCGGCCACAGAGAAAAAAGAAGTGGAGTGGGTAAAGCTTTTAATGTCACTGATGCAACCTGAACATTAACTATGATTCTTTGAGTATATTCTTAAGCAATCGGTTGTTGGTTTTAAGTCAAATGAGTACAATGATGCATCCCAAAGATTGGGAAGAAATTAGCAATCAAATGTTGACTATTTTCAGCAATCATTGATGGAGTTTGTGTTTTCAAAAAATAAGTTGATATTCTCTTGTTGAAGAAGAAAAGATGCGAAGCAAGTTGTTATGAGAAATACCCAATTTTATTTACATGATTTCTTGAGAGCTAATCTCCATTCCTTTCTCTTGATGCAGTCACACAACAAAGAATCTGATATTGTGCAGAAAGATAATAAAATTGTGGAAGTAACAGAGACGAAGGAAGTGCCTGCAGTCAAGAGGGTAAGGTTTCTTTTTATATTTAGGGTTAAATGCATTTCTAGCACCTGTGGTTTCAAAAAGTGTTATAGGTAGTACCTCTAGTAAACCAAAATACCAACTTGCTACTTCCGTCCAATTTTTTAATAGAGCTCCATGTCACCCTGCGTAAAAACATGACATTTTCCGTGTGCCACATATGGGAGACAACTCAACATACCGTATGATGTGTCACTATATCATAGGCGATACCTATGGTATTTTGTCCACGCCAAATGCCGAAAATAATATAAAAATGACCTAAACTTAAACTAAGAAAAAATGAAGAAACATTAAAAAACTTAAACAAAAAAAGTTCCTGGATGCAAAAATTGGCAGTGGGTTTTTATTTTTTAATTAGAGATATCTATAATGTTGATTATGGATCATATATATATATGATCCATAATCAACATATATGTTGCTTCAGTCTGTTTTCTTTTTGGCAGTGGGGTTTCTTATGGTTTTTTGACAAATAGGGACATAGGGTGGAAATAACAAAACAACCACCTTGCTTCTAATCCATCTTCAGTGTATTTGCAGATGATTCTAACAGAGCCTAGCCTGGATGCGACTGATAACAGAACATCAGTCACTATGGGGATTAAAGGGCCAGATATAGCTGTTGCAGCAGCCGTAGAACTTTCTGATATACAGAAAGTACAGAAAGAGTGGACTTGTGCCATATGTCAGGTAACCACTACATGCGAAAAAAACTTGAATATGCACCTTCGAGGGAACAGACACAAGGCTTCTTATGAGGCACTGAAACTGAAAGCTAAGATCCAGCGAAATGATGGATTGAAACGGAAGATTATCCCTACTGATGTGAAGAAACCCATTTTCATGTGCAACATCTGTAATGTACGCTGCCCTGGAATGGTCCACTTGGCTTCTCACTTCCGAGGGAAAAAGCACTTGGCGCAGCTTCAAGTTTTTAATGGATGTGGTGAAGGTTCGACAGTATGACATGATAAACTTTTATTTTGGCTTATGTTGAATTGATGTATTTGCATCAGCACACCAATACCAGATGTGAAATGCAAGTAATTGTCTGTTATATTTTTTCTCGATGAGATAAATTTACAGACAAAATATAACAGACATAGTGAGATAAATTTTGTCTCACTCTGTTCGCATGACACTGTCAATTTACTCTTTAAGATAGGAATAGGAACTTTTCAATTTTAAGTCCATTTCATGATCAAGATTTGATATTGTATCTAACGGTGTAGATGATAACAGATGATAAATATGATTCCAAGCCATTCAAAAAATTTAAATGATGTACCATTATTTACACCGTTAGATACAATAAAATGCTCTGAAATGATTATTTTCATTTCACTAGAAATATAGAGGATTTGTATCCCCTTAGATTTGCTATTGTTCAAAGAGAATGACACATGTCGATTTTTATTTTTAATCAAACAGAAGGACACATGTCGATTTTTTAAGGCATGTGATGTGGACTTCCGTCAAATTTTGGACGGAAGTTGAACTTAGGTGTCATATCCGTCTTTAATCATAAACAAGTTACCATATACGATACGAAATAAACCACAGAGGACAAAAAATAAAGTCATTAAATTACAGGAGGTCAAACGTATTTAACCCTAATGTTTACTTTGGAAAACTTCATTTATAACTCCTTATCTTTCATCACTTTTACAATTAAGTAATTATAAAACTTTAAAAAGTGTCAATTTAAGATATACATCTTTCAATTTTTTTCAATTCCAACCCTTTGTTAGGCATATTTAGGCATGGGTATTTTTAAAAATTTTGTTAACTTCTGACTAGCACCAAAATCCTTGCAATTTTTTTTTCTATAAAAAAAATTGGTATTTTGACAATATTTAACGGAAAATTCTAATATAGGGTTGAAATTGAAAAACAAAAAATGAAATATGTATCCTAAATTGACACTTTTTAAAATTTGAGTACTTAATTGTTATAGTGATGAAAGATCAGGAGTTATAAGAAAAGTTTTCCCTTTTTTCTTTCTAAACAATTAGGAAAAGCTTCATAAAACCTCCATAAATTTTCACTCGATTTGAAACTACGCCCCCAACGTTCAAAAACTGTCAATTTCACCCCTCAATATTTGAATTTCTTACAATGTCCCTATCCTTTAGGGTTTGAGGTTAAATTAAATGGAAAAATGGGTAAAATGACCTTTATGCCCTCCAAAAAAATTTAAAAATTATTATTTGCACTTAATTTCAAATCAATATTTTTTTTAAAAAAATAAATTTGAGACTGGGTCACCTGGTGACCCAACTTGGTCCACTACTAGACGCCACCGTGGGTCTAGTGACCCACGGCTGGGTCACTCTATTACCCAACGCGGGTCACGTCGAGTCTCTGCTGGTTCACCACCAGACCCATGGTGGGGTCTGGTAGTGACCTTTTTGCGGGTCAGAAGACCCACGGCACTAGATCGCAAGGTGATCTAGCAGAGGTCACACTTGACCCAACACGGGTCACCTGCCAAACCCACGATGGTGTCTGGTGGTGGCCTCGTCAAGGGTCAGAAGACCCCGTCATGAGTCTCGTGACCCAATGCGGGTCATACTTAACTGAATGCGAATAACGCTGTGACCCAACGTCGGTCACCCGCCAGACCCATGTGTCCCTAATTTTTTTTCTTTTCAAAAAAGACCAAATAAAGGGTATATTTCATCATTTTCACAAAAATTGTAAGGATAACAGAGGGGGGGCATTGCATAAAATGAAAAGTTCGAGAGGTAAAATTGAGAGTTTTTAAACTTTTCAAGGTATTTTCAAATCAAGTGAAAATTCATGGGGGTTTTGTGAAGTTTTCCAAACAATTAAATGGAGTAAATATTTTCACATGTTACTTTACACCGATGATTGGTCCACATATCATTATTTTATTCGTTTAATTTAGATTAAAAACATTTGAATATAAGAAAGAATATTTAAAATTTTTAAAAGTACATATATATACATTTGGGTGTTCAATTTTTTTTTTTTTTGTATTGTTCTATATTATTTTCTTTACTATTCAAAATTTTGAATACTGAGAATTTTTTATTTTTAATTATGTTTCAATGGTTTAGAGAATATAAAACAAAATTGAAAAAAAAAATGTTTGGGAAGATGAATTATATTGAATATATTTGAACAAAAAAAAATTAAATCTAAAATGTGAAAATAAAAAAAATAAAAAATTGAGGTGGTTGGGGATGTCTGAGCCACCCCTGAAACCGCTTGGAGGTGGCCAAGCAACCCCTGAAAAGAGCTCGGGGGGTGGTTTGGCTAACCCTGAGTTATTTTTTATTTTTTTGAGTTGGGTTGAATATATTTGTGTTTGGTTGAAAAATGTTAAGCTCAAACAAAATGACACCCAACACAGGTACTCAAAAAATAAAAAAATAAAATAAAATAATACCCAAACCATGCTCCAAAAACAAATTTTAAAGGAAAAAGTATACATACCCGTATTAAATTACCATTGCCATCCAAACTACTAATTGTGTGAATGTCACTTCTCCTCCTAAACTACCAAAAAAATGTCAATGTTCTCTTAAAGCTAACAAAAAGACAGAAATAACCCTAAAAAAGTTTTAATAAGACAAATACTTATAAATTTGAAAGAAAAAAAAAATTCTTTTAAAAAAATATTAAAAAGAAATTTTTTTAAAAGATTGAAAAAAAAATGTTTTTAAAAAAAGCAAAAGTTGAAGAAAAAAAATTCAAAAGATAGAAAAACCTTGGTTTTTGCTTTTTTTATTTTTTTTTTATCTATTTTTTAATTATTTTAATTTTTTTTTTATATTTTTATATAATTTTAAGAATTTTCATGATATTAGGAATGATATTTTTGTTATCGAGAGATATTGACATTGTTTGGTAGTTTATGGAGAAATATTGACATAATTAGTAATTTAATGATACATTAACAATTGAATGGTAATTTAAGGAGAATGGTAATTTAAGGAGAGTTTGTGTATTTTTTTTCAATTTTAAAAGTTTATATAATACAATTAAAAACGATCCAAACCCGACTCTTTTTCTGAGGCTTCTATTAAAAACAAAAGCTCTGCAGCAATTATTTCTAGGAGAGAGAGCAACAACATTAGCTTTGCTTTCCTCTTTCCATGGTGATTGGTGTTTGTATTTTTAGTTTTTGGTAGTTTTTGTCTCTTCCTTTTTTTGGGATGGAGTTGTAGTTTTTCTGTTTATTTTGTGGCTCTTCTCCGGGGTTAGTCACCATATCTAGGACGAATGTATTCACCGTTGTCCTGGGTGAAATTAGTTTTTTATGGTCTAGACGTTTCAGCCGCTCATACGCTCTGGCGTTCAGAGGCTCCAGCTCTGGTTGAGGTTGGATAGGAAGCTAGTGTTACTACAGATGGTGGTCTCTGGTGGTTGTGCGGGGAGCAATTCCGGCCGGATACACTGTGATGTCGGCTCTTCAGCGACATCGGCCGGCTCCAAGCAGTTAGGATTCGGCCATACAGGGAGTGATTGGCGGCAGTGGTGGAAGCGACAATTCCAGTCCCTCTCCCATGCAGTTATCCACGTTAGCACTCCAATTAAACATGGACAGAAGTTTGAAAGTGGAGGAAAACTCGGGAGTTACGCATACGACGGAACCAACCAAGTCTGGTCATATCACTCGCCCATGGGGTTGCAACTGGTAGACGCAGTAACATAGGAGCTTGATCGTGGGACCTCGGTAGCGGGCAGTTATCATGACGCCACGTTGATGGGGTTGGGCACTCAATTGATCTGCTTGTCTACACGACGTGCTTAACAGGTGGCGAATGGAGTTGGGGTATCTCTAAAAGTCCCTGCCCCACGTGATCACTTACAAGAGGCTATGGAGGTTCAGCCGCTGGACGTGATATTAAACTTTTATTTTCTGATTTTTGTTTGTTTGTATTTTTAGTAGTCTTCTTACGTTGTTTGCTCTGTTTTTTTTTTAAGATCAAATTTGATCTGTAAAAATTATTTTATAGTGCAGAATATGCGCCTTTCCTTAGATTAAGTAGAGACTTATGTTTACGTAGAGGCATCTTTTGTTGTCTAGGTTATTTTGTAGCGGTTGTTGTGTTGTAATGGTCTAAGTTTGACCTTGCTTAAGTGGATCCGTCTATGTGCCTCTGACATAATTTATTAAAGAATATTTATAACTCTGAACATTACACTGTTTTGGTCTTTTTTTTTTTTTTTTTTATATATATATATCAGAAGGGATCGTCTGAATTCAAAAAAAAAAAAAAAAAAAACAGAAAACGATCCAAACCCCACATGTCGTAGAAACATTTTAGTGCCCAAATGGTTCAGTTCATCCGGACCGTGCATCTCACGTGGCCCACATCTTGGAAATTTGGGTCCCACGAATCCTCCAGGCTCCATGGTACGAGAATTGCGACTGCTCGACTTTCCTCTTAAACTGCGTTTTTTTTTTTTTACGGTCTCTTAAACTTCTTTTCCTCTCGTTTCTCTCCAAAATCCACGTGTCGTAAGTGCATTCAGTGCCCAAACGGTTCAGTTCATCCGGACCGTGCATCTGACGTGGCCCACATTTTGGAACTTTGGTTTGGGGCCCACGAATCCCATAGTACGAGAATGGCGACTGCTCGACTTTACACTTTTCTCATTTTCCTCTCATTGTTCTCTCTGTCTTCCTTCTTCTTCACTTCTGTTGGAAATTCAAGCTGAGAAAGCCAAACAGATTCGTTGAACTTCATCATGAGTCTACTGGGTTTTCTCAAATTTGCCCTGAATTTCCTTGACGTTCTTGCATGGTATGCATTTCGATTTATGATAATGAAGATATATAGTAAAGTTTTTAGTTTTGAAAGTCTGCGATCATGAAGAAGTTGGCTCTCTAAGTATTCTCTTCTTTTTGTTTGTGCTTTACTTGCAGGCCTCTCTTTGCTTTGGGGTATCCTCTGTAAGTCTCTCTCTCTCTCTCTCTCTCTCTCTCTCTCTCTCCATGTTGATATATAATGTAAGAATAATGATTCAATGCCACCCAAATATACAACTTTTCACTACCTTGTCACATTGGCAAGGTGGTCCCCCACTATTTTTTGAGTTTTTTTTTTATTTTTTAAAAATAAATTAAGGTGGAGGATCATCTTGCCACATAGACGAGGTGGTAAAAAATTGTATATTTAAGTGGTAGTGAATCATTACTCCTAATTTAAAGTTCTTTGTTGTCTGGATATCCGATCATTGAATAGTTTGGCGAATGAAGATGATATTTGCTTAACAGATGTGCTTCGATCCGGGCAATCGAGAGTAATTCAAATTGAGAGACTCAGAAGTTGGTCACATATTGGATTTCCTTCTCTTTGGTTTCACTCTTTGAGCATTCTTTCGTGCACCTCCTTGAATGGTAACTCTGACTCATACCCTTAATTTATTCCCTTATTGTTTTCAAGAAATTCATGTATACTTATTAGCTCTACATTTGTTTTTCTGGTTATGAATTTGTATTTGCTCAAACAAAATTCAAAAAATAGAATATAATAGATATTCAGTAGCGAACTTGAGACACATATATTGAACAGGGGCGGAATCAGGATTTTTGATAAAGGGGACGAACTTGTATAATTTTTTTACATTAAAGTACCCATTCATCATTCAATTCAAAATTATAATTTCAAATTTTTATAATATCACAAACACAATAGTATAAATTACTAGTAAAATAAACCAACAATTTATAGGGTTCAAGAAATAGGGTAGCTTTGAGCGTAGATTTGGCACCCTCGGTACTCAAGTTTCACCTCAACCCCCCATTTCCTCTGTGTCTTTTTCCTAGACTGATTTTCTGATTGGATTTAATGAATTAGCAACTAATGAGAAAATGAGCAACCGAAAATTAAGTGACGACAATTTTACAATGCCTCAAATTAGCCCTCCATCTCTTAAGAAAATCAGTTGTTACAAAAAATAAGGTTTGTTGAAAAAATCATATCTAAAGGAAGGCCTTAAAATTTTCAGAGAATGAGAGAGAATCTAAGAAAAAGTTAAAAACCCATAAACCAAAAAAGAAAAAACAAGAAAAAATCAGATCAAAAGGAAACAAAAGAGGAAAACAAAAAAAAGAAATAAAGAGAGAAAAGCTCACCTCTGTGGATTGATTGTGGCGTGAGTTGTTTGCAATGGAAAAAATGAAGAGAGGGAGCAGGAGAATGAGAGAGAGAGAGATGGAAGATAAATTGAGCAAGCAAATGGTTTTTGTCCAAGGGTACAAGGTTCAAAATTTTTAAAAGCAAAATGTTTAATATATGTCATTTTCTAGGCAGTTCGATGTAACGAACGCCACAGATTGTTAAAATTGGGATCCAGCAATTTCTTGAAAATTGTCATGGATCCCGATCCTGCGTGGGGGAAAGGAGGAAAGCTGAAAAAAGAAATGGGTGAAATTGTTTTTCAGAGGTAAAAAGGGTAAAAAAAGGCAAACAAAAAAAACTGAAAAGTTACATACATGTAAAGCAAGGAAGTGGGCGGGACGTGGGGGGACAAAATTAAAAATCTACAAATTTTAAGAGAAATTTCAAAACTTAATGTCCCCCCGCTCTTACACCTGCGTCCGCCCCTAATACAGCTTATGTCCCCATGTCAAATTTCTTGAAAATTATTGGTTTTGAGACCCTACAGCTGCATGAAAATATGGGCCGGAGTTTGCGCTTCTTGAGTTTCAGAATTCTTTCCAAGTTTCCATTGTGTTTAGCGCTTTATCAGTAACATCTTACCAAATCTGATCAGGGCGTTTCCTTATGTGCATGTGTTTGCAAATACTTGTATGTGGTTGGGACTTGTGGCTTTTAGGAATATTTTTCTTTGAGGTCTCAAGTTCGAAACCTCCTAAGTGCTACATTTCCTTTGGGATCGGTTACTCGGGCAAAACTCCTATCTCAATGCTCAATATCTCTAGTAGCGCGCGTGGGGTATTGGACTGGGAATTAGTCTGATAGATTCTGACTAAGCCTTTATGCTTGGTGAGCTACCACATTTTGTGGGACAGCCCAAGGTACTGTCTGGTTCGATTGTGAAACTGGGATACCCTAAAAAAAAAAAAAAAAAAAAAAAAGGTGTATAAATTGTCTTGTTTATATTTTGCATTTATCATTAATTTTTAATTGTCAGGATACAGATCTGGCCTCACATTAATTAAGTTAATGATCATCTGCTCGCTGGTTATACCGCACTTCGATGGTGCTTTTTACGTCTATAATCACCTTGTTCGTCCATACCTCTTACTCAACCCAGCGCTCTTATGCAAGAGAGATCACTTTCTACCTGAGGCAGAGAGGTATGTCAAAGAGAATGGACCTGAAGCTCTCGAGAAACTCATTGATAAAGAGGTATGTATGGACTACATGGTAATTAAGATCCCATTGCTTGTCAGGCATGGACTAATGAGAATTTCTGTCCCTCTCTACAATCTTACATTTGTTTGTCTTTTTATTTATTTATTTATTTTCAGTTTGAGACCAAAAAGCCTAATGTTGACGTGGAAGAGATCAAATCTATTGCAGCCACAAAGAAAAAAGAAGTGGATTTGGTAAAGCTATCTTTTAATTGTCACTGATGCAACGAGACCATTAACTTTGATTCTTTGACCATATGTATTCTTATGCCATCGGTTGTTGGTTTTAGTCATATGATCGAGTACAATGATGCATCCCAAAGAGTGTGAGAAGAATTAATTAGCAATAAAATGTTTACTATTTTCAACAATCATTAAAGGATCGATCGAGTTTGTGTTTCCCAAAAATAAGTTGATCATATTTGCTTGTTGAAGAAGAAATTAAAGATGTGAAGTATGTTCTTATGAGAAATACACAATTTTATTCACTTCATTCCTTAGAGAACTAATTAATTAATCTCAACTCCTTTTTCTTGATACAGTCACACAACAAAGAACCTGATATTGTGGAGAGAAATAATAAAGATGTGGAAGTAACAGTGAAGAAAGAAGCGCCTGCAGCCAAGTGGGTAGGGTTTATTTTCATACTTAAGTGGAAGTTTATTTTTCAGCTGCATCGGAATTTCTTGTGGAAAACCCTATTTTTTTCTTTGAATATTATTATTGTTTTGTTATTTGGGGAGGTGGCAGTGAACATAGTTGACTGAAAATTGGCATATATGACACGTCTGTGGGGGCTTCACATGTGAACCTAGTCAATGTTTAGAATACAAATGGAGGGTAAAATCACAGCTTTGTTAAGAGCAATGCCCCCAAAAGAATGCCTTTTTGTAGGGGCGGACCTACCTCTTAGGTTGGGGGGTCTTTGACAACTTCGAAATTATACCATGACCCGCCAATGATGACTCTTTTGCCCCACCAAGTAAATGGCTATATAATTTAGCTTTTTACTCTGCTACTTTTTGTATATATGTATTTATTTATTTACCTAAATTTGGATCTCCATTTCCGCCTCAAAGTTGTCATCGTTATCTGCAATTGAATTGTCCATGTTTATATATGTTTAAATTAGAGAACTCTATAACAAAACAACAGTTTTTTACTTCTAATCCGACTTCAGTGTATTTGCAGATGATTGTAGCAGAGGCTAGCCGGGATGAGACTGATAACAGAACATCAGCCACTATGGAGAGTAAAGGTGGACCAGATGTGGCAGTTGCAGCAGCCTGCAGAGAAGTCCAGAGAGAGTACTGGAGTTGTGGCATATGTCAGGTAACCACTACAAGCAAAATAACCTTGAAAATGCACCGTCAAGGCAAGAAACACAAGGCTACTTGTGAGGCACTGAAAGCAAGGAATGTGAAGAAATTCACTTTCAAGTGCGATATCTGTAGTGTAAGCTGCAGTGGAAAGTACGACTTGGCTTCTCACTTGCGAGGGAAAAAGCACTTGGCCCAGGTTCAAGTTTCTAAAGGGATGTGGTCATAGTTGGTACGTGATTATGGTTAATTTATGTATTTCATACTAGATGTGAAATAGACTAAATTTCTGTCTGTTTTGTTTTTCTTTCATAAGATAAATATAACCATATAAATTTATTACAAAATTTCTAAGGGAAACTTCACTTATAACCCTTGAATTTTCACATATTTTGAAAGAAGATTCTTAAACTTTAAAACGCCTCGATGTAGAGTATCAATTTTTCAGAAAGTTTAAAATCTCAGTTATCCGTTAGAATTTTCTTTTAAATCTTATTAAAATTCTCAAAAATACCTGTGTTTATCTTTTTTTAAAAAAAATTATAAAAATTTATAAAGATTCGGGTACGAGTATTTTTGCAAATTCTGTTGAATTCTAACCAATACCTAAATCTTAGCAATTTTTTTTTTTTCTGAAAAAAAAAAATGAGTATTTTGAGATTTTTGACAGGATTTAACGAAAAATTCTAATGAATGACTGAGATTGAAACTTTCTGAAAAATTGATACCATAAATTGAGACATTTTAAAGTTTATGTACATTTTCTTTCAAAATGGGTAAAAGTTCATGAGTTATAAGTGAAGTTCTTCTAATTTCTAACCTTGCTCTTGCAAAATTTCATTGTCAAGATTTAATATTGTATCTGACAGTATAGATGATGCTAAGTAATAAATATGTTAGCACGCCATTTAAAAATTTAAATAATGTTTCATCGTTTACACCGTTAGATACATCAACATTAAATCCTGTCATTGAATGGCTCACATCCATTTCACTTCAAATAAAATAAAATCTTTGTTCCATAATTAGCCATTGTTCAAAGAAATCAAACGAGACTTGCACAACTAGCTTTCTATCAAAAATTTGACTGAAACGACGGAGGTTTTGATTTATAAATCTCGAGCATAACTTTTTAATTTTTTTAAATTAAAAATTAGAATTTTAATGTAAAAAAAATATGAAAAAACGAAAATATGGTAACATAATTTACTTTTTCTTTCTAAACAATTAAATGGAGTAGTTCTCTAGGAATAGATCAATCGTTTGGGATCATGTCTCATAAAGTGTAGGTCATTAATTTGAATTTCTTCTTCTTTTTTGTGTGGACATGTAAAAAATAAAAATAAAAAATTAATTTGAGTAAATATTTTCACAGCTTATTTTACATTGGTCCACATATCGTTCTTTTATTCGTTTGCTTTGGATTAAAACAATTGAATATAAGAAAGACTGTTTAAAATATTTAAAAGTATAGAAAATATAATTAAAAATTATCCAAATCCCACGTGTCGTAAGTACATTTAGTGCCCAAATGGTTCAGTTCATCCGGACTGTTCATCTGACGTGGGCCACATCTGGAAACTTTGGTTTGGAGCCCACGAATGCTCGTAGCGACTGCTCAACTTTCCTCTTATGCTCCATTTATTTCGATGTAAAATGTTTTTCATTGTTAAATATTTTCAACGAAATCATTTTTTAAATTTTTCTAAAAATAATTTTCGGCGTTTGGCTCTTACAAAAAAATCATCAAAGGCGACAAAATACTGATGACGAGATTCCGTCACTGGCCGGTAGGATTCCAACCACTTTTATCGGAATCTGGCGGTAATGGCCAGATTCCAGCCAATTTTGTCGAAATCTAAGTTAGCCAAATTCTAGCAAAAATTTTCAAATTCCTGCATTGGCCAGATTCCGGCAATTGGATACCAAATTTCGGGGACCTTTGACTATAGATTCAGGCTACTAATAAACTCTAATACCCAGCGGTGGCGAATTCCCACAAACGTGTGTGCAATAATGAAGAGTTAAAATTCAAAAAATGATTTATGATTTTGTTTTTCAAAAATTAAAGAGGCTTTTACGATTAATGTTCCGTTTGTTTCGGCGTAAAATGATTTTCTGGAAAATGGTTTCGGCATTTTCCGGTGTTTGGTAGGGGCGAAAATAATAGTCAACCGGAAAATGATTTTTGTTTGACCAAAAATACTTAGTAAATTTTGGAAAATGATTTACGCTTTTAAAAAGCGTAAATCATTTTCCGAAGACGCCAGACGCATTCGACCCTTATTAAACGACACAGTCGACCTTTACTTCAAGCAATCGACCATCACCGAAATCTTGCCGGTACCGAAATCCGACAGCATCCGGTCAATGTCGCCGGAATCCGGGCAGCCCAGATTGCGGCGACCGTATTCCGGCCATGAAGCCGGTAAAAGTAGCTGGAATCTTGTCTATCAGTGACGGAATCTCGTCTTCGGTAATTTTTATATTATTTTACATTAATATTTATATGTTTTGAATAAAAATTGATTTTTATAGGTTAATATGATTGAATAAAAATATTTGTGATTTTCCGTACGCGCCAAACACCGAAAAATGCTTTCGGCGAAAAATATTTTTCAGAAAAATAACTTCCCTGAAATCATTTTATGACGGAAACCATTTTACGTCGAAACAAACGGAGCATAAATTGAAAATGATTTCCGTTGATTATCATTTTCGAATGGCACCAAACACCAAAAAAAATGTTTTTCAAAAAATGTTTTATGCCTAAACAAACATAGCATCACTATTAAGCGTGTTTTTAAATCTTGAGGGAAAAAAAAAATGTAAATATTGTCTTCTCATTCTCTCTTAGACTCTCTCGCCGTCACTCTAGTGCCCGCTTTCCCTTCTTTTTCTTCTTCTTTTCTAGCTTCCTCTTTTCTTCTCCTTCTCTTCTTTTCTCACGCCGTCCCACACTTCCCAGACCGAGTCCCTCTCATTATCTTCTTTTCTTCTTCTTTCAATTGAAAAGTCTCTTTCGGTCTCTCTCTTTCAACGCTAAACGAAAGGCAGAGGATTTGCAGCTTGGCGGAAATCTGCTCTCCTTTAGTTTGCAGATTTTTGTAGATTTGTTTGCTGGAAAACATATGTAGATTTCAAATAAGTATTTTGAAAATTTTGAGTGGGTTCATGGGATTTTACTTTTAACATCGTCTCTTTATGTTTTTTAATTAGCATTGAATAAAGATTTACAAAAAATGAGAAAAAAATTAAACATGTACCCCAATTGCGGATATAAAAAAATAACTGCAACCGATTATACACCCCTATCTAACGGTGAAAATGATATGATGCCAAATAATAAATATGTTAGCACGTCATTCAAAAAATTTAAAGGATATGACATCGTTTACACCGTTAGATACAACAACATTAAATCATAAACATTAAAAGATTTATTTTCAATTTACTTGAAATGAAAGAATCCTTGTCTCCTTGGATTAGTTATTGTTCAAAGAAATGGAACGACTTGCACAACTAACTTTCTATTAATAATTTGATAGAAATGACAAAGGTATTGATTTATAAATCTCGAGCATAAATTTTTAATTTAAAAAAAAATTAGAATTATAATGTGAAAAAAAATATGAAAACACGAGAATATGGTAACGTAATTTTGTTTTTTCTTTCTAAAATACTACCATCAACTTATGAGTACTAAATTTCATTTCAATTTTTTATTAGGTGAGACTCGACTTTGAATGCGCTCTCCCAATCTATGATTAATATGAGTCAATTCTTTGGTGCATGGGGGATTCTAGGCTTTCCAATTAGGGGTAACCGTTTGTGTTGTATCGAAGAATGAGTATAAGATTATATAAGTCAACTGTGTTAATACAACTCATTTAATTAAACGGATTAAATTCGTCAATCCTAATTAACCTGTCGGGTTTGTTGGTTATGTAAAAAATTATCTGTCATAAATGTCACGTATCGGGTTCGGGTCATATCAATGCATGTGTATAAGACTATATAATTCAACCCAAACCAAACACATTGAACTAATCGGGTCAGACCTCTATCGTAATCATTTAATTTCATGTTAAATTTATGTCAGATTTACAGGTGATGTCAAAATTGTAATGTAATATGAGTCAAGTCTTTCATTACCAATTTTTTTCATATCCACAAAAATGGATTTGTGTCCGGATTCTTTCACTATAAATTGCCAGCCTCATTTCCAATAGAATAGAAATTTATTATAATTAAGCCAGTTTGTAAAAAAATTTCTACAATTCACATATAAAATTAACATGTGTCTTTTAAGCATGTGGGAAGTACATATTTTTTCATTAATGCTGTTAAAAAAGTATGTGAGAAGTACATGCTATTACAACAATATATAATTCTCACATGTCAAGAGACACATGTCAATATTATATGTTGATCGTAAAAAATTTCTTACAAATTGATTTGTAGAAAATTTCTATCATTTCCGAATATATGGTTAGAATGCTTTAACGGAACTACAATTTTAACTATAAATGCTATATAAACTGACATAACAGGCCACATGGCACAAATACATTGTAGGTGGGTTAGACTTGCGTGCATTGTCACATGCAGAAATCCCATTCCTCGTAATAACTAATAAAAGTGGGCATTTGAAGTATGAACATATATATCATTGTCAGACAGAAAGAACAGGATCGAACTGTAATTGCTGCAAAATAAGCAGATCCTGCCTATTAGGGTTCATTCGATTTGTTCATACTTAGATACTGTCGTTATACAATTAATGAGATGCAAAGTTAGAATTTTGTGAGCATCCATAAATTCTTTTGCAGCAGCTATATATATGTATGTGGTGGCATGGCTGACAGTGAAGAACAAGGGTTAGGCTTGTTTCCCATTCCCAAAGGAATAGAATATATATAAAAAAAAATTATCCAAACCCCACGTGTCGTAAGGAGATTTAGTGCCCAAATGGTTCAGCTGATCCGGACCGTGACATTTGACGTGGCCCACATCTTGGAACTTCGGTTTGGGGCCCACGAATTCTCATAGTACGAGAATGGCGACTGCTCGTCTTTCCTCTTAAACTGCTTTTACGTCTCTTCTTTTCCTCTCATTGTTCTCTCTGTCTTCCATCTTCACTTCTGCTGGAAATTCAAGCTGAGAAAGCCAAACAGATTCGTTCAACTTCAACATGAGTCTACTTGGTATTCTCAAGTTTGTGCTGAATTTCCTTGACGTTCTTGCATGGTATGCATTTCGATTTACGATAATCAAGATGGTGAAGTTTTAGTTTAGAAAGTCTGCGATCATGAAGAAGTTGGCTGTCTAAGTATTCTCCGCTTTTTGTTTGTGCTTTTCTTGCAGGCCTCTCTTTGCTTTGGGGTATCCTCTGTAAGTCTCTCTCTCTCTCTCTCTCTCTCTCTCTCTCTCTCTCTCTCTCTCTCTCCATGTTGATAATTTAAAGTTCTTTGTTTTCTGGATATCCAAGAAGAATGCATTGAATAGTTTGGTGAATGAAGATGATATTTGCTTAACAGATGTGCTTCGATCCGGGCAATTGAGAGTAATTCAAATTCAGACACTCAGAAGTTGGTCACATATTGGATTTCCTTCTCTTTGCTTTCACTCTTTGAGCATTCTTTCGTGAACCTCCTTGAATGGTAACTCTATTGCCCTTCATTCCCTCTTCTCAATCTCTGCATGAGTGCCAAGCAAGCAAGAGAGAACATGATTTTTATGAAATAAATGTTCACTGAAAGCCCCCCCCCCCCCCCCCCCCCCCTTTTTTTTTGTTGGGTATATATTCTATTGTCTGAGTACTTAAGAAAGGCAGCCACTTTTTAAGTTCTTATAATCTGATAGGGGGTAACGGTAAGAAAAAATCAAGAATTAGTGATATTAAACAGGGGATATCACTAATTATTCTGAACCCTCAAAAATCACTGTCGTATATGAGGTGAATTCGGAGCTTGAAATTTTGCCAAATCAGCTTACCAAAAATTGATTCACAATGATTTGCAGCCAGAGTTTACAGCATAATACACATTTTTTAATGAATATTATTTGATCAATCTGAAGAAGTCTTTACTCATTTTTCAGATGCTAACACAATTGTATATTGATAACATTGAAGAGCCTTGCCTTCTAAGTGGAAGGAGGCTTGTTGTCGTGGCGGCGTCTATTGGTACTTGAAGAATTGCTCGGCTCAAGATGATCCCAATTCATGGTCATTACATGAATATTGGGGCTCTCATCAATGCCCAATTGCAATTATGGAAATAAGAGATTTGGTGACTAAGCTTATTTGGTCAATGATCTATATAAGGATACATTGCTAAATAATATATGATTTATTTATGGAGGGAAATATTGTTGAAAATGATCAAGCAACGGTCAATTAACTTTTTGGTCTTCTTTCGATGAAAAGCCGTAGGTTTCCGTTATTAGAAGCTGGTGCTTGCATGAACTGGACTTAGGAGCATGAGCTGGATGGGCATGGTTTGGGCACTAGTGAAGTAATGCAACTATATATATTGGCATATATAGCTTATGTCCACACGTATTAGAGTGAAGTGAAAATTTGTTAAATTCAATATTCTTTTTCTGTTCGTGGGAACCACTTACAGCTCACTAAAATATAGGCTGGAGGTTGGACTTCTTGAATTTCAGAAATCTTTCCCAATATGTTTAGCCTGCTTTATCAAAATATGACAGGTTACTAAATCTGAACTGGGCTTTCATTCATCATACAATTTGTTAACTGGGTGAATTGACTTGATTATTCTTTTGCCTTTTCTTTAGGTGTGTTTACAAATACGTGTATGAAATGTCTTGTTTATATTTTGCATTTATCATTTTTTATTGTCAGGATACAGATCTGGCCTCACATTAAGTTAATGATCATCTGCTCGCTCGTTATACCTTACTTCGATGGTGCTTTTTACGTCTATAATCACCTTGTTCGTCCATACCTCTTACTTAACCCACAAGTTATTGTTGATGAATTCAACAAGTGGAGGGTGCTCTTTTGCAAGAAAGATCACTTTCTAGCTGAGGTAGAGAGGTATGTCAAAGTGAATGGAGCCGAAGCTCTCGAGAAACTCATTGATAATGAGGTATGTCACTATATGGTAATTCGGTCTGTCAATGTGTTAGAGTTCATCTAAGAGTGTGTTAGGCATAAACTAATGCGAATTTCTCTCTCTCTCTCTCTCTGCAATTTTACATTTTTTTCTTTTCCCTTTTCAGCTTAAGACCAAAAAGCTTAATGTTGACATGGAAGAGATCAAAGCTATTGCAGATACAGAGAAAAAAGAAGTGGAGTGGGTAAAGCTTTTAATTGTCGCTGATGCAATGAAAACATTAACTATGATTCTTTGAGTATATTCTTATGCCATCAGTTGTCGGTTTTAGTCAGATCAGTACAATGATGCATCCCAAAGAGTTTGGGAAGAAATTAGCAGTAAAATGTTGACTATTTTCAGCAATCATTGATGGAGTTTGGGTTTTTCAAAAATAAGTTGATATTTGCTTGTTGAAGAAAAGATCTGAAGTATGTTCTTATGAGAAATATGCATCTTTTTACGTAATTCTTGAGAACTAATCTCCGCTCCTTTCTCTTGATGCAGTCACACAACAAAGAACTTGATATTGTGCAGATAGATAATAAAGCTATGGAAGTAACAGAGAAGGAGGTTCCTGCAGCCAAGCGGGTAAGGTTTCTCTTTATATTTTAGCAGAAGTTTACTTTCAGCTTCATTGAAATTTGTTGTGGAAACCCAATATTTTTTTAGAAGGGTACTAAAATAAGTATATGCATGGGGATAGGTCTTTGAATGCTTAAAAGTTTGGGTTTAATAACATGGATTTGATTGGTTAACAATTCTGAAGCGTGCTTGGACTGTCTAGGAAACTAGGAGGTTGCATTCTCTCTTTTTATTTATTTATTTATTTTGTCACTGGGGAGGTGGCAATGAACATAGTTGACTGAACATTAGCATGACAGGTCTGTGGGGCTTCACATGTGAAGCTAGTTAACGTCTAGGATATTAATGGAGGGTAAAATCATAGTTTTGTTAAAAGCAATGCCCCAAATGAATGAATTTTTGTATTATTGGTTCGTAATGAGTTGTCATCCTTATCTACAATTGATTTGTCCATGTTTATGTTTAAATTAGAGATCTCTATAATGTTTATTATAGATCATTTGTCACTTCAGTATTTTTCTTATGCTTTTTCAACAAATTAAATAGGGTGGAAGATAACAAAACAACAATTTTGCTTCTAATCTGTCTTTAGTGCATTTGCAGATGGTTCTAGCAGACCCTAGCCTCGATGAGACTGATAACAGAACATCAGCCACCGTGGAGATTAAAGGACCAGTTGTGGTAGTTGCAGCATCCAGGGAAGTTCCTGAAATACCCGTGTCTAAGAAAGTCCAAAAAGTATGGACTTGTCCTATATGTCAGGTAACCACTGCAAGTGAAAAAACCTTGAATTTACACTTTCAAGAGATGACACACAAGGCTACTTATGAGGAACTGAAAGCAAAGAATCAGCCAAACATTGTCAATTTCGGATCTTTTTTAACGGTATTGGCTTCAACTACAAAGAAACCTTATCAGCCAATTGAGGAACCACAAAAGAATGAATCCACCAATGGATTGATAGAGAGCACTACTACAAATCATGAGGAAATAGGGAAAGGCCAGCCAAAGAGTGTCACGTTTTCAACTGCAAAGGGATCTGATCAGCCCAAAAAACAGGTGCTAGGAAAGAGTGTGTTATATCAAACTTTTACCTAATCTGTTTAGTTTGAAATCAGTTTTCTGAAATAGATATGTTGGAGTAAAAAAGTATTCATAATTGGCTGGCATAGGACCAATAAACTAATCTGATTTGTTTTTTCGTATTGTTATTGCTTGTCAGGCATTTACTGCTGAGAATTTCTCTCTCTCTCTCTCTCTCTCTGCAATTTTACATTTTTTTGTTTTCTTTTTTCAGTTTCAGACCAACAAGCCTAATGTTGACGCAGAAGAGATCAAAGCTATTGCGGCCACAGAGAAAAAAGAAGTGGAGTGGGTAAAGCTTTTAATGTCACTGATGCAACCTGAACATTAACTATGATTCTTTGAGTATATTCTTATGCAATCGGTTGTTGGTTTTAAGTCAAATGAGTACAATGATGCATCCCAAAGATTGGGAAGAAATTAGCAATCAAATGTTGACTATTTTCAGCAATCATTGATGGAGTTTTTGTTTTCCAAAAATAAGTTGATATTTGCTTGTTGAAGAAGAAAAGATGCGAAGCACGTTGTTATGAGAAATACCCAATTTTATTTACATGATTTCTTGAGAGCTGATCTCCATTCCTTTCTCTTGATGCAGTCACACTACAAAGAACCTGATATTGTGCAGAAAGATAATAAAATTGTGGAAGTAACAGAGACGAAGGAAGTGCCTACAGTCAAGAGGGTAAGGTTTCTTTTTATATTTAGGGTTAAATGCATTTCTAGTACCTATGGTTTCAGAAAGTGTTATAGGTAGTACCTCTAGTAAACCAAAATACCAACTTCGTACTTCCGTTTAGGTTCCGTCCAATTTTTTAATGGAGCTCCTTGTCACCCTGCGTAAAAACATGACATTTTCCGTGTGCCACATATGGGAGACAACTCAACATACCCTATGATGTGTCACTATATCATAGGTGATACCTATGGTATTTATGCCACGCCAAATGCCGAAAATAATATAAAAATGACCTAAACTTAAACTAAAAAAAAAAAAAAAAAATTGAAGAAACATTGAAAAACTTAGACAAAAATAAAAATAAAATCCTGGATGCAAAAATTGGCTGTGGGTTTTTTTTTTTAATTAGAGATATCTATAATGTTGATTATGGATCATATATGTTGCTTCAGTCTGTTTTCTTCTTGGCAGTGGGGTTTCTTATGGTTTTTTAAGAAATAGGGTGGAAATAACAAAACAACCACCTTGCTTCTAATCCATCTTCAGTGTATTTGCAGATGATTCTAACAGAGCCTAGCCTGGATGCGACTGATAACAGAACATCAGTCACTATGGGGATTAAAGGGCCAGATGTGGCTGTTGCAGCAGCAGCCATAGAACTTGGTGATATACAGAAAGTACAGAAAGAGTGGACTTGTGCCGTATGTCAGGTAACCACTACAAGCGAAAAAGACTTGAATATGCACCTTCGAGGGAACAGACACAAGGCTTCTTATGAGGCACTGAAACTGAAAGCTAAGATCCAGCGAAACATTCGATTGAAACGGAAGATTATCTTTACTGAATTGAAGAAATCCGCTTTCCAGTGCAACATCTGTAATGTACGCTGCTCTGGAAAGGTCGACTTGGCTTCTCACCTCCAAGGGAAAAAGCACTTGGAGCAGGTTCAAGTTTCTTATGGATGTGGTGAGGGTTGGACAGCATGACCTGATAAATTTTTATTTTGGATTATGTTGAATTGATGTATTTGATACGAGATGTGAAATGCAAGCGAAATAGACTTTCATCATGAATTCTCTCTTATATTTTTCTTGATAAGATAAATATAACCCTATAAATTTATTACAAAATTTCTAACGTCACTCTTATGTTCTGTAATAATTTTACTCTTCTAAACGTAACGCATAACACATAGTAGCATCTCCATTTTCTATATGTAACACTATATATATACTCCATCACTATCTCACTATACTGACATGACACTGTCAATTCGTTCTTAAGATTGGAATAGGATCTTCTCAATTTCACTTGAAATTGAGATGAGCCATGGTCACAATTTAATATTATTATATCCAACGGTACGGGCAGGGGCGGAGGCACGATATTGGCCCCCCAAAAAAATTGACTGTTTTTTTTTTTTTTTTTTTTGTCAGGGGTTAATGTACAATTGGCCCTGCAAAAATTGAATTCAACTTCCCCTAAAAAATTTATTCTACTAACTACTACAATAATTTTTCTCTTTTAAAAAAAAAAAAAAATTCCCCTCAGGCCTAGTGTTAACGTTGTAGTTCACGCACCTAAATCTTAATAATAATAATAATAATAATAATAATAATAATAATCAATACACCAAAAAATGAAACTAAGTATGCCTTCTTCTTTTTTTTTTTTTTTCTTTTTTTTTTTCTTTTTAATTGTGTTCCATAATTTATTCTTCTAATTTATTATTTGTTTTTATCGGTTTGTAGCGTTTAGCTAGGACATTATTGTCTTTGATTTGTTTTCAAGAAACCCTCAAGTTCAAGATAACGTTTATTCATTGAAAGGTACTCATTTTTGTGCTTAGTTTATTTGTCAAGTAGTTTATATTTTTTTGTATTTGTTATTTTGGCTATATTAAGATTTTTAATAGTTACTTTGATTATTGAATTTTTTTTTCCTAATTTGATGGGTTTAATTCGGTTAATTATTCGTTGCTTTTTCGGTTGTTAATGCTAATAAGAACTATTATAAGTAAAAAATTCTAACAAAGATCTTATATTTCTAGGTACTTATCGGTTAATTTATTAGTGAGCTTTGATTATATATACATATATGACATTAACAATATATAAGATTAACTACAACATAAAATTTTGGGAAAACTTTACTTAACCCTTCTGAATTTCGTAATTTTTGCAATTATATCTCTAAAATTTAAAAACTCTCAATTTTTGCAATTATTATTATTATTATTTTTTTTTTTTGCATTTGTCACGTTGACACCTTTAGGTTTCTGACTGTGCACAAAAACTTTGCACACCAAAAACATTACATAAAACAACAAATAACGTGCAATATGGTAACCCCTAAAGTACAAACAAATGGTCAGGATATTTGATTAAATATATATATATATGTTGGAGAAATAAATAGCTCCAAAGACACGTGGGCCTAAGGTAGTATCGAGGGCTGAGCCCATCGGGTTGACCTGGCCAGATTAGACTTAAGTACAAGACCATCAATTATCTCCAAAAAACCACATATCCCAAATATATCAAGATAGGCTTCTATCCTATCCAATATGGGATAAGGTACCAAATAGAATGACATTAGCTAAAGAGTGTCATATCCAGTTTGGACTCTACTACCCAATTTGAATTCTATGAAGATAAGATTAAAGACTATGTGATCCAGGATTCAGACTCCTAATTAGATTATGCTCCAAGCACTCCAGTAGTTTCATAACTGTGAACTGTGAGTCTATAAATAAGACTACTACGTCAGGTATTTTTTACGGACAGATTCTCTGAGCTCTTGATATTACTGATATTCTTCAGAAAATTGATTTGAACTGACTTAGGCATCGAAGTGGGGGTGAGGTCGGCACCATCACACCAAATTGGTGCCGACAATATATTAGATCTACGCTCAGAGGTAATGAATTTAATTACACTGGTGTACAGTTACAAATTCAGTGCTTTGCTCGGTGATGATCGATCCAGCTTATTTCTGAAACAACAAAAAAAAAAAGGTGCAAAATCCACAAAGATCTAAAACGGCCCAAAGAGAACCCTACGGGTCTGTATTCTAATTTCAAAGAAGGAAAAGATAAGAAACAACCTTGTTGCTCTGAAGCTTCGTCAACGGCCCAAAGAAAAAAGAAAAGACCAAGAGATTTATAAGACTCCAGAAAATTCAACCGAAAAAGGAGAAAAGATCTTGCCCAACACGCCACGTTAATTGAGAACTCGACCAGATCCGTACCACATCTCACTATTAGTAGCTTTCTTGGAGCTGATCTCTTCCTTATGGGATGTCACAAACACGAACAGATTTGTTGATCTGCACCCACGCTCCATAGATCGCGTTCAACCGACATATTTGTTTTTAGTTGGCACCGAGTCGGTGCTCATTTTTGAAATACAGAGGTCTGCAAATACTCACTTGAGCTCCATCTGGGTCAAGCTCTGGCCTCTTGATCCGCACAAAATTGGAGTTCTCCTCTATAGATGTTTGAGATTCTTGAAAAATTGGAGTTCTCTTTTGTATGAGGACGGTCTAACACGAGTGAACGGAGGCAAAGCTGTGGGTCATGACCACAAGAACGGGGCTCCAAACAACACCGAGTTCAAACCCATGGATTTCTCGAAGCTGATCCAGACCAAACTAGATCCGGTTATTTCAGCAGATTGGTGTTTGTCTTCATTAGAAAAGTTTCTGTACAAGTCCTTTTTACAAACAGGAATCAGGACCCCTGTGCTCTAGTTTTCGCGGCTTAGAAACCGTGAACCTCCGAGACTCACCCAGAAGGTTTTAAACCTCCGAGGTAGACCTAGACTTCTAAGGCTTCTGGAACTCAGTCCAAACTCCAAAGGAAGGTCTGGGCCGGCTCATCTCGGGTCGAGTTTAGATACTTCCGGTGATTCCGAGTCAGTCGACAGAGGATCTGCCACCACGCAGGATTGACGATGGCCTTTACTAGCTAAACGGATGTACAACAAGATCTTCAGTTTCTGGCCGATGATGATCGTTGGTAGGAGATCAAGCCTGATCCAAGAAGATAATCGGGCTTCGACGGCGACACGCTGAAGTGCCTTTCTTACCTACCGAGCTATGGTTGTCGAGGATGCACAGAGATGCGATTATCGGTTAATACCGAGCTCGCATCAGGACACTCCAACAAGTTCCAGAAACCTCCTCCACGAAGCCCTCTCGTCTGCAGAGCACCACGTCGAGTTCGGGTCTAGTAGGTGTGACGTCTAATAGCGTGGTGTCGTCTCCGGTATCTAGGTCTTTGCATCGGCTTCTGATGACTTGTTCAGCTCAGAGGAAGAAGACGGAGACACGGTGCTGTGGACACAAACAGAATTTCAAAGTGTGGATTGTGGAAACACAGCGCTGTCAAGGAGGACCCGAATCAAATAAACAATCACGTGCCAAGAGCTCGGGTCGCTGCCAAATGACTGAGTCATGACTTGCCAGTTCGGTCATTCTTCTGTTCAAAAGCCGGTTAAGCCGATCCTGTTTGTGATGTTCTCTGTGTTCAATATGTGAATTCTAGAAATGTCAAAAAAAAAAAAAAAAAAAGAAGAAGAAGAAGAAAAGAAAAAGAAAAAAGAAAGGATTATGTATGGAGGTTAGTATACTCCGAAGAGTTTTATCCCGAGGTGGCAACCCTCCAAAAAATCCGAGGTGTTTTACCAATGAAGAAAGTCAGATCCGAGGTGTTTTACCGAGGTGAAAAGTTAGATCCGAGAGTGTTCTACCGAAGTGAAAAGTTAGATCCGAGGGTGTTCTACCAAGGTGAAAAGATAGACCCGAGGGTGTCATACCGAGGAGAAAGGATAGAACCGAGGGTATTCTACCCAAGTGAAAAGATAGATTCGAGGGTGTTCTACCCAAGTGAAAAGTTAGATCCGAGGAGATTTACCAATGAAGAAAGTTAGATCCGAGGTGAAAAGTTAGATCCGAGGTGTTTTACCAATGAAGAAAGTTAGATCTGAGGTGTTTTACCGAGGAGAAAAGTTAGATCCGAGAGTGTTCTACCCAAGTGAAAAGATAGATCCGAAGGTGTTCTACCAAGGTGAAAAGATAGACCCGAGGGTGTCATACCGAGGAGAAAGATAGACCCGAGGGTGTCATACCGAGGAGAAAGGATAGATCCGAGGGTGTTCTACCCAAGTGAAAAGATAGATTCGAGGGTGTTCTACCGAGACGAAAAGTACGTACCGAGAAGACACATACCGAGAGTATTATTCCGAAGGTACTATCCCGAAGACCCTATGCCCGAGCTTTTAGTTCCAAATAGCATAGTTCGAAGACCCCTCCAAATTTGCCATCCTCCGAAGTGCACAGTCACATGCCGAGGGACCAATCCGAACTGAGGGTCTAGCTTAAGGAACTCTCCCAAAGAGCCCCATATCGAGGGGTGTGCAAGATAAGGAATTCCAAGTAAGACAGTTCATCTTCATCGAATTCACCAGATAAGTTCATACTCTTCTTTTACAATCATGATTCATGTTAAAGTAAGGATAAATGTTGGTTTTTATCAACCAGGAAAAAATATATATATGCATGCACTTGTACGCTTTGCCGAAATGTATATATATTTTGATAAAATAGACTCAAGTGTTGAAGCTTCACTCCTGTCATGAGTGAAAGGATCACAAAATCATCTTGACAGATGAAAAGAATATATGGTGCTACTGTGCATTCTGCTATTTTGTTTTAGTATATGCAATGCTTTGTTAACACTTTTTGCAAAAAAGATACGGGGAGACAACCCCTACAACAAATTATACAAGGAAAGTCTCTCGATTAGTCCAACACCGAGACCCAGGGAGACAACCCTGCAAAGAAAACAAGGAAAGTCTCTCAGTTAGTCCAACATCGAGAGCCAGGGAGACAACCCTGTAGAGAAAACAAGGAAAGCCTCTCAGTTAGTCCAACACCGAGAGCAAAGAGAACAGACAGTCCCCAGGTATTGATTGATCTCTGCTAAGAATAAAGCAGCAGTTCGAGACAGAATGGAAGCACTTCTTCATCAAACTTCTCTAAAGATGATCGAGCTACATCAACGTCCATCTGACTCCTCCCCTTGAACGACTCGAAAGAGTTATGGTGGGGATGCTCAGGAAAGAATCCGCCCGAATCCTTTCCTCGAACAACCCGAAAGGGTCATGGAAAGGATACAAAAGGTTGAAACCTCCCGGTTGGGGGTTTCCGAAGGATGAGGACTAGAATCCGTCCGATTCCTTTCCTCGAACAACCCGAAAGGGTCATGGAAAGGATACAAAGGGTTGAAACCTCTCGGTTGGGAGTTTCCGAAGGATAAGACTAAGGATATCCAGAAAAGAATCCGCCCGAATCCTTTCTTCGGACAACCTGAAAGGGTCATGGAAAGGATACAAAGGGTTGAAACCTCCCGGATGGAGGTTTCCGAAGGATAAGGTTATGGATATCCCGATTAGAATCCGCCCGATTCCTTTCCTCGAACAACCCGAAAGGGCCATGGAAAGGATACAAAGAGTTGAAACCTCCCGGTTGGGGGTTTTCGAAGGATAAGGTTAAGAATTGGCCCGAGTCCTTTCCTCGGACAACCCGAAAAGGGTTATGGAAAGGATACCAAGGCGAGATTGGAGATTCAGAAGGATAAAGCTTTAGGATGACAAAGCTCTAGAAAGGAAGGTAAAGCTCAGCGACTTGGCTACCCACCTCGAACGACTTAGCCTGCGGTCGCAGACTGAAGTTATGGGGGGTAGTTCAATAAGGTAAACAAACAGGAAGGTAAAGGTTTGGGAAGACAGATCTTCAGGAAGGTAAAGGTTTAGGAAGATAGATCTTCCAGAAGGTAAAGGTTCAGGGAGATAAAGATTTAGGAAGATAAAGCTTCAGAAAAATAAAGCTTCAGAAAGGTAAACAGGAAGGTAAAGATTCAGGATGATAAAGCTTTAAGAAGATAAAGTTTCAGGGAGATAAAGCTTCAGAACGACAAAACTTTAGGATGACAAAGCTTCAGAATGATAAAGCTTCAAGAAGGTAAAGCTTCAGGAAGGTATGAGGATAAAACCTCTTTAAAAAATCATCAAGTAAGACTCAACACTTTGATGCAAATATTTTTTCTATTCTCCTCTGTAAAATTTTTCAACAAACCGATTGTTTGTTCAAAATTTTTTGGGGTAGCTTAAAGTTCAAAAAATTAGACTAGTTTTTCCCTCGGAAAAAACTAACACAAACCGATTGTTTGTTCAAGTTTTGGGGGTAACTGTAGTATAAAAAGTAAGATTTATAAGAAACCGAGATATGTCTCGGAAGAAGTTTTTGAGTGAGAAACTTTAAACTTTTTTCCAGATAAAGATGTTTAATTCAGTTTGAAAAATTATGATGTTCTACGGCTAATAAGATAAGGAAAGTGAAAGTCAAAATGTCCAAGGCTTCCATTCATTAACATTGAAATTTTGTTCATTACAAAAAAAAAATTTTGCATGAAAAAGAAAAGATACATTTGAAAAGGAAAGTTCAAGTATTTACAGGTTGAAGCCCCGAGACTCATTCCGAACTCCGAGATCTCTTTTACACCATCGTCCAGGATACTAAGAGGACCTGACTATCCGCCTCGAACGACTTAGCCCGCGGTCGCGGACTAAAGTTATGGGGGGTAGCTCAACAAAGTTAAAGCTTATGCAAAGGGAAAATCACGGAAGCTACACCAAGCTCTCAGATTAAGATCTCTCAGGAGCAGCTCGGACAAAGATACGGGGAGACAACCCTTTCAACAAAACCTTACGGGGAGACAACCCCTATAACAAACCTTACGGGGAGACTACCCCTATAACAAACCGTACGGGGATATCATCTCTACAAAAAATAACCAAGTGAAACCAAGCTAGATGGTGTTCAGATTAGAAGATTCGGTACGCCAAGCACAAAACCTCGGGCCACCGGAAGCCCCTAGTCGTTGTAAGTCTCAGACAACCAAAGCCTCAGCGCTAGTCTGAGCCTCTAAAGTCGCCAAGAGAGATTTTTGTGGAAGCGATCTACGAAGCACTACCGATGAAGAAGCTTCGGGTATGTTAAGCCTTTGTCTTCAACGGTTTACCCTTTTTTGTCAAACAGAACCTTGATCTTAGGAAAGTTGTACGCAAAGTGTTCTCTCAGTGTGGCATTTCACCACAATCTTGGTGAAATCAACTACATCAGTCCGATCCATCTCCTACCGAGAGTAGAGGATCATCTTCACAACTTTAGCCCGACCGACAATATTATGTAGAGGCACTTATGCAGAAGATATCTATGGGAAGTTGCTATTAGTACTTTGACAGATCACAAGTGTCCAAGAATTGAATTGGCTTCCATCAGGTCAGACGCCACTCCAATCCAGAGATTCGAGGCATTATTTGTCATAATTACTTTGAAAGAGGCGGCAATTGTCAGATACAGATTATAGAAGATCCAGATTCAGAAATTGAGGTATTTAATTCTCTTACATTCTAAATTCAAATAAGAGAATTAGGGGGGTAACTGTTGGAGAAATAAATAGCTCCAAAGACACGTGAGCCTAAGGTAGTATAGATGGCTGAGCCCATCGGGTTGACTCGGCTAGATTAGACTTAAGTACAATACCATCAATTATCTCCAAAAAGCCACATATCCCAAATATATCAAGATAGGCTTCTATCCCATCCAATATGGGATAAGGTACCAAATAGAATGACATTAGCTAAAGAGAGTGTCATATCCAGTTTGGACTCTACTACCCAATTTGAATTCTATGAAGATAAGATTAAAGACTATGTGATCTAGGACTCAGACTCCTAATTAGATTATGCTCCAAGCACTCCAGTAGTTTCATAACTGTGAATTGTAAGTCTATAAATAAGACTACTACGTCAGGTATTTTTTACGGACAGATTCTCTGAGCTCTTGAGATTACTGATATTCTCCAGAAAATTGATTTGAACTGACTTAGGCATCGGAGTGGGGGTGAGGTTGGCACCCCCGACGAGCCGTTTATTATTTTGCAGATTACGAGGGGAGCGAACATCAAGGAAGGCAACGAATCATAAGGCAACACGTCACCACTTGATTATATTGATTCGAAGAGGAGATGATACAAAGCCTTGATGCGAGGCAAGATTTAAGATACAAGGAAGGGAAGGGAATAGTACTGATACAAAAGGATAGAAAGGCTAAAGGCTGATAGGCGATTACAGATTGGCTCTTAAGTGGATTTTAAATCATTATATTTCATTATCTTCATAATACTCATTATCTTCATTATTATACTGTCTTTCTCTTAGTACTATCACCTGGGTGAGTTTATGGTATCAGAGACAAGGGTGAGTAGAGAGAGGGTTCAGAGTTTGCGATAATATTCCGAGTCGTAGGTGGTCGGTCCGAACTGCTAGCGTTGGTTTAGCGTGAGTCCGTTGGTCAGCCCGGTTGCCAGGAGAGCGTTTAGGGTGGTCCCGGCAGTGGTCCCGATAGAGTTCGAATTGATTATTGAAAACTTAGAGTATTAAAACAAATGATGGATTCAATCTTTAGGAGCTCTTCCTCTAGGTCTCATAGGCCTTCTTTAGTTGATAGTAATAATGGGAACGTCATTAATAATGAAGAAATTTGTATTATGGATCAAGAATTAAATCTTCAAGAATGGAAATTACCTTCTGTCCCTGCAAAAAATATTTATAAACAATCAACCTTTTCAAATCTTTCTTTTTTATCAGATTATACAATCAAAACTGTGGAAAGAACAGTCTCTTTGAATAAGGAATATGAAACTATTAAATTATTCTCAAAAGATAGTATTGATCAGCATAAGCAAAAATATTCTTTTATACACATAGGATTAGTCCAAGTAGCTGTTAAACCATTAACAAGGCAAGGATTGAATAATAGTGTATTATTATGTCTAAGAGATGGTAGACATCTAAGGTTTAAAGACTCTTTATTAGGATCAATAGAATCATCTTTGTATGAAGGTCCCGTATATTTTAATTGTTATCCAAATTTTTCATTATCCTTATTTGACCCTACTCTTTTGCATGCCTTAGAATTGAATGTTAAAACTGATGGCTATAGTATGATGAAAAATGCTTTACCTTTAAATATTGTATATAGAATCTATTATAAACTTATGAAAACAACTTTAGAACCTCAGGCATTATTAGAAAGTTCAAAAGGTCAAACTTTATTATTACAATGTAATACACAAAATTCCACAATATGCATACCAAAACAAATTAGTTGGGATGATATAGTATTACCGAATAAATGGACTTTAGAAAATCTAGTTCCTTTACCAAAAATAGAAAATAATGAGACAGATTTGGATTATATTACTCAGGCAAAAGATGGTACTATAGGATTAAATTTCCAGTCTTATAGAAAATCAAAATCATACTCAAGAGCTTCTGACTCGAGAACTCCAACTTCGTATAATGAAATAATAGATAAACCTGTTTCTCCTCCTAGGTATAATTTAAGCCAATTAGAAACAAATCTACAAGGTATTAATAAAGGAAAATTTGTAGATACTCCTTTCTATTCTGTAGCCTCTGCAGCCAGTGAAATAAATAATCCTCTTAGAAATTATAATGATATGAATAATCCAAACTCTCCTACTCAATCTCAAATGGAAGATCCACAAATCATGGTGATAATAAAAGATTATGAACTAAATAAAAATTATAAGATAAATAAGGAAAAATTAAGAAAAGACTTTACGTCTCCAGAATATGATGATAAGAGAGAATGGTTTTTTAATACATTTTCAAAATATTTACAAAATCAAATAAGAACTAAATGGTATAATCATATGAATGAATTAGGAACTGATATATACTTCTTTCCTTGGTTTGAACAGAATTATGCAAAAATTGATATTAACAAAGTTAATACAGTTAGTAGAACTAAGAATAGTTGGATAAAAGTACAGAATAATGAAGTTGTTCATGAAGAATATCCCCCTTATGAATCTATAACTCTTGCACATAGAGGATCACAAATAATTGCTTCTCCTATTAAAAAAGTAAGTCTTAGTGATGATAATAAGAATATGGATAATATTATACAACAGAATAATTTTACAAACACATATATAAAAGTTCTAGGTGATAAATTAGAAAGAATTGAAAATCAGATAAACCCATTCACAATAAAAAATCAAGAAAAAGAAATTGAAAGACCTTTATTTATACCATATGAAACTCCTCCTAATTTGCAATTTTCTTTTAAAAAAGACAATACAGAATTATTAGAAGAAATTTCTAAAAGATTAGATACTTTAAAAATAAAGAATCATGCTTCTACCTCAAATCATAAAGAAATTTTGACCATAAAAAATAATCATAAAGAAACAAAAAATACTGATACTGAATCATACATAGATAAATTACAATCTCAATTCAAAATTTTAGATATAAACAAAATGAATTCAGGATATATTAATGATCCAGGAAGAGAGGTCAGGAATAATTACAAAGGCAAATACACAAGGCATACTTCCATAACCCGTAATTGGTATCCTAAACCTACACCCCCTGATATACAATTTGAAGAAAGAGAATTAGGGATAAGAGCTGCTTACACAGCTGATGCTTTGTATGAATGGAATATAGATGGATTATCAGAATATGAACTTTTAAATGTTTTGCATGAAATGATGATGGTAGCAAATGTTTATAAAGGTGCTAATAGATCAGATCATCAGGTAGCAAATAGTTTAATAACAGGATTTACAGGTCAATTAAAAGGATGGTGGGATAATACTTTAACAGAAGAACAAAGATCATTTTTAAAAACAAATTATAAAACTGATATTGCTGGAAATTTTATAATGAATGAGCATAAACAACCAATAGAAGATGCTGTTAATACTTTAATATTTGCAATTACAAAACATTTTGTAGGAGATCCTTCAGTATATAGAGAAAATATTTATGACAGTTTAGAACGTTTAAAATGCCCTACTTTAACAGATTTTAGATGGTATAAAGATGTTTTTCTTTCAAGAGTATTAGTTAGAACTGATAATAGAGCCCCATATTGGAAAGAAAAATTCATAGGAGGATTACCAAATATTTTGCTCATAAGGTTAGGGAAAAATTGAATAATGATGGTCACAATGATTAGAATATTGCACGTAATGCAATGAATGGGGGCATGATACATCTATATGTGATTATCCGGAAGATGAATGGAGACTTACTTTTTCTGACCAAGATATTGATTATGATGACTATTATAGTAATGATTAAATGAATGAAGACTTTATGAAGATGCAACTTTATGAATCAGAAGACTTTTTGAAGAAAGATGCATTATGACAACTTTATCAAGACTTTTTGAATCATTGTCAGAATTCATGTATCAGCCGACGCAAAAGACAAATGATGCTCAGAAGACTCAGAATTATTGTTGAATTACTGTTCAAAAGTCATGCGGAGCATTGAATTATTACCTACTCAATAATTATTGGTGCGAATTATTGGTGCTTCACTGTTCAGAAGGCACGTGATACATTGAATTATTGCTGCTGTCCAGAATTACGTCGAATTATTGCTGCCAACGACCCAGAATTATGGTTGTGGAATCATTACCTACCTTACTGTTCAGAAGATATGTAGAATATTTTCTAATGTTTATATTTGTAATTTTCCTTTTCCTTTCGCCTATAAAAGGCTTGTAAGTTATGTTTAGAAGGCAGAAGTTTTTGGAGAGGTTTACAAGCTTTCAGAAAGAAGCCATCAGCCTTTCGAGCCTTTAGCCTTTCTATCCTTTTGTATCAGTACTATCAGTACTATTCCCTTCCCCTTCCTTGTATCTTATCTTGCCTCGCATCAAGGCTTTGTATCATCTCTGCTTGAATCAATAATATCAAGTATGTTTATTAACTCTTCCTTGTCTTCACTATATGATTCTCCTTTGTATTATGTTTTCGAATTATTTTGTTAAATTATTTTAAATCATTATCTTTCATCATCTACTTTCATTATCTTCATAATACTCATTATCTTCATTATTATACTGTCTTTCTCTTAATACTATCACTTGGGTGAGTTTATATTTTTGTTTTAAGAACATTATTTGTTTGGAAATAAATCTGAATAAGATCTTCTTTCTCATAATTTCAGTACTAATTCTTTTTTCTGTTTTTATAAAAGAATCAAATAATGCTAAAAATAGATTCCTTAATATTATTCTAGAAGTAATATCTTTTACTAAAATAATCGTAGTCTTAAAGCATATTCCATCATTACATATATGAGCATTAGGTATTTTATTTTCTATATTTAATCTAGTTCCACTAGGTTGATGTAATTTTTCAGTTGTTTTTTCATAATATTTTGTAGGTATAATTCCTTCTTGAATACAATTCATATCTGCACCTGAATCTAATAATGCTATGGTTGTAATTTGAAATTCAACATTAATAATTAAAGTAATTTCAACATACCATTTTTGAAAGATTATTCTATCTATAATATTAATGAATAATTCTTTATCTATCGAATCATGTTTAGTATTATCATGATTTTTGATTTTATCATCCTGTATAATCTTTTTTGTATGTTGTTCTTCTGATTGTAATGTTATAAATTCTTGTACTATTTGTTCATTAGAGATCTTGAAATTATATTTTAATTCTTGGTATCAGTTATGTTATTTATTTCAAATTTTAAGTCTGGACCTGTAGTAGGATGTTTTTCTTGTTTAAATCTTTTAGAGACATCAATAAGATTATAATTCATGTTATTAGCAATAATTTTCTCTTTTTGAATAATTTCAGATAAGTATTTTATTTTTGTTTCTGGATCTTCAATTTGATTTATTAATTCCAATATTATTCTTTCTTCTTTTGTTATAGTATTTATATATTTTCTACACATATTCTTATTATTATAGAAACATAATCTTATTTCAATATCAGAATATTCAATATTTTGAGATATAATATTGTTATTATTAATTTGTAATAATTCTTCAGGTTTAGATAATACATCTAAGAGTTGGGATATAAGTTTTTTAATTTTATTTTTTATTTTGAAATTATAATAACTAATTTGACCAAATTTGTAATATAAAGTTTTAGAACTTTTTGTCTTATAAGGTTTGTATGATCTTATCTTCTTTTTATGAAACTTATACTTAATGGATGATACTATTAAAGAAATAAAACAATTTAGAAAATCATTTTGATAAAATGATCCTAATTCTTTTTTATCATATTTCTTATCCTTAAAATGATTTGTTAATCTTAAATCATAAATCATACATAAATTTAATTCTATATGTTTTAATGTATTAATAATTCTTCTATATGTAAGACTCATACAATCATTGTGACAATTATTAAATTTTTCTTTAACCTTATGGGTAAAATAATCTATAAATCTTTCTTTCCAATAAGAGTTTCTTTTATTTATTCTGATTAATAATTCTGGGAGAAATACATCTTTATACCACTTAAAATTTGTTGAAGAAAGGTTTTTTAAATGTTTTAAATTTTTATAAATATTTTTCTTATATCTTAAAACATCTTTTATAGATTGATTTGAAACAATATTTGATATTTGATAGTCTGATTTATTAGGACATTTATAAGTATTTGCTATTATCATTATATCATGCAAGATATCTAAAATTTCATAATCTGATAAATCATTTATATTCCAATTATATAAAGCATTAGCTATATAAGCAGTTCTTGTTTTTAATTTAGCTTTTATTCCTAATTTTTCAAATTGTATATCAGGAGGTTTAAGATACCAATTATGAATTATAGAAGTATGTGTAACATAATTTCCTTTATAATTATTCCTAAGTATTATTCCACTATCATTTCTATTTTCTAAAATCATTCTGTTTAGATCTAGATCTTGAGATTGTATCTTATCAATGTCTAATTCTATACCTAATTCTGTTTCTGATTCTTCTTGTGATCTTTCTAAAATTTTATTATGATTTGATGTAGAAATATGATTTTTATTCTCTTGATCTGGAATTTTAGGAATTTCTTCTAATAATTCTGTATTATTTATTTTAAAAGAAAATCGTAAATTGGGAGGAGTTTCATATAATAAAAGTCTTTCAGTTTCTTTTTCTTGATTTTTAATTTTTAATGATTTTATCTGATTTTCAATTTTATTAGTTTTGTCATTAAAAGCTTTTATACATATATTTGTAAAATCATTTTGTAATATAATATTATTATCATTACTAGGATTAGCTTTAAAAGAAGAAGTAATTAATTTAAGAGGAGAAGTAACTAATTGTGAATCTTTATGAATAAGGCTTAATGATTCGTTAGGAGTATATTCTTTATGAATAATTTCATTAGGTAAAGGACTAATTTCATTAGGTAAAGGATTTTTATCATTATTATTCATATTTTTATTATCATCATTAAGACTTGTTACTTCAAGAGGAGAAACAATTATTTGTGATTCTAAATGTATAGGAGTTATAGATTCAGAAGGAGGGCATTCTTTAATGATTTGACTATTTTCAATTCTACAGGTAGTACTATCTTCTTTAATATTAATTTTGGCATAATTACGTTCAAACCAGGGGAAGAAATACATATCTGTTTTTGTTTTATTCATTTCATTATACCATCTAGTTCTTATATGATTTTGTAAATTTTGTGAAATTGTATTAAAAAACCATTTTCTCTTATCATCATATTTAGGGAACACAAAATCTTTTCGTAATTTATCTTTGTTTATTTCGTAATTTTTATTTAACTCATTTCTAATCATAATTTCAAAATCTTTCATAACCCTATTCTCTCCATTATTTATGACGTTCCCATTATTACTATCAGATAAAGAAGGCCTATGAGACCTAGAGGAAGAGCTCCTAAAGATTGAATACATTATTTGTTTTAATACTCTAAGTTTTCAATAATCAATACGAACTCTATCGGGACCACTGCCGGGACCACCCTAAACGCTCTCCTGGCAACCGGGCTGACCAACGGACTCACGCTAAACCAACGCTAGCAGTTCGGACCGACCACCTACGACTCGGAGTATTATCGCAAACTCTGAACCCTCTCTCTACTCACCCTTGGCTCTGATACCATAAACTCACCCAGGTGATAGTACTAAGAGAAAGACAGTATAATAATGAAGAACAACATACAAAAAAGATTATACAGGATGATAAAATCAAAAATCATGATAATACTAAACATGATTCGATAGATAAAGAATTATTCATTAATCTTATAGATAGAATAATCTTTCAAAAATGGTATGTTGAAATTACTTTAATTATTAATGCTGAATTTCAAATTACAACCATAGCATTATTAGATTCAGGTGCAGATATGAATTGTATTCAAGAAGGACTTATACCTACAAAATATTATGAAAAAAAACTGAAAAATTACATCAACCTAGTGGAACTAGATTAAATATAGAAAATAAAATACCTAATGCTCATATATGTAATGATGGAATATGCTTTAAGACTACGATTATTTTAGTAAAAGATATTACTTCTAGAATAATATTAAGGAATCTATTTTTATCATTATTTGATTCTTTTATAAAAACAGAAAAAAGAATTAGTACTGAAATTATGAGAAAGAAGATCTTATTCAGATTTATTTCCAAACAAATAATGTTCTTAAAACAAAAACATAAAAGAATAAAAGAACAATTAAATGATCCTTTATTACAACAAAAAATTAAAAGTTTTCAAAGAAAAATAGAATCAGAAATTTGTGCTAATATTTCAAAAGCTTTTGGGTATAATAAGAATCATGTTGTTCAATTACCTTATGAACCAAGTTTTGAGAAGAAAATAATACTAACAAAAATTAGGCCTATTCAAATGAATCAAGAATTATTAGAAATCCAAGATTTATTACAAAAATGTCTAAACCAGAAAAGTAAATTACCTTGGAATTATTCAACTTTTTATATTCAGAAAAATGTTGAATTAGAAACTTTAAAATGGATAAGGTATCCAATTCTTAATAAAAGAGATTTACTTTCAAGATTAAATGATGCTACTATATTTTCAAAATTTAATATGAAAAGTGGATTTTGGCAAATCCGAATAAATGAAAATGATAGATATAAAATTGTTTTTACAGTATCCTTCAAACATTATGAACGAAATGATATGTCATTTGAATTAAAAAATGCTCTCAGAAAATTTCAAAATGATATGAATAATATTTTCACTCCTTTTATCAACTTTTCCATAAATAATGTTTTAATCTTCTATAAACAAAATTGGAAATATTTACATGCTTTTGTCCAAATCATAAATAATAATGGATTGGTAATTTCACCAACTAAAATTAACTTATCTTTGAATAATATTCACTTTCTTGGTCATATTATTGTTCAAAAAATTATTATAAATAAATCATTACTATTTCTTGATGAAATAAAAGATAAGAATCAGTTACAAAGATTTATAAGAAGCTTAAATTATATTTCTGATTATTATAAGCATTCTAGAATCATTTGCAAAAATCATTATAAAAAATTAAAAAAGAATTCTCCTCATTGGTCAAATCAACATACAAAAATTATTAGACATGTCAAAATCATTACATGCCTAGGTTTCCCTTCCTCTAATACTTTTAGAATTATTGAAACCAATGTCTCAAAAATAGGTAAAGAATATTATGTCTATGAAGTTTGTTATCATTCTGGTATATGGTATACTCCACAAAATTATAGTATTATCAAAAAAGAGATTTTAGCCATTGTATTATGCATTCATGAATTTCAAAATAATCTTTTAAATCAAGAATTTATTATCTGTGTTGAGTATGAAGAATTTCCAGCGAAAATTCCTCAAAATCTTAAGCGCCTAACTCCAGCGGAGAAAGGAAAGGTTAAGGTGAATGAGTATGAAGAATTTCCAGCTGAAATTCTACAAAAAATTCCTCAAAAAGATGATAATAATATAGCTTCTAAGCAAATATTTACAAAATGGCAAGTTTTAAGCTCTTTAAATTATTTTGATTTTAAAATTGATTATATAAAGAGAGAATCAAATAGTATCCCTGATTTCTTAACCCATGATCTTTTTTCAGGGAAAATGAATAAGCCAGATAGATCAAAAATTCAAAATCCTAGTGATTATGCTATTAAGCAATCATCTCAGAATAATCCTTCTTTCACTTCCCCAACAAATGTTGTCCCAACTCAGAATAAGTTTACTATCTTAGGAAACTTTCCTCCTTTACCTTCTAAATTATCCACTTTTGCCCAGACAACATCATCTTCTTCAAAGGATCATTCCTCTTCAAAATCAGATAGTATAAGTTCTCCTTGTCCCGTACCAATAATACCCACTTTTGCCCAACCATCCCAAATATTGCATAAATACAAAACAGTCCAGCCAAAATTATTCCCTATTGAATTTGAGTATCAGCATATGAAGAATGCCAGAGAATTAGTAACAAAAGTGTTCCCGCCAGGATGGAATTTTGTGCCAGAAGAGAAAAATAAATCTCAAAAATTTTATGAATTCATCCTAGTAGATTCTGGATCAGTCATCTTATCTCATACTCCTTGTAAATTTGACCCAGATCTTAAAAGAATTGCCTTTTCTAAATGTACTATAAAAAATTTTCTTTCACCAGCCCAATGGAATTATAACCCTTGGCAAGGCAGAAAATTTTCACAACCCTTTCATCCCCAAACTTATAATTATTTTGATTATCAAAAAGCTTGGTATAATACCTTCTATCTTCAGAATGATCGTTACCAACATTCTTGGTTTTTCACCTTTGACAAAATTCATCAAGTCCAATCATTACCATTATGGTTTGAATATTGGTGGAAGCTCTTTGGAGCAGAAACTGGTATTTTACCACCTCCTCTTCACAACAAATTTTTAGATTATTCAAAGACTCATCCTTCTCCGTCTCATTTTGATAATTTTCCCCCAGAACTTTATTTCTTCCTTCACTTTAGCATTCCTTGGATAATGTCTTGGGATTATAATTTCTTTTCTCCAGAAAATAATAATCCTCAGTCTCCCAATAATAATATCAGATACATTGTCCGCACTACTGCAGTCAAATGGTGGGATAAATATACTTATGATAATATTATTACAAAAATTAATAAATTATGCACGGAACAATTCCTAGCCTCGAATCAGTTTCTTGTTAAGAAGAACATTAATCAGGCCAAATTAGCCTCCTCCAGTTCAAAGCATGAGTTTAAAAAGCATTTGCTCGAAACTCTATCTCAATTATCAGATGATGAAGATGAAAATAAAGATGAACCAGTATTAGCAGGATATGCTCAAGACCCTTATGCAGATTCTCAAGATCCTTATGCAGACTTAGCATTATGAAGACTTTATGAATCAGAAGACTTTTTGAAGAATCATTTATGAGCCATATTAAAATTATGAAGACTTTATGAATCAGAAGACTTTTTGAAGAAAGATGCATTACGATAACTTTATTATGATATCAAGACTTTTTGAATCATTGTCAGAATTCATGTATCAGCCGTCACAAAAAACAAAACAATCAATTACTCCTTAGGAATCAGTTCATGGAATCAGTTCATGTATCAGCCGCCACAACAGACAAAATAATTAATTTTGCTCAGGAAACAGTTCAAGAATTATTGCTACTTTAAATCAGTCAGAAGACCCAAGAATTATTAGTGCTTTACTATTCAGAAGGCACGCGGAACATTATTGCTACTTTAAATCAGTCAGTATAGAAGACCCAAGAATTATTGGTGCTTTACTATTCAGAAGGCACACGGAACATTGAATCATTGCCATTCAGAATTATTACTTTTACTGTTTAGAAGATATGCCGAATATTTTCTACTGTTGATATTTGTAGTTTTCCTTTTTCTTTTAGCCTATATAAAGGCATGTAAGTTATGTTTAGAAGGCAGAACTTTTTAGAAGTTTTTAGAAGTTTTTAGAAGTTTTTAGAAGTTTTTTAGAGAAGCTTTTAGAGAGAAGCCACTTAAGAGCCAATATGTAATCGCCTATCAGCCTTTAGCCTTTCTATCCTTTGTATCAGTACTATCAGTGTACTATTCCCTTCCCTTCCTTGTATCTTATCTTGCCTCGCATCAAGGCTTTGTATCATCTCCGCTCGAATCAATATAATCAAGTATGTTTATTACTTTGTCTTTCTCTTCACTATATGATTCTCCTTTGTATTATGTTTTAAAATTATTTTGTTAAATTATTTTAAATCATTATCTTTCATCATTTTCTTTCATTATCTTCATAATACTCATTATCTTCATTATTATACTGTCTTGACCTGTAGTAGGATGTTTCTCTTGTTTAAATCTTTTAGAGACATCAATAAGATTATAATTTATGTCATTAGCAATAATTTTCTCTTTTTGAACTATTTCAGATAAGTATTTTATTTTTGTTTCTGGATCTTCAATTTTATTTATTAATTCCAATATTATTCTTTCTTCTTTTGTTATAGTATTTATATCTTTTCTGCACATATTCTTATTATTACAGAAACATGATCTTATTTCAATATCAGAATATTCAATATTTTGAGATATAGTATTGTTGTCGTTAATTTGTAATAATTCTTCAGATTTTATATCATATTCAAATAATATGTTTAAAAGTTGAAATAATCTACATAAAACAAGAGATAAAAGAATTAAAATATAATTTCAAGATTTCTAATGAACAATTAGTACAAGAATTTATAACATTACAATCAGAAGAACAGCATACAAGAAAGATTATAGAGGATGACAAAATCAAAAATAATGATAATACCGAACATAATTCGATAGATAAAGAATTATTCATTAATCTTATAGATAGAATAATCTTTCAAAAATGGTATGTTGAAGTTACTTTAATAATTAATGCTGAATTATTAGTTACAACCATAGCATTATCAGATTTATGTGCAGATATGAATTGTATCCAAAAAGGAATTATACCTACAAAATATTATAAAAAAACAAATAAATTATTACATCAATCTAATAAAACAAAATTAAAAATTAAAAATAAATTATCTAATACCCATATATGTAATAATGAAATATGTATTAAAATATATTTTAAGACTACCATTATTTTAGTAAAAGATATTACTTCTAGAATAATATTAAGGAATCCATTTTTAGCATTATTTAATTCTTTTATAAAAACAGAAAAAATAATTAGTACTGAAATTATGAGAAAGAAAATCAAAATCTTATTCAGATTTATTTTACTAATAATAGAAGATATTAATGATATTTCCAAACAAATAATGTTCTTAAAACAAAAACATAAAAGAATAAAAGAACAATTAAATGATCATTTATTACAACAAAGAATTAAAAGTTTTCAAAGAAAAATAGAATCAGAAATTTGTGCTAATATTTCAAAAGCTTTTGGATATAATAAGAATCATGTTGTTCAATTACCTTATGAATCGAATTTTGATAAGAAAATAATACTAACAAAAATTAGGCCTATTCAAATGAATCAAGAATTATTTGATTATTGTAATAAAGAAATCCAAAATTTATTACAAAAATATCTAAAACAAAAAGGTAAATTACCTTGGAATTATTCAGCTTTTTATGTTCAGAAAAATGTTGAATTAAAAACTTTAAAATGGATAAGGTATCCAATTCCTAATAAAAGAAATTTACTTTCAAGATTATATGATGCTACTATATTTTCAAAATTAAATATGAAAAGTAAATTTTGGCAAATCCAAATAAATAGATATAAAATTACTTTTTCAGTATCCTTTAGACATTATGAACAGAATGATATGTCATTTGAATTAAAAAATGCTCTTAGAGAATTTCAAAATATTATGAATAATATTTTCACTTTTACCAACTTTTCCATAAATGATGTTTTAATCTTCTCTAAATCAATCAAACAAAATTGGAAACATTTACATGCTTTTGTTCAAATCATAAAAAATAATGGATTGATAATTTCACCAACTAAAATCAACTTATCTTTGAATAATATTCATTTTCTTGGTCATAATATTGTTCAAAATATTTTCATAAATAAATCATTGCAAATTCTTGATGAAAATCAGTTACAAAGATTTCTAGAAAGCTTAAATTATATTTCTGATTATTATAAGAATTTTACAATCATTTGCAAATCTCATTATCAGAAATTAAAAAAGAATTCTCCTCTTTGGTTAAATCAATATACAGAAATTATTAGACATGTCAAAATCCTTACATGCCTAGGTCTCACTTCCTCTAATACTTTTAGAATTATTGAAACCAATGTCCCAGATATAGGTAGAGAATATTATGTCTATGTAGTTTGTTATCATTATGATATATGGTATACTCCACAAAATTATAGTATTATCAAAAAAGAGATTTTAGCCATTGTATTATGCATTCATAAATTTCAAAATGATCTTTTAAATCAAGAATTTATTATCAGTGTTGAGTATGAAGAATTTCCAGCGGAAATTCCTCAAAATCTTAGGCGCCTAACTCTAGAGGAGATAGGAAAGGCTAAGGTGAATAAGTATGAAGAATTTCCAGGGGAAATTCTACAGAAAATTCCTCAAAAAGATGATAATAATATAGCTTCTAAACAAATATTTACAAAATAGCAAGTCATTTTAAGCTCTTTAAATTATTTTGATTTTAAAATTGCATATATAAAGAGAGAATCAAATAGTATCCCTGATTTCTTAACCTATGATCTTTTTTCAGGGAAAATGAATAAGCCAGATAAATCAAAAATTCAAAATCCTGGTGATTATGCTATTAAGCAATCATCTCAGAATAATCCTTCTTTCACTTCCCCAACAAATGTTGTCCCAACTCAGAATAAGTTTACTGTCTTAGGAAACTTTCCTCCTTTATCCTCCAAATTAGCCACTTTTGCCCAGACAATATCATCTTCTTCAAAGGATCATTCCTCTTCAAAATCAGATAGTATAAGTTCTCCTTGTCCCGTACCAATAATACCCACTTTTGCCCAACCATCCCAAATATTGCATAAATACAAAACAGTCCAGCCAAAATTATTCTCTATTGAATTTGAGTATCAGCATATGAAGAATGCCAGAGAATTAGTAACAAAAGTGTTCCCGCCAGGATGAAATTTTATGCCAGAAGAGAAAAATAAATCTCAAAAATTTTATGAATTCATCCTAGTAGATTCTGGATCAGTCATATTATCTCATACTCCTTGTAAATTTGACCCAGATCTTAAAAGAATTGTCTTTTCTAAATGTACTATAAAAAATGTGCTTTCACCAGCCCAATGAAATTATAACCCTTGGCAAGGTAGAAAATTTTCACAACCTTTTCATCCCCAAACTTATAATTATTTTGATTATCAAAAAGCTTGGTATAATACCTTCTATCTTCAGAATGATCGTTACCAACATTCTTGGTTTTTTATCTTTGACAAAATTCATCCAGTCCAATCATTACCATTATGGTTTGAATATTGGTGGAAACTCTTTGGAGCAGAAACTGGTATTTTACCACCTCCTCTTCACAACAAATTTTTAGATTATTCAAAGACTCATCCTTCTCCATCTCCTTTCAATAATTTTCCCCCAGAACTTTATTTCTTCCTTCACTTCAGCATTCCTTGGATAATGTCTTGGGATTATAATTTCTTTTCTCCAGAAAATAATAATCCTCAGTCTCCCAATAATAATATCAGATACATTGTCCGCACTACTGCAGTCAAATGGTGGGATAAATATACTTATGATAATATTATTACAAAAATTAATAAATTGTGCACGGAACAATTCCTAGCCTCGAATCAGTTTCTTGTTAAGAAGAACATTAATCAGGCTAAATTAGCCTCCTCCAGTTCAAAGCATGAGTTTAAAAAGCATTTGCTCGAAACTGTATCTCAATTATCAGATGATGAAGATGAAAATAAAGATGAACTAGTATTAGCAGGATATGCTCAAGACCCTTATGCAGATTCTCAAGATCCTTATGCAGATTATGCAGACTTAGCATTATTAAGATTTTATGAATCAGAAGACTTTTTGAAGAATCATTTATGAGCCATACTAAAATTATGAAGACTTTATGAATCAGAAGACTTTTTGAAGAAAGATGCATTACGACAACTTTATTATGATATCAAGACTTTTTGAATCATTGTCAAAATTCATGTATCAGCCGTCACAAAAGACAAAAAAATCAATTACTCCTTAGGGATCAGTTCATGGAATCAGTTCATGTATCAGCCGCCACAACAGACAAAATAATTAATTTTGCTCAGAAAACAGTTCAAGAATTATTGCTACTTTGAATCAGTCAGAAGATCCAAGAATTATTGGTGCTTTACTATTCAGAAGGCACGCGGAACATTATTGCTACTTTAAATCAGTCAGTACAGAAGACCCAAGAATTATTAGTGCTTTACTATTCAGAAGGCACACGGAACATTGAATCATTGCCGTTCAGAATTATTAGAAGAAATTCCTAAAATTCCAGATCAAGAGAATAAAAATCATGTGTCTACTTCTAATCATAGTAAAATTTTGAAAAATTCACAAGAAGATTCTGAAACAGAATTAGATACAGAATTAGTCATTGATAAGTTACAATCTAAAGATCATAAATCTAAATATCTAGATCTAAATAGAATGATTTTAGAAAATAAAAATGATAGTGGAATAATACCTAGGAATAATTATAAGAGAAAATATGTAACACATGCTTTTATAATTCATAATTGGTATCTTAAACCTCCTGATATACAATTTGAAGAATTAGGAATAAAAACTAAATTAAGAAATGCTTACATAGCTAATACTTTGCATAATTGGAATATAGATGATTTATCAAATTATAAAATTTTAGATATCTTACATGAAATAATAATAATAGCAAATACTTATAAATGTCCTAATAAATCATATCATTAAATATCAAATATTATATTAAATCAATCTATAAAAGATGTTTTAAGATATAAGAAAAATATTTATAAAAATTTATAACATTTAAAATACCTTTCTGCAACAGATTTCAAGTGGTATAAAGATATCTTTCTTCCAGAATTATTAATCAGAATGAATAAAAGAAACTCTTATTGGAAAGAAAGATTTATAGATTATTTTACCCATAAGGTTAAAGAAAAATTTAATAATTGTCACAATGATTATATGAGTCTTACATATAGAAGAATTATTAATGCATTAAAACATATAGAATTAAATTTATGTATAATCTATGATTTAAGATTAACAAATCATTTTAGAGATAAGAAATATGATAAAAAAGAATTAGGATCTTTTTATCAAAATAGTTTTCTAAATAGTTTTATTTCTTTAATAGTATCATTCATTAAGAATAAGGTTCATAAAAAGAAGATAAGATCATACAAACCTTATAAGACAAAAAGTTCCAAAACTTTACATTACAAATTTGGTCAAATTAGTCATTATAATAATTACAAAATAAAAGATAAAATTATAAAACTTAATATTAAATTATTTTAAATCATTATCTTTCATCATCTTCTTTCATTATCTTCATAATACTCATTATCTTCATTATTATACTGTCTTTCTCTTAGTACTATCACCTGGGTGAGTTTATGGTATCAGAGCCAAGGGTGAGTAGAGAGAGGGTTCAGAGTTTGCGATAATATTCCGAGTCGTAGGTGGTCGGTCCGAACTGTTAGCGTTGGTATAGCGTGAGTCCGTTGGTCAGCCCGGTTGCCAGGAGAGCGTTTAGGGTGGTCCCGGCAGTGGTCCCGATAGAGTTCGAATTGATTATTGAAAACTTAGAGTATTAAAACAAATGATAGATTCGTTCTTTAGGAGCTCTTCCTCTAGGTCTCATAGGCCTTCTTTATCTGATAGTAATAATGAGAACGTCATAAATAATGAAGAGAATAGGGTTATGAAAGATTTTGAAATTATGATGAAAATTAGAAATGAGTTAAATAGAATTAATGAAATAAACAAAGATAAATTACGAAAAGATTTTATGTCCCTTAATTATGATGATAAGAGAAAATGGTTTTTTAATACATTTTCACAAAATTTACAAAATCATATAAGAACTAGATGGTATAATGAAATGAATGAAACAAAAACAGATATGTATTTCTTCCCTTGGTTTGAACGTAATTATGCAAAAATTAATATTAAAGAAGAAAGTACTACCTGTAGAATTGAAAATAGTCAAATCATTAAAAAATGCCCTCCTTCTGAATCTATAACTCCCATACATTTAGAATCACAAATAATTGTTTATCCTCTTAAAGTAACAAGTTTTAATGATGATAATAAAGATATGAATAATGTTATACAACAGGATAATAATGATAAAGAAATTAGTCATTTACCTAATGCAATTATTCATAAAGAATATACTCCTAATGAATCATTAAGTCTTAAAAAATCACAATTAGTTACTTCTCCTCTTAAATCAATTACTTCTTCTTTTAAAAAAGCTAGTCCTAGTAATGATAATAATATCATATTACAAAATGATTTTACAAATACGTGTATAAAAGCTTTTAACGATAAAACAAATAAAATTGAAAATCAGATAAATTCATTAAAAATTAAAAATCAAGAAAAAGAAACTGAAAGACTTTTATTATATGAAACTCCTCCGAATTTACAATTTTCTTTTAAAATAAATAATGCAGAATTTTTAAAAGTTTTTAAAAGTTTTTTAGAGAAGCTTTTAGAGAGAAGCCACTTAAGAGCCAATATGTAATCGCCTATCAGCCTTTGGCCTTTCTATCCTTTGTATCAGTACTATCAGTGTACTATTCCCTTCCCTTCCTTGTATCTTATCTTGCCTCGCATCAAGGCTTTGTATCATCTCCGCTCGAATCAATATAATCAAGTATGTTTATTACTTTGTCTTTCTCTTCACTATATGATTCTCCTTTGTATTATGTTTTTAAATTATTTTGTTAAATTATTTTAAATCATTATCTTTCATCATCTTCTTTCATTATCTTCATTATTATACTGTCTTTCTCTTAGTACTATCACCTGGGTGAGTTTATGGTATCAGAGCCAAGGGTGAGTAGAGAAAGGGTTCAGAGTTTGCGATAATATTCCGAGTCGTAGGTGGTCGGTCCGAACTGCTAGCGTTGGTTTAGCGTGAGTCCGTTGGTCAGCCCGGTTGCCAGGAGAGCGTTTAGGGTGGTCCCGGCAGTGGTCCCGATAGAGTTCGTATTGATTATTGAAAACTTAGAGTATTAAAACAAATGATGGATTCAATCTTTAGGAACTCTTCCTCTAGGTCTCATAGGCCTTCTTTAGTTGATAGTAATAATGGGAACGTCATAAATAATGAAGAGAATAGGGTTATGAAAGATTTTGAAATTATGATGAAAATTAGAGATGAGTTAAATAGAAAGTATGAAATAAACAAAGATAAATTAAGAAAAGATTTCATGTCTCCTGAATATGATGATAAGAGAAAATGGTTTTTTAATAAATTTTCACAAATAGAACAGAATGATATAAGAACTAGATGGTATAATCATATGAATGAATTAAGAACAGATATATATTTCTTCCCTAGGTTTGAGCATAATTATGAAAAGATTAACATTGAAGAAGATAATATTAGTAAAATTGAAAATACTCAAGAAGTATACTCTTCTAACCTTCCTTCTGAATCTATAACTCCTATACATTTAGAATCACAAATAATTGTTTCTCCTCTTGAAGTAACAAGTCTAATAATGAAGATAATGAGTATTATGAAGATAAAGAAAGTAGATGATGAAATATAATGATTTAAAATAATTTAACAAAATAATTCGAAAACATAATACAAAGGAGAATCATATAGTGAAGACAAAGAAGAGTTAATAAACATACTTGATATTATTGATTCAAGCAGAGATGATACAAAGCCTTGATGCGAGGCAAGATAAGATACAAGGAAGGGAAGGGAATAGTACTGATAGTACTGATACAAAAGGATAGAAAGGCTAAAGGCTGATAGGCGATTACAGATTGGCTCTTAAGTGGCTTCTCTCTAAAGGCTTCTCTAAAAACTTCTCTAAAAAGTTCTCTAAAAAGTTCTGCCTTCTAACATAAACTTACATGCCTTTATATAGGCGAAAAGAAAAGGAAAATTACAAGTATATACAGTAGAAAATATTCTACATATCTTCTGATCAGTAGGGTAGGTAATAATTTGACATAATTCTGGACTGACATAATTCTGGACAGTATCAATAATTCAATGTATCACGTGTCTTCTGAACAGTGAAGCACCAATAATTCTTGAGTCTTGTGATCAATAATTCTTGAGTCTTCTGACTGAGTCAAAGTAGCAATAATTCTTGAACTGTTTCCTGAGCAAAATTAATTATTTTGTCTTTTGTGACGGCTGATACATGAACTGATTCCATGAACTGATTCCTGGGGAGTGATTGTTTTGTCTTTTGTGGCGGCTAATACATGAATTCCGACAATGATCCAAAAAGTCTTGATGCCATAATAAAGTTGTCATAATGCATCTAAATGATTCACTTCAAAAGTCTTCTGATTCATAAAGTCTTCATAATTCTAATACGGCTCATAATGCATCTTCATAAATGATTCTTCAAAAGTCTTTTGGTTTATAACGTCTTCATAATGCTAAATCTGCATAATCTTCATAAGGATCTTGAGAATCTGCATAAGGATCTTGAGCATATCCTGCTAATACTGGTTCATCTTCATTTTCATCTTCATCATCTGATAATTGAGATAGAGTTTCGAGCAAATGCTTTTTAAACTCATGCTTTGAACTGGAGGAGGCTAATTTGGCCTGATTGATGTTCTTCTTCAAAAGAAACTGATTTGAGGCTAGGAATTGTTCCGTGCATAATTTACTAATTCTTGTAATAATATCATCATAAGTATATCTATCCCACCATTTTACTGCAGTAGTGCGGACAATGTATCTGATTTTATTATTGGGAGACTGAGGATTATTTTCTGGGGAAAAGAAATTATAATCCCAAGACATTATCCAAGGAATACTAAAATGAAGAAAGAAATAAAGTTCTGGGGGAAAATTATTGAAAGGAGACGGAGAAGGATGAGTCTTAGAATAATCTAAAAATTTGTTATGAAGAGGAGGTGGTAAAATACCAGTTTCTGCTCCAAAGAGCTTCCACCAATATTCAAACCATAATGGTAATGATTGGACTGGATGTATTTTGTCAAAGATGAAAAACCAAGAGTGTTGGTAACGATCATTCTGAAGATAGAAGGTATTATACCAAGCTTTTTGATAATCAAAATAATTATAAGTTTGGGGATGAAAGGGTTGTGAAATTTTTTTGCCTTGCCAAGGGTTATAATTCCACTGGGCTGGTGAAAGCACATTTTTTTATAGTACATTTAGAAAAGGCAATTCTTTTAAGATCTGGGTCAAATTTACAAGGAGTATGAGATAAGATGACTGATCCAGAATCTACTAGGATGAATTCATAAAATTTTTGAGATTTATTTTTCTCTTCTGGCATAAAATCCCATCCTGGCGGGAATACTTTTGTTACTAATTCTCTGGCATTCTTCATATGCTGATACTCAAATTCAATAGGGAATAATTTTGGCTGGACTGTTTTGTATTTATGCAATATTTGGGATGGTTGGGAAAAAGTGGGTATTATTGGTACGGGACAAGGAGAACTTATATTATCTGATTTTGAAGAGGAATGATCCTTTGAAGAAGATGATATTGCCTGGGAAAAAGTGGCTAATTTAGAGGGTAAAGGAGGAAAGCTTCCTAAGACAGTAAACTTATTCTGAGTTGGGACAACATTTGTTGGGGAAGTTAAAAAATGATTATTCTGAGATGATTGCTTAATAGCATAATCACCAGGATTTTGAATTTTTGATCTATCTGGCTTATTCATTTTTCTTGAAAAAAGATCATGGGTTAAGAAATCAGGGATACTATTTGATTCTCTTTTTATATATTCAATTTTAAAATCAAAATAATTTAAAGAGCTTAAAATGACTTTAAATTTTGTAAATATTTGCTTAGAAGCTATATTATTATCATCTTTTTGAGGAATTTTCTGTAGAATTTTCGCTGGAAATTCTTCATACTTATTCACCTTAGCCTTTCCTTTCTCCGCTGGAGTTAGGCGCTTAAGATTTTGAGAAATTTCCGCTGGAAATTCTTCATACTCAACACAGATAATAAATTCTTGATTTAAAAGATTATTTTGAAATTTATTAATGCATAATACAATGGCTAAAGTCTCTTTTTTGATAATACTATAATTTTGTGGAGTATACCATATACCAGAATGATAACAAACTTTATAGACATAATATTCTTTACCTATTTCTGAGACGTTGGTTTCAATAATTCTAAAAGTATTAGAGGAAGGGAAACCTAGGCATGTAATGATTTTGACATGTCTAATAATTTTTGTATGTTGATTTGACCAATGAGGAGAATTCTTTTTTAATTTTTTATAATGATTTTTGCAAATGATTCTAGAATGCTTATAATAATCAGAAATATAATTTAAGCTTCTTATAAATCTTTGTAACTGATTCTTATCTTTTATTTCATCAAGAAATTGTAATGATTTATTTATAATAATTTTTTGAACAATAATATGACCAAGAAAGTGAATATTATTCAAAGATAAGTTAATTTTAGTTGGTGAAATTACCAATCCATTATTATTTATGATTTGGACAAAAGCATGTAAATATTTCCAATTTTGTTTATAGAAGATTAAAACATTATTTATGGAAAAGTTGATAAAAGGAGTGAAAATATTATTCGTATCATTTTGAAATTTTCTGAGAGCATTTTTTAATTCAAATGACATATCATTTCGTTCATAATGTTTGAAGGATACTGTAAAAGCAATTTTATATCTATTTATTCGGATTTGCCAAAATCTGCTTTTCATATTAAATTTTGAAAATATAGTAGCATCATATAATCTTGAAAGTAAATTTCTTTTATTAGGAATTGGATACCTTATCCATTTTAAAGTTTTTAATTCAATATTTTTCTAAACATAAAAAGCTGAATAATTCCAAGGTAATTTACTCTTTTGTTTTAGACATTTTTGTAATAAATTTTGGATTTCTTTATTACAATAATCTAGTAATTCTTGATTCATTTGAATAGGCCTAATTTTTGTTAGTATTATTTTCTTATCAAAATTTGATTCATAAAGTAATTGAACAACATGATTATACCCAAAAGCTTTTGAAATATTAGCACAAATTTCTGATTCTATTTTTCTTTGAAAACTTTTAATTCTTTGTTGTAATAAAGGATCATTTAATTGTTCTTTTATTCTTTTATGTTTTTGTTTTAAGAACATTATTTGTTTGGAAATAAATCTGAATAAGATTTTCTTTCTCATAATTTCAGTACTAATTCTTTCTTCTGTTTTTATAAAAGAATCAAATAATGCTAAAAATAGATTCCTTAATATTATTCTAGAAGTAATATCTTTTACTAAAATAATCGTAGTCTTAAAGCATATTCCATCATTACATATATGAGCATTAGGTATTTTATATTCTATATTTAATCTTGTTCCACTAGCTTGATGTAATTTTTCATAATATTTTGTAGGTATAATTCCTTCTTGAATACAATTCATATCTGTACCTGAATCTAATAATGCTATGGTTGTAATTTGAAATTCAGCATTAATAATTAAAGTAACTTCAACATACCATTTTTGAAAGATTATTCTATCTATAAGATTAATGAATAATTTTTTATCATGTTTGATATTATCATGATTTTTGATTTTATCATCTTGTATTATCTTTTTTGTATGTTGTTTTTCTGATTGTAATGTTATAAATTCTTGTACTAATTGTTCATTAGAGATCTTGAAATTGTTCTTTAATTCTTTTATCTCTTGTTTTATGTTATTTATTTCAAATTTTAAGTCTTGTCCTGTAGTAAAATATTTTTCTTGTTTAGATCTATTAGAAACATCAATAAGATTATAATTTATGTCATTTGCAATAATTTTCTCTTTTTGAATAATTTGATATAAGTATTTTATTTTTGTTTCTGGATTTTCAATTTGGTTTATTAATTCCAATATTATTCTTTCTTCTCTTGTTAAAGTATTTATATCTTTTCTACACATATTCTTATTATTATAGAAACATAATCTTATTTTACTATTAGAATATTCATCGTTTTGAGATATAATATTGTTATTATCAATTTGTAATAATTCTTCAGATTTTATATCAGATTCAAATAATATGTTTAAAAGTTGAAATCTAATATTAAGTTTTATAATTTTATCTTTTATTTTGCAATTATTATAATGACTAATTTGATCAAATTTGTAATGTAGAGTTTTAGAACTTTTTGTCTTATAAGGTTTGTATGATCTTATCTTCTTTTTATGAAACTTATACTTAATGAATAATACTATTAAAGAAATAAAACAATTTAGAAAACTATTTTGATAAAAAGATCCTAATTCTTTTTTATCATATTTCTTATTTTTAAAATGATTTGTTAATCTTAAATCATAGATTATACATAAATTTAATTCTATAATATGTTTTAATGCATTAATAATTCTTCTATATGTAAGACTCATATAATCATTGTGACAATTATTAAATTTTTCTTTAACCTTATGGGTAAAATAATCTATAAATCTTTCTTTCCAATAAGAGTTTCTTTTACTCATTCTGATTAATAATTCTGGAAGAAAGACATCTTTATACCTCTTAAAATCTGTTGCAGAAAGGTATTTTAAATGTTTTAAATTTTTATAAATATTTTTCTTATATCTTAAAACGTCTTTTATAGATTGATCTGAAATAATATTTGATATTTGATGATTTGATTTATTAGGACATTTATAAGTATTTGCTATTATTATTATATCATGCAAGATATTTAAGGTTTCATAATCAAATAAATCATTTATATTCCAATTATACAAAGCATTAGTTATATAAACATTTCTTATTCTTAATTTAGCTTTTATTCTTAATTCTTCAAATTGTATATCAGGAGGTTTAGGATACCAATTATGAATTATAGAAGTATGTGTTACATGATTTCCTTTATAATTATTTCTAGGTATTATTCCACTATCATTTCTATTTTCTAAAATTATTCTGTTTAGATCTAGATCTTGAGATTGTATCTTATCAATGTCTAATTCTATACCTAATTCTGTTTCTGATTCTTCTTGTGATCTTTCTAAAATTTTATTATGATTTGATGTAGACACATGATTTTTATTCTCTTGATCTTGAATTTTAGGAATTTCTTCTAATAATTATGTATTATTTATTTTAAAAGAAAATCGTAAATTGGGAGGAGTTTCATATAATAAAAGTCTTTTAGTTTCTTTTTCTTGATTTTTAATTTTTAATGATTTTATCTGATTTTCAATTTTATTAGTTTTGTCATTAAAAGCTTTTATACATATATTTGTAAAATCATTTTGTAATATAATATTATTATCATTACTAGGACTAGCTTTAAAAGAAGAAGTAATTAATTTAAGAGGAGAAGTAACTAATTGTGAATCTTTATGAATAAGGCTTAATGATTCGTTAGGAGTATATTCTTTATGAATAATTTCATTAGGTAAAGGATTTTTATCATTATTATTTATATTTTTATTATCATCATTAAGACTTGTTACTTCAAGAGGAGAAACAATTATTTGTGATTCTAAATGTATTGGAGTTATAGATTCAGAAGGAATGTTAGAAGAGTATACTTCTTGAGTATTTTCAATTTTACTAATATTATCTTCTTCAATGTTAATCTTTTCATAATTATGCTCAAACCTAGGGAAGAAATATATATCTGTTCTTAATTCATTCATATGATTATACCATCTAGTTCTTATATCATTCTGTTCTATTTGTGAAAATTTATTAAAAAACCATTTTCTCTTATCATCATATTCAGGAGACATGAAATCTTTTCTTAATTTATCTTTGTTTATTTCATACTTTTTATTTAACTCATCTCTAATTTTCATCATAATTTCAAAATCTTTCATAACCATATTCTCTTCATTATTTATGACGTTCCCATTATTACTATCAACTAAAGAAGGCCTATGAGACCTAGAGGAAGAGTTCCTAAAGATTGAATCCATCATTTGTTTTAATACTCTAAGTTTTCAATAATCAATATGAACTCTATCGAGACCACTGCCGGGACCACCCTAAACGCTCTCCTGGCAACCGGGCTGACCAACGGACTCACGCTAAACCAACGCTAGCAGTTCGGACCGACCACCTACGACTCGGAATATTATCGCAAACTCTGAACCCTCTCTCTACTCACCCTTGGCTCTGATACCATAAACTCACCCAGGTGATAGCACTAAGAGAAAGACAGTATAATAATGAAGATAATGAGTATTATGAAGATAAAGAAAGTAGATGATGAAATATAATGATTTAAAATAATTTAACAAAATAATTCGAAAACATAATACAAAGGAGAATCATATAGTGAAGACAAGGAAGAGTTAATAAATATACTTGATATTATTGATTCAAGCAGAGATGATACAAAGCCTTGATGCGAGGCAAGATAAGATACAAGGAAGGGAAGGGAATAGTACTGATAGTACTGATACAAAAGGATAGAAAGGCTAAAGGCTGATAGGCGATTACAGATTGGCTCTTAAGTGGCTTCTCTCTAAAGGCTTCTCTAAAAACTTCTCTAAAAAGTTCTGCCTTCTAACATAAACTTACATGCCTTTATATAGGCGAAAAGAAAAGGAAAATAACAAGTATATACAGTAGAAAATATTCTACATATCTTCTGATCAGTAGGGTAGGTAATAATTTGACATAATTCCGGACTGACATAATTCTGGACAGTATCAATAATTCAATGTATCACGTGTCTTCTAAACAGTGAAGCACCAATAATTCTTGAGTCTTGTGATCAATAATTCTTGAGTCTTCTGACTGAGTCAAAGTAGCAATAATTCTTGAACTGTTTCCTGAGCAAAATTAATTATTTTGTCTTTTGTGACGGCTGATACATGAACTGATTCCATGAACTGATTCCTGGGGAGTGATTGTTTTGTCTTTTGTGGCGGCTAATACATGAATTCCGACAATGATCCAAAAAGTCTTGATGCTATAATAAAGTTGTCATAATGCATCTAAATGATTCACTTCAAAAGTCTTCTGATTCATAAAGTCTTCATAATTCTAATACGGCTCATAATGCATCTTCATAAATGATTCTTCAAAAGTCTTTTGATTTATAACGTCTTCATAATGCTAAATCTGCATAATCTTCATAAGGATCTTGAGAATCTGCATAAGGATCTTGAGCATATCCTGCTAATACTGGTTCATCTTCATTTTCATCTTCATCATCTGATAATTGAGATAGAGTTTCGAGCATAATAATGAAGATAATGAGTATTATGAAGATAATGAAAGAAGATGATGAAAGATAATGATTTAAAATAATTTAACAAAATAATTTAAAATCATTATCTTTCATCATCTTCTTTCATTATCTTCATAATACTCATTATCTTCATTATTATACTGTCTTTCTCTTAGTACTATCACCTGGGTGAGTTTATGGTATCAAAGCCAAGGGTGAGTAGAGAGAGGGTTCAGAGTTTACGATAATATTCCGAGTCGTAGGTGGTCGGTCCGAACTGCTAGCGTTGGTCAGCCCGGTTGCCAGGAGAGCGTTTAGGGTGGTCCCGGCAGTGGTCCCGATAGAGTTCGTATTGATTATTGAAAACTTAGAGTATTAAAACAAACTTAGAGTATGAATTGTATTCAAGAAGGAATTATACCTACAAAATATTATGAAAAAACAACTGAAAAATTACATCAACCTAGTGGAACTAGATTAAATATAGAAAATAAAATACCTAATGCTCATATATGTAATGATGGAATATGTTTTAAGACTACGATTATTTTAGTAAAAGATATTACTTCTAGAATAATATTAAGGAATCTATTTTTAGCATTATTTGATTCTTTTATAAAAACAGAAAAAAGAATTAGTACTGAAATTATGAGAAAGAAGATCTTATTCAGATTTATTTCCAAACAAATAATGTTCTTAAAACAAAAACATAAAAGAATAAAAGAACAATTAAATGATCCTTTATTACAACAAAAAATTAAAAGTTTTCAAAGAAAAATAGAATCAGAAATTTGTGCTAATATTTCAAAAGCTTTTGGGTATAATAAGAATCATGTTGTTCAATTACCTTATGAACCAAATTTTGATAAGAAAATAATACTAACAAAAATTAGGCCTATTCAAATGAATCAAGGCTTTGTATCATCTCCTCTTCGAATCAATATAATCAAGTATGTTTATTACTTCGTCTCTCTTTTCACTATATGATTCTCCTTTGTATTATGTTTTTGAATTATTTTGTTAAATTATTTTAAATCATTATCTTTCATCATCTTCTTTCATTACTTTCATAATACTCATTATCTTCATTATTATACTGTCTTTCTCTTAGTGCTATCACCTGGGTGAGTTTATGGTATCAGAATATTGATAAGAGATTATGGAAGATCCACAAATCATGGTAATACTAAAAGATTATGAACAAAATAAAAATTATAAGATAAATAAGGAAATATTAAGAAGAGACTTTATGTCTCCCGAATATGATGATAAGAGAGAATGGTTTTTTAATACATTTTCAAAATATTTACAAAATCAAATAAGAACTAAATGGTATAATCATATGAATGAATTAGGAACTGATATATACTTCTTTCCTTGGTTTGAACAAAATTATGCAAAAATTGATATTAACAAAATTAATACAGTTAGTAGAACTAAGAATAGTTGGATAAAAGTACAGAATAATGAAGTTGTTCATGAAGAATATCCCCCTTATGAATCTATAACTCTTTCACATAGAGGATCACAAATAATTGCTTCTCCTATTAAAAAGGTAAGTCTTAGTGATGATAATAAGAATATGGAAAATATTATACAACAGAATAATTTTACAAACACATATATAAAAGTTCTAGGTGATAAATTAGAAAGAATTGAAAATCAGATAAATCCATTCACAATAAAAAATCAAGAAAAAGAAATTGAAAGACCTTTATTTATACCATATGAAACTCCTCCTAATTTGCAATTTTCTTTTAAAAAAGACAATACATAATTATTAGAAGAAATTTCTAAAAGATTAGATACTTTAAAAATAAAAAATCATGCTTCTACCTCAAATCATAAAGAAATTTTGACCATAAAAAATAATCATAGAGAAACAAAAAATACTGATACTGAATCATACATAGATAAATTACAATCTCAATTCAAAAATTTAGATATAAACAAAATGACTTCAGGATATATTAATGATCCAGGAAGAGAGCCCAGGAATAATTACAAAGGCAAATACGCAAGGCATACTTCCATAACCCGTAATTGGTATCCTAGACCTACACCTCCTGATATACAATTTGAAGAAAGAGAATTAGGAATAAGAGCTGCTTACACAGCTGATGCTTTGTATGAATGGAATATAGATGGATTATCAGAATATGAACTTTTAAATGTTTTGCATGAAATGATGATGGTAGCAAATGTTTATAAAGGTGCTAATAGATCAGATCATCAGGTAGCAAATAGTTTAATAACAGGATTTACAGGTCAATTAAAAGGATGGTGGGATAATACTTTAACAGAAGAACAAAGATCATTTTTAAAAACAAATTATAAAACTGATATTGCTGGAAATTTTATAATGAATGAGCATAAACAACCAATAGAAGATGCTGTTAATACTTTAATATTTGCAATTACAAAACATTTTGTAGGAGATCCTTCAGTATATAGAGAAAATATTTATGACAGTTTAGAACGTTTAAAATGCCCTACTTTAACAGATTTTAGATGGTATAAAGATGTTTTCCTTTCAAGAGTATTAGTTAGAACAGATAATAGAGCCCCATATTGGAAAGAAAAATTCATAGGAGGATTACCCAAATATTTTGCTCATAAGGTTAGGGAAAAATTGAATAATGATGGTCACAATGATTATACGAATCTTACATATGGTGAAATTATTAATGCAATCAAACATATAGGATTGAATTTGTGTAATGATTTAAGACTAACAAATCAGTTAAAAAAGGATATGAAATATGCCAAAATTGAATTAGGATCTTTTTGTGAACAATATGGTTTTCCCCCTTTACTAGCACCATCTACTAAACATAAGCATAAGAAATATAATCATAAAAAAATCAAATCATATAAACTTCTTAAGAAATATTATGAATAAAAAAACTCTAATAATTTTAGGCCAAATAAATTCAAGCATAAAAAACAACCTGTTTGCTATAAATGTGGACAAACCGGTCATTATAAAAATAATTGTAAAGTAAAAGATAAAATCAAAGAATTAGATATTGATGATAAATTAAAATCTCAGCTTTTAAATATATTATCTGAATCTGATACAGAATCTGAAGAATTATTACAAATTGATGATAACGATTCTACTTCCCAAGATGAATATTCTGATTCTAGTGAAGAAAATGGAATAGAATTATGTTTCTGTAAAGATAAAAATATGTGTACATGTAGAAAAGAAATAAATACTTTATCAAGAGAAGAAAGAATAATTTTAGAACTAATAGATCAAATTGAAGATCCAGAAATAAAAATAAAATATTTGTCCCAAATTAGTCAAAAAGAGAAAATTATTACTAATGGCATAAATTATAATTTTACTGATGTTTCTAATAGATTTAAAAAGGAAAAATGTCCTATTACAATTCAAGATCTACAATCAGAAATAAAAAATATAAAACAGGAAATAAAAGAATTAAAAGTTAATTTTAATATCTCAAATGATCAATTAGTACAAGAAATTATATCACTAAATCCAGAAGCACAACAAACAGATAAAGCTTTGCAGAATGATAGTGAAATTAAAATTGAAGAAATTCAAGATAATAATAAAGTTAAGCAAAACTCTGAAGATAATAATTTATTCATAAATCTTATAGATAGAATAATCTTTCAAAAATGGAATGTTGAAATAACACTAATAATTCTTGTGCAATATGATAACTAAAGGACAAATTAAAAGTTGATCATAATATTCTAAGGGATGTTTTACTTAAACGGTAAAACTGTAAAAGAATGATGCTTCATTGCTTTGCGTAAAAGACAAAACTAAAAGGACTTATATATATTTTAGACAAGGGAAAACTCTATGTAACCTTCAAACTAACACCAAATCAATAATGTTTTTTCAAACTATTTATAAATTCTCAATATCCTTTAAGATTAGTAATAAAATAAAAATGATCTTACAATTTTTTTAATAAAACAAAAAAATTCTTATAAATTCAAAAAAAAAAAAAAAAAATTCTCACAAAAAACGAATTTTTTTACCACTACCCAAAGATACAACTTTTCACCACCTTGCCTATGTGGCAAGGTGGTCCCCCACTACTTTTTGAGTTTTTTTTTTTAAAAAAAATAAATAAATAAAGGTGAGAACCACATTACCACATAGGCAAGGTGGTGAAAAGTTGTATCTTTAAGTGGTTGTGAATCATTACTCACTCTTTTAAAACTTGTTGGCACCTATCAATATATGATTGGAGGGTGCTAAAATATTTTTAGTAACTTATGTGATTTCAATCGCATGCTAACATATATCAAAATGTTATAAAAGAATAATAGGTGTAGCATTACTTTTAAAGTTATTCAACTTGGCAGAGTTGCTTTTTCCTCTGCTTGCCGCATGGATAAAATTTAGGGTTAAATAGCTTATACACTCATGTACTTTACGACCTTTATTTTTTGTCCCCTCAGTTTTATTTTTTAACAAATTTGGTACATGTGGTATGGGAAAAGACGGAAATGGTACCTCCGTCCAATTTTCCATCTAAAACTAACATCCAACCATGTCATCCTACAAGTGTCGGGGTGCATGCGCGACACATGTCTTCATGGTACACCTCAGCGCTGACGTGGCTATCATTTTTTTTTATTATTATTATTTTAATGATTATATATATATATATATATATATATATATATATATATATATATATATATAAAATCTGGGGTGGCTAGCCACCCCCAAGGCCATTTTTGCCTTTGGGGGTGGCCGAAACCACCCCCCATTTGGCTTGGGGGTGGCTCGTCTCGCCACCCCCAAGGGCCAAAGTGAAAATAAATTAATTAATTAATTAATTAAGTTTTAGCCTTTGGGGGTGGCTGAACTACCCCCATGCCCCATGGGGGTGGTTCGGCCACCCCTAGACCGACTGATCTGGAGGTGGCCGAGCCACCCCCAGGCCAAATGGGGGTGGGTGCCAAAATGAGGGTGGTCAAAACCACCCCTATTTGGCTTGTGTGTGGCTCGGCCACCCCCATTAGGCCTGGGGTGGCTCGGCCACCTAAAGTGAAAAAAAAAATTAAAAAAAATTAGGTTTTGGCTCTTGGGGGTGGCCGAACCACCCCAATGGGCCACGAGGGTGGCTCGGCCACCTCCAGACCGGCCTTTTTTTTTTTTTTTTTTTTTTTTTTTTTTTTTTTCTTTTCACTTTAGCAATTGGGGGTGTTTGAACCACCCCCATGGGCTACAGGGGTGGCCGGCCACCCCTAGAATTTTTTTTTTTTTTAAAAAAAAAAACATTAAATTTAAAAACCACAATTTTTTTTCCAATATATACCCCTGTGGTTTTATACATTTCATGATGTGCCCCATGTGGTTTTAATAAGTATCAGAAATGGTACTTTAGTTTTGTAATTATATCACAAATTGTATTTTATACACAAATAATATTTAGTATATTTGGTATGCCTGTTTTGAACCAAAGGTAACATGTATGCCTCTCGTGCATCAAAATAACATGTCGACAAGAATTGAACCCTTCATAAAAAAATAAAAAAAAAAATAAAAAAAAAAAAAAAAAGGAGAAAAAAACAAAAAACAAAACATAATCAGTGATGTGTAACAATTGGAAACACAAAATTACATGTTTGGCCAATTGATATAACCTAAAAAAATGACCAAATGTTTTGTTACTTAAACACAATTTTTTTTTTCCAATATATACCCATGTGGTTTTATAAATTTCATGATGTGCCCCCATGTGGTTTGAATAAGTATCAGAAATAGTACCTTGAGCCACCCCCTTGGCCCAAATAGGGGTGACAGACACCCCGAAGATTTTTTTTTAATATATATATATAAAAGAAATCATTAAAATAAAATAAAAATTAATGAAAAAAAATGGTAGCCACGTCAGCATTGAAGTGTGCCACAGGGACATGTGTCGTGCATGTATGCCGACACCTATAGGATGACATAGCTGGACGTTAGTTTTGGATGAGAAATTCGACGGAGGTACCATTTCCGTCTTTTCATATACCACACGTACCAAATTTGATAAAAAGTAAAACTGAGGGGGCAAAAAATAAAGGTCATAAAGCACATGGGGCAAATAGGTATTTAACCCTAAAATTTAAACTTAAATTTGGACTCAGCCAGCCCGAATGTTTGAACCATGGATGTTGTCTTTTCACTTGGAAGTGCTTTATACCATGACAAGGTAACTAGATTGCTTGAGGCAGCACTACAAAAAAGCAACTCTAAACAATTACCGTCGTTCACACTGTTCAAGCAACTTTAACTGTTTAGAGTCGCTTGGACAAAAACGACTTTAATTAGTGTCGTTTGAACAGTAAAATAAATATAATTTAAAGTTTCAACCCTATAATACTATTCAAGCGATTATAAATGAACAATGTCACTTTTTTGCCCAAAAACGATACTATTCACAAGATAATAAACAATATATATATCTTTTGTAGTATAGCTTCATTTTCTGAAAGTTTTGTATACGACTTTTTTACTTGAAAGGCCAATAGAAATTGCTCATAGTTCATGGTGCAGCATTTTATCACATGTTAGAAACTTTATGGACATTAGAATTCAGTGGAGCATTTAGTGGTAGGACAGATTTACAGATAGAATTTGTCTTAGGTTTGATTCTAATTAATGTTCCGTTTGTTTCGACGTAAAATGCTTTTCGTTTAAAAATGTTTTAAGAAAAATTATTTTTTCAAGGAAATGTTTAACGCGTACAAAAATTGCAAATATTTTTTATATTATCATTCTATCACATTAACTTATAAAAATCATTTTTTTTTATTGAAAACATACAAATATATATATATATATATATATATATATATATATATCTTTTTTTTAATAAAAAATTAATTTAAAAATATTAATTCAGGCAAAATTCTGACGATAATCCGATAGAGTTCCGGTGGTGGTCCGGCGAAGGTTTAGCGGTTATCCTTCTTAAAAACTTTCCTCAACTGAATACCTCAGTGTAAAGGTTGAGATTCTGGCACTAACTTGTACCTATTGGGATTAATGTTAGTTTTCATAGCCTAGATGGAGGTGGATTAGTGAGTCTTATAATGAGAAGATACCACTCAAAGAGCTAAATGACATATGGGAGCAATAATTAATGAAATATAATTATGAGATTGCATCATAAGAAGGTGAAGTTTGAATTTTATGCTATCTAGCCACAAAAAGGTATGGGGTTCAATCCAATATGCATGAGTTATATATGCCTATGAGAAAAATAAAGGGAAAAATAAAAGAAACCCACAAAATTGCTTAGTCGATCATTATGGAAAACAACTCCCTACTCCCTAGCTGGAATAATCAAATCTAAGAACTATAATTAACTGCTAGATGAGCCAGAAAAGGTACATGCTTGATCATTTTTCATGTTAGAGATAATGTTGTGCCAAATCATTTTCTAATAGTTTGTTGTATTTGAAATCTTCTAAGGGTCCGTTTGGGTTTTCGATTTCAAAAAGTGCGATTTAAAATAACGATTTTAAAATGTGCGATTTGAAAATAGTGATTTTTAAAAACGCAGTTAAGCGTTTAGCAAAATCGCAGTTTAACCTTTAAAATCGTGAATTTACCTTTAAAATTCTGCTTTTTTTAAAAAAATCATCTTATCTGCGATTTGAAAAAGCAGATTTTCTGCGTTTTTAAATCGCAATTTTTAAAAACGCAGTTCCCAAACGATCTATGTTCTGCGATTTGGTTTAAAATCGCACTTATTGTCTATGAAATCGCAATCTCAAACGCACCCTAAGTCCCACGAGGATATTACCCTTTTTGATGGGTTTGTTTAAAGCAACAAAAAGAATAACACAACCCTGCAAAACAAGCCCAACAAAAGGCAAGAAAGATCTTAACATTAGAAATATTGGTTTGAATAAAAGGGTATCATAACTAGGATTTAGTAGTAGAGTCTCTTAATTCGTTGTTAAAGTTATGACTTATGAATATTATATTTGGTATTTGAATGCAATGCTCGAAACTTCTAAGATTGTGAAAAGACGGTGACAAAACTGAAAGCCATTATGCTCAAATCTCAAAATGTTTGGATGGCTGTCTACAACTGTTTTCGTTTCTCTAATTTCTTAGAAATTTCTTGCTTTGTGTGTGTTGGGGATAAATCCCACTCAACCCGATCCAAAGAGGAGTCAAATAAGGTCCAAACAGATAAGGTGATATCAGATCAGAAGTCTAAGAAGATATCCAATTAGAAGTCTAGTAAATGATTAAAGTCCAATTAGAACTCGGACAGCAGTTCTAAATCAACAAGGAACAGGAGTCCTAATCCAGGTTTGACTCCACCTCTACGCCTATAAATAGGCTCATACCCCAGGTATAAACTAAGACTCAATTTTATGCATAAACATTATTTTCTCACAGAATCTAACTTAGGCATCGGAGCGGGACCCCCGGAAGGGTCCCTAGGTTTTGTTGTTTTGCAGAGTTATTGAGAAGCGTGAAGAACATCAAAGGAACGTGCAGATTTACACCATACCGGAAACTGTACCAACAGTTTGGCGCCGTCTGTGGGAACGATTTTTCGTTCCTCATAAAAAAAAAAGATCCAGGATGGTGATGAACACACGTTCCGGAAGCCAGACCAATCGACAGCCCGTGGCCCCACAGGAACCGGCTATTCAGAATAATTTGCAGCCTCCACCGAACCCTCCCCCGGGGGGTGGAGATCAAGATCGCATAGCAGCGTTGGAAGCCCAGATTGAAGACTTAAATGCAGAATTGTTACGCATGAGGCCGGAACAGCCCAATCCCGAGATGAACAGGGACGAGCATGAGGAAGAAGATCACAACAGCAACATTAATCCTCGGAGGGAGGATGACCGCCAAGGAGATCTGAGCAGAATTATTGCCGAGCTGGAGAGAAGGTGCACGTACATGGAGATGGAAAGAAAGGACAAAGGCAGATCTGTAATGGTGGACAAGCTCCTAATGGGTACAGACTCACCCTTCACCAGACGGGTGGCAGACTATCAGCTTCCCGATAAGTTTAAGGTACCCCAAATTCTAAGTTATGCAGGAGACAGAGATCCCTTGGATCACCTAGAGAATTTCAAAGCTCATCTAGACCTTCACGGGACACCCGATGAAGTAGCATGTCGGGCCTTCCCTCTTACTCTTGCGGGGAATGCCCGAGACTGGTTCAGGAAGCTGCCCTCGAATTCTGTTGATCAGTTCAAAGAATTATCCAAGATATTCCTAACGGAGTTCTTGGCTTTCCGGACAAGGAAGAAGCCTTCGGGATATTTGCTATCATTGCACCAGCAGGGCAATGAGAGTCTTAAGGAGTTTATGGCTCGGTTCAACCGAGAGAAGGCTACGGTAGAAGATCCGACCGAGGATATGATCTTTGCTGCCATTTATCAGGGAATTTCACCCGAGGAGCCTTTGATGAAGAAGTTGATCCGAAAGCAACCGAGTACCTTGCAGGGCCTCATGGATAAGGTAGAAGAATTCATTAATCAGGAAGAGACGCTGAAGTCTATGGCCAGTTCTAGACTACCCCGAGAGACAGCCCCAGAAAAGAAAAGGAAAGAATTCAGGAAAGCTGATTGGGAAGAGCAGAGGCGGGTAAAGAAGTTCACAGATTACAACTTTACACCTCTCAATGCCGAGATATCAGAAGTCCTCATGGAGATCAAGAAAGATCCGGCGTTTCGGGAACCACAAAAGATACCAGGTAATCCTCCTTATAAGAATGCAGGGAAGTATTGTGATTTCCATAAACAAGCAGGTCATTACACCGAGGGGTGCGTAACCCTAAGGTTGTTGATAGAAGAATTCATAAAGAATGGCAAGCTAGTTCGGTTCTTGGGAGAGCGACGGAACCATCCAGGAAACAACAGGCCTCGGAATCATCAGGACTATCAGCCCCGAGATCAACAGCCACGGGATTACTATCCCCGAGACCGCCCTCAGCTAGACGAAAGGCATCAAGAGAATGCTCCCCGAGATGACATAGAAAGAAGAGAGGACCGAAGAAGCAGAAGCCCACAGCATAGAGAGCCGAGGCAACAGCAGTATCTGCCCGTGATCCCATAAAAAGGACTCTCGGGAATTTCAGGCTTGCTTTTATTTTTCAGTATTTATATTTGCAAAGAACTAGACTTTTATTTTTAATTCAGACTAGACAGAAAATTCCCCAGATTTTGGGAATAAGTATTTTCAGAATAAATGAATAAAGTTGACTTAAGCATCGGAGTGTTCCCGGTCTAGGGACCGGGAACCCGTTGATGTTGCTTCTTTTGCAGGCAAAAACTCTCGGATCAGTCCTTGCCGAGAGCAAAACAACTTCTCGGATCAGTCCTTGCCGAGAAGGAGCCTCTCGGATCAGTCCTTGTCGAGAGCAAAACAACTTCTCGGATCAGTCCTTGCCGAGAAGGAGCCTCTCGGATCAGTCCTTGCCGAGAGCAAAACAACTTCTCGGATCAGTCCTTGCTGAGAAGGAGCCTCTCGGATCAGTCCTTGCCGAGAGCAAAACAACTTCTCGGATCAGTCCTTGCCGAGAAGGAGCCTCTCGGATCAGTCCTTGCCGAGAGCAAAACAACTTCTCGGATCAGTCCTTGCCGAGAAGGAGCCTCTCGGATCAGTCCTTGCCGAGAGCAAAAACAACTTCTCGGATCAGTCCTTGCCGAGAAGGAGCCTCTCGGATCAGTCCTTGCCGAGAGCAAAAACAACTTCTCGGATCAGTCCTTGCCAAGAAGGAGCCTCTCGGATCAGTCCTAGCCGAGAGCAAGAAGAAACTTCTCGGGGGGTCGGATTTAACCCTCGGGTTTTGCAGGTTTTTTAAGAGACAGGGAGAAAACCCTAAGGAAAAACAAGAAGGTAATGGGGGGGGGGTAAGATTTAACCCTCAGGTTTTGCAGGTTAGCAGGTTTTCAGAAGGAGACAAAGATCGGGTTTCCTTAGACATGGAATTCCCATTATTCAAGCAAGCTTCGGATAAGGGAATTGGGGGGTAACTGTTGGGGATAAATCCCACTCAACCCGATCCAAAGAGGAGTCAAATAAGGTCCAAACAGATAAGGTGATATCAGATCAGAAGTCTAAGAAGATATCCAATTAGAAGTCTAGTAAATGATTAAAGTCCAATTAGAACTCGGACAGCAGTTCTAAATCAACAAGGAACAGGAGTCCTAATCCAGGTTTGACTCCACCTCTACGCCTATAAATAGGCTCATACCCCAGGTATAAACTAAGACTCAATTTTATGCATAAAGCATTATTTTCTCACAGAATCTAACTTAGGCATCGGAGCGGGACCCCCGGAAGGGTCCCTAGGTTTTGTTGTTTTGCAGAGTTATTGAGAAGCGTGAAGAACATCAAAGGAACGTGCAGATTTACACCATACCGGAAACTGTACCAACAGTGTGTTTCTCTCTCTCCCTTTTTTTTTTCTTTTTTCTTTTTTTTCATTGGGTGTTTCTCTTGCATATTTCCCATGTACATGGGTTGCACCTTTCTATGCTTCTTAGTGAGATTGGATTACTTATAAAAAATAATATAGGTATTTGAGTGATGTCTTCTAGCATATTTACATCCTGAGAGCTTATTTTGTCTCATCTCTTATTTATGGATGACGCCTTCATCGTAATTTGTGTTTTATTTTCTTCTAATTTAAAGCTGTGTCAAGTTTGAAAATTAATTGAGATAAATTAGAGTTAGTCCCTATTAGCGTTGTGAAAGATGTTGAAGGCATGTCTTGTATCTTTGGTTGTAGGATTTCTCCTTTGCCTATGAAGTACCCAGGTCTTCTGTTGAGAGCTTCTTTCAAGCAAAATCAATTTGGGATAGTATTATTGAGAAGGAACAACGATTGGCCGGTAGGAAACGACTTTATTTGTCTAAGGGTGGTAGAATCACTTTGATTAAAAAAGCACTATGTAATTTTCCCTTTTTTTTTTGCCCCCCACCTCACCTTGCGGTGTTGCTAATCATATGGAGAAACTACAACAGGACTTTTTGGGGGGTGGAGTTCGTTATAAATTCAAATTCCATCTAATAAGTTTGTCAAAGATTTGACCTCTGATTTCTTAAGGTGTTTTGGGCATTAGAAATTTTTTTTTTTTTTTTTTTATCAAACTCTTTTGGAGAAGTGGTTACTGTTTTATGCCACAGAGAAAGTCTATGTGGAGAATGGTTGTGAAAAATAAATATGAGTACATGATGTGTGGTGTGGGGATAGATTTTGTAAGCAGCTTTCCCGTAATTTATTATAACTCGCTTCAAGGAAGCTTCAATGACAAATCACTTCCAGTTTTCTAATGGCACTTTGTAGTGGAAAAACACTTTTATCAAAACAGTTGATTTGATTAGCCAAAGACTTGTGGGAATCAATCTTCCATCTATTCGGGATAGAGTAGGCCGGTCACGCCTCAATTGGTGGTGGAGTTGTTGACTTGTTGGGAGGACAGCTTGAAAGACATTGCAATATAGAAGTTTGGAAGATGATTCAATTGTGCTTATTGCTTAATGTGGTACATTTGAAGAGAACACTATGCTCAAAACTTCAAAGACTCTGAGGAGACGGTGGCAGACTTAAAAGTCTTTATATTCAACCCTCTTTATAATTGGATGGATGCTACATCTATGTTCAACTACAGTAAGGCCCAAGGCAAACACAAAAGCGATGTCTCCTTTTATTAGATGGGGTGAGAGTTGGTATGCTTCAAAGACGGTATGTTTCAAAGACTGTAAGGCACATGGCTCAGCCTCACAGAAAGCATGCCTATATTAATTTTTATTCAAGCTGAGAAACCCAACTTGTTTTTCTGAAAGTTTTACTTGAAATGCCAATCGAAATTGCTCATGGTTCAAGGTGCATTTTGAAGTTGTTTGAGAAAATAATATTTAAATAGATCAGCCAATCGGCTAGTAAATTAGAAATGAATTTATTTCCCCCACTTGCTGGATGATCGGCTTAATAAATTTTGAAGCCTAAAGCGATAAACTTAGGTAGAGTCTTTTTTATATTTAAATAATTTTATTTTTATTTTTTGCTTTTTGGCTTCATTTTTTTTCAAACGACTTGTAAAATTCATCTTGGTTAGGAGATATTTAATTTCAACACATGTTATATTTTGTGTTGAGTTACATATAATTATTTTTATGTAGAATTTAATTTGCGTAAAACGAAATTAACTTTATTCTAAAAAATTTATTTTAATAAACAAACTTAGTCAATATTTTGGTTTTAAGTTCATGTGAAATTATGAGTTAATATATGTTTTAAGGATGCAATTAATGTAACTTTTCATTTTTCTTTATTTTTCTCCTTAATATCTTGGAATTCAATTATTTGTATTTATTTTTTACTGTAATTGAGGCCTTATTAAAAAGCACTTATTACATTTTTTTGTCATAATATTATTTATTTACCATAATTGAAACCTTAATTAAAGAGCATTGAAACTTTTTTTTTTTGGGTCATAAACGGGGCTTTAATTTTTTTTTTTATATATATATAAAAGGAAACTTAATGATACTATTTTTTTATTTGGGGCCTTATTTAATTGGGAGCTTTAAGCAATTGCCTAATTTTCCTAGGTATTGAGCGGTCATTGTCCACTTGGTATTTGGCCAAAAAATAAGAAGGGAGAAAATCTTTTTTATGCAATATGGCCGTAAACCTTGGGCAGCAATTACTTATTTTATGCTTAATAGAAACTTTATGGCCCTTAGAATTAGTGGAGCATTAAATTAGACTTGTTGAAATTGAGATACGTGTCTCTAATAGGATTAAAAAAAAAAAAAAAAAAAATCTCAACACATTAAAACATAGCAGATATCTTCAAAGCTAAGTTTTTGTGTATGCCTGAGGAGAGAGAGCTCCTTAACTCGGAGGAAACCTCTCCCATCTCTCTCTTCCTTTTTCTGATTTAATTCGTTTCTTTGTTTGCTTGCATTATTTTTTAAGACACCTTTTGAAGATGTGTCCACAAAGGTCCCTATCTTTTTCAAAGATGCCCACACTGCTTTGAAAAAAATAACTAAAACAAAATTTGTCCGTGCGGCTGTCAAAACGACAAAGTCAAAACCACCTCGGTAACCGACTTAAGTTTCGGTTTTTTTTTTTTTATTCCGATTTTCGAATTTAAAGTTTTCGAAAAAAAATCGAAATTTAGGTCGGTTACCGACGTCTGTAACCGACAAAGTCATAACACCCTTGTTTTCACTTTGTGGAACCATCTTATGGATAAAGAAAGGTTCCGACACAGGTATTTTCGCATTTGTTAAAGAGAAGACTCAAATGTTTTTTTTTTTAAAAAAAAAAAATTAAATTATAGTTAAAATAAAATATAATAATAATTTATCATATATTTAATAGTAATTTTAAAAGTTAAATCAATTTTGAGATGACTCAAAAAAAATACGAGTCTTCCTTTTTAGCCTTACTCCTCGTATTCAATTCCGTTAAAGCCATTTCTCTTTGATCCCAGCATTGCTCAAAAAAAAAAAAAATTATAAACATAATTAAATATCTAATTCTGAAAACTAAGAGTATTTATTTTGATATATATATATATTTAAATTATCTTTGTCTAATTAAAAAAAAAAAATCGTATACATGCACCTACAAAATGGAACGGAAACTATTTTAAAACATTAAATAAATCTTTTACTTTTTGTTAATAATTATATATATCATTTAGAGAGACACACAATAATAATTATGCATCCTGTAGATATACTTTGTGATGAGCTTTATGCAGGAGAGAGGATGGAGACTTTGAAATAAACAGATCCTATTTCATCTCCATTAACGAAAATAACTTTTGGCTGTGAATGATTCGAACCACATGCGTCGTAGGTGTATTCACTGCCCAAATGGTTCGGTTCATCATCTGATCAACGTGGCCCACAGGCCACATCTTGGAACTTTGGTTTGGAGCCCACCATTTCTCATAGTACGAGACTGGCGACTGCTTGACTTTCCTCTTAAACTGCTTTTACTTCTCTTATTTTCCTCTCATTGTTCTCTCTGTCTTCCATCTTCTTCACTTCTGCTGGAAATTCAAGCTGAGAAAGCCAAACAGATTCGTTCAACTTCAACATGAGTCTACTGGGTTTTCTCAAATTTGCTCTGAATTTCCTTGACGTTTTTGCATGGTATGCATTTCGATTTATGATAATGAAGATAGTAAAGTTTTTAGTTTTGAAAGTCTGCGATCATGAAGAAGATGGCTGTCTAAGTATTCTCTGCTTTTTGTTTGTGCTTTACTTGCAGGCCTCTCTTTGCTTTGGGGTATCCTCTGTAAGTCTCTCTCTCTCTCTCTCTCTCTCTGTGGATAATGTAAAGTTCTTTGTTTTTTGGCTATCCGAGAAGAATGCCTTTTCATTTTTCCATCTTGTTTCATGGATGTTATAGTGGTGTTTCAACTGGGTGTGTTGAATAAGTTTGAAGTTGTAATTTGTTAGATGGTTTGGTGAATTAATGAAGATGATATTTGCTTAACAGATGTGCTTCGATCCGGGCAATTGAGAGTAATTCAAATTGGGAGACTAAGAAGTTGGTCACATATTGGATTTCCTTCTCTTTGGTTTCACTCTTTGAGCATTCTTTCGTGAACCTCCTTGAATGGTAACTCTATTGCCCTTCATTCCCTCTTCTCTATCTCTGCATGAGTGCCAAGCAAGCAAGAGAGAACATGATTTTTATGAAATAAATGTTCACTGAAAGCCCCCTTTTTTTAGCTGGGTATATATTCTATTGTCTGAGGACTTAAGAAAGGCAGCCACTTTTTAAGTTCTTATAATCTGAGGGGGTAACGGTAAGAAAAAAATCAAGAATTAGTGATATTAAACAGGGGATATCACTAATTATTCTGAACCCTCAAAAATCACTGTCGTATATGAGGTGAATTCGGAGCTTGAAATTTTGCCAAATCAGCTTACCAAGAATTGATTCACAAGGATTTGCAGCCAGAGTTTACAGCATAATACACATTTTTTAATGAATATTATTTGATCAATCTGAAGAAGTCTTTACTCATTTTTCAGATGCTAACACAATTGTATATTGATAACATTGAAGAGCCTTGCCTTCTAAGTGGAAGGAGGCTTGTTGTTGTGGCGGCGTCTATTGGTACTTGAAGAATTGCTCGGCTCAAGATGATCCCAATTCATGGCCATTACATGAATATTGGGGCTCTCATCAATGCCCTATTGTAATTATGGAAATAAGAGATTTGGTGACTAAGCTTATTTGCTCAATGATCTAAATAAGGATACATTGCTAAATAAAATATGATTTATTTATGGAGGGAAATATTGTTGAAAATGATCAAGCAACTGTCAATTAACTTTTTTGGTCTTCTTTCCATGAAAAGCCGTAGGTTTCCGTTATTAGAAGCTGGTGCTTGCATGAACTGGACTTAGGTGTATGAACCGGACGGGCATCAACTATATTGGCATATATAGCTTATGTCCACACGTATTAGAGTGAAGTGGAAATTTGTTAAATTCAATATTCTTTTTCTGTTCGTAGGAACCACTTAAAGCTCACTAAAATATAGGCTGGAGGTTGGACTTCTTGAATTTCAAAAATCTTTCCCAATGTGTTTAGCCTGCTTTATCAAAATATGACAGATTACTAAATCTGAACTGGGATTTCATTCATCATACAATTTGTTAACTGGGTGAATTGACTTGATTATTCTTTTTCCTTTTCTTTAGGTGTGTTTACAAATTCGTGTATGAAATGTCTTGTTTATATTTTGCATTTATCATTTTTTATTGTCAGGATACAGATCTGGCCTCACATTAAGTTAATGATCATCTGCTCGCTGGTTATACCTTACTTCGATGGTGCTTTTTACGTCTATAATCACCTTGTTCGTCCATACCTCTTACTTGACCCACAAGTTATTGCTGATGAATTCAATAAGTGGAGGGTGCTCTTATGCAAGAAAGATCACTTTCTAGCTGAGGTAGAGAGGTATGTCAAAGAGAATGGACCCGAAGCTCTCGAGAAACTCATTGATAAAGAGGTATGTCACTATATGGTAATTCGGTCTGTCAATGTGTTAGAGGTCATCTAAGAGTGTTATATCAAACTCATACATAATCTGTTTAGTTCGAAATAAGCTTTCTGCATTAGATATGTTGGAATAAACATTCAAATAAAAAAGTATTAATAATTGGATGGCATAGGACTAATACACAAATTTGATTCGTTTTTTCCTATTGTAGTTATATTTACTTCTTTAAGATCTCATTGCTTGTCAGGCATAAACTAATGAGAATTTGTCTCTCTCTCTCTCTGCAATTTTACATTTTTTTCTGTTCTTTTTTCAGTTGAAGACCAAAAAGCTTAATGTTGACGTGGAAGAGATCAAAGCTATTGCAGCTACAGAGAAAAAAGAAGTGGAGTGGGTAAAGCTTTTAATTGTCACTGATGCAAGTAAAACATTAACTATGATTCTTTGAGTATATTCTTATGCCATCAGTTGTTGGTTTTAGTGATGAGTACAATGATGCATCCCAAAGAGTTTGGGAAGAAATTAGCAGTAAAATGTTGACTATTTTCAGCAATCATTGATGGAGTTTGGGTTTTTCAAAAATAAGTTGATGTTTGCTTGTTGAAGAAAAGATCTGAAGTATGTTCTTATGAGAAATACACAATCTTTATCTCCGCTCCTTTCTCTTGATGCAGTCACACAACAAAGAACTTGATATTGTGCAGATAGATAATAAAGCTATGGAAGTAACAGAGAAGAAGGAGGTTCCTGCAGCCAAGAGGGTAAGGTTTCTTTTTATATTTTAGCGGAAGTTTACTTTCAGCTTCATTGAAATTTGTTGTGGAAACCCAATATTTTTTTAGAAGGGTACTAAAATAAGTATATGCATGGGGATAGGTCTTTGAATGCTTAAAAGTTTGGGGTTAATAACATGGATTTGATTGGTTAATTTTGAAGCGTGCTTGGACTGTCTAGGAAACTAGGAGGTCGCATTCTCTCTTTTTATTTATTTATATTGTCACTGGGGAGGTGGCAATGAACATAGCTGACTGAACATTGGCATGACACATCTGTGGGTCTTCACATGTGAAGCTAGTTAATGTTTAGAATATTAATGGAGGGTAAAATCATAGTTTTGTTAAGAGCAATGCCCCAAAGGAATGAATTTTTGTATTATTGGTTCGTAATGAGTTATCATCCTTATCTGCATGTTTATGTTTATGTTTAAATTAGAGATCTCTAAAATGTTTATTATAGATCATTTGTCACTTCAGTATTTTCTTATGCTTTTTCAACAAATTAAATAGGGTGGAAGATAACAAAACAACAATTTTGCTTCTAATCTGTCTTTAGTGCATTTGCAGATGGTTCTAGCAGATCCTTGCCTCGATGAGACTGATAACAGAACATCAGCCACCATGGAGATTAAAGGACCAGTTATGGTAGTTGCAGCATCCAGGGAAGTTCCTGATATATCCGTGTCTAAGAAAGTCCAAAAAGTATGGACTTGTCCTATATGTCAGGTAACCACTGAAAGTGAAAAAACCTTGAATTTACACTTTCAAGAGATGACACACAAGGCTACTTATGAAGAGCTGAAAGCAAAGAACCAGCCAAACATTGTCAATTTTGGATCTTTTTTAACGGTATTGGCTTCAACTACAAAGGAAACTTATCAGCCAATTGAGGAACCACAAAAGAATGAATCCACCAATGGATTGATAGAGAGCACTACTACAAATCAAGAGGAAATAGGGAAAGGCCAGCCAAAGAGTGTCACGTCTTCAACTGCAAAGGGATCTGATCAGCCCGAAAAACAGGTGCTAGGAAATAGTCTGTCATATCAAACTTTTACCTAATCTATTTAGTTTGAAATCCGTTTTCTGAATTAGATATGTTGGGAGTAAAAAAGTATTCATAATTGGCTGGCATAGGACCAATACACTAATCTGATTTGTTTTTTCGTATTGCATTGCTTGTCAGGCATTTACTGCTGAGAATTTCTCTCTCTCTCTCTCTCTCTCTCTCTGCAATTTTACATTTTTTTCTTTTCTTTTTTCAGTTTCAGACCAACAAGCCTAATGTTGACGCAGAAGAGATCAAAGCTATTGCGGCCACAGAGAAAAATGAAGTGGAGTGGGTAAAGCTTTTAATGTCACTGATGCAACCTGAACATTAACTATGATTCTTTGAGTATATTCTTATGCAATCGGTTGTTGGTTTTAAGTCAAATGAGTACAATGATGCATCCCAAAGATTGGGAAGAAATTAGCAATCAAATGTTGACTATTTTCAGCAATCATTGATGGAGTTTGTGTTTTCAAAAAATAAGTTGATATTCTCTTGTTGAAGAAGAAAAGATGCGAAGCACGTTGTTATGAGAAATACCCAATTTTATTTACATGATTTCTTGAGAGCTAATCTCCATTCCTTTCTCTTGATGCAGTCACACAACAAAGAACCTGATATTGTGCAGAAAGATAATAAAATTGTGGAAGTAACAGAGACGAAGGAAGTGCCTGCAGTCAAGAGGGTAAGGTTTCTTTTTATATTTAGGGTTAAATGCATTTCTAGCACCTGTGGTTTCAAAAAGTGTTATAGGTAGTACCTCTAGTAAACCAAAATACCAACTTGCTACTTCCATCTAGGTTCCGTCCAATTTTTTAATGGAGCTCCATGTCACCCTGCGTAAAAACATGACATTTTCCGAGTGTCACATATGGGAGACAACTCAACATACCGTATGATGTGTCACTATATCATAGGCGATACCTATGGTATTTATGCCACGCCAAATGCCGAAAATAATATAAAAATGACCTAAACTTAAACTAAGAAAAAATGAAGAAACATTAAAAAACTTAAACAAAAAAAGTTCCTGGATGCAAAAATTGGCAGTGGGTTTTTATTTTTTAATTAGAGATATCTTTTTTGATAAGTAAAAATACAGCTAAAATTAATTAATTAGAGATATCTATAATGTTGATTATGGATCATATATATATATGATCCATAATCAACATATATGTTGCTTCAGTCTGTTTTCTTTTTGGCAGTGGGGTTTCTTATGGTTTTTTGACAAATAGGGTGGAAATAACAAAACAACCACCTTGCTTCTAATCCATCTTCAGTGTATTTGCAGATGATTCTAACAGAGCCTAGCCTGGATGCGACTGATAACAGAACATCAGTCACTATGGGGATTAAAGGGCCAGATATAGCTGTTGCAGCAGCCGTAGAACTTTCTGATATACAGAAAGTACAGAAAGAGTGGACTTGTGCCATATGTCAGGTAACCACTACATGCGAAAAAAACTTGAATATGCACCTTCGAGGGAACAGACACAAGGCTTCTTATGAGGCACTGAAACTGAAAGCTAAGATCCAGCGAAACGATGGATTGAAACGGAAGATTATCCCTACTGATGTGAAGAAACCCATTTTCATGTGCAACATCTGTAATGTACGCTGCCCTGGAATGGTCCACTTGGCTTCTCACTTCCGAGGGAAAAAGCACTTGGCGCAGCTTCAAGTTTTTAATGGATGTGGTGAAGGTTCGACAGTATGACATGATAAACTTTTATTTTGGCTTATGTTGAATTGATGTATTTGCATCAGCACACCAATACCAGATGTGAAATGCAAGTAATTGTCTGTTATATTTTGTCTCGATGAGATAAATTTACAGACAAAATATAACAGACATAGTGAGATAAATTTTGTCTCACTCTGTTCGCATGACACTGTCAATTTACTCTTTAAGATTTGAATAGGAACTTTTCAGTTTTAAGTCCATTTCATGATCAAGATTTGATATTGTATCTAACGGTGTAGATGATGACAGATGATAAATATGATTCCAAGCCATTCAAAAAATTTAAATGATGTACCGTTATTTACACCGTTAGATACAATAAAATGCTCTGAAATGATTATTTTCATTTCACTAGAAATATAGAGGATTTGTATCCCCTTAGATTTGCTATTGTTCAAAGAGAAGGACACATGTCGATTTTTATTTTTAATCAAACAGAAGGACACATGTCAATTTTTTGAGGCATGTGATGTGGACTTCCGTTAAATTTTGGACGGAAATTGAACTTAGATATCATATCCGTCTTTAATCATAAACAAGTTACCATATACGATACGAAATAAACCACAGAGGACAAAAAATAAAGGCGTTAAACTACAGGGGGTCAAACGTATTTAACCCTAATATTTACTTTGGAAAGCTTCATTTATAACTCCTTATCTTTCATCACTTTTCCAATTAAGTAATTATAAAACTTTAAAAAGTGTCAATTTAGGATGTATATCTTTCAATTTTTTTCAATTCCAACCTTCTGTTAGAATTTTTTCTTAAATCTTGTCAAATTTTTTAAAATACCTGTGTGTGTGTGTGTGCGTTTTTTTTTTTTTTAATTATAAAAAATTTCAAATATTCAGGCATGGGTATTTTTTAACTTCTAACCAGCACCAAAATTCTTGCAATTTTTTTTTTCTATAAAAAGAATTGGTATTTTGACAATATTTAACGGAAAATTCTAATATAGGGTTGAAATTGAAAAACAAAAAATGAAATATGTATCCTAAATTGACACTTTTTAAAATTTGAGTACTTAATTGCTATAGTGATGAAAGATCAAGAGTTATAAGAAAAGTTTTCCCTTTTTTCTTTCTAAACAATTAGGAAAAGCTTCATAAAACCTCCATAAATTTTCACTCGATTTGAAACTACGCCCCCAACGTTCAAAAACTGTCAATTTCACCCCTCAATATTTGAATTTCTTACAATGTCCCTATCCTTTAGGGTTTGAGGTTAAATTAAATGGCAAAATGAGTAAAATGACCTTTATGCCCTCCAAAAAAATTTTAAAAATTATTATTTACAATTAATTTCAAATCAATATTTTTTTAAAAAATAAAAAATAAATTTGAGACTGGGTCACCTGGTGACCCAACTTGGTCCACTACTAGACACCACCGTGGGTCTAGTGACCCACGGCTGGGTCACTCTATGACCCAACGCGGGTCACGTCGAGTCTCTGCTGGTTCACCACCAGACCCATGGCGGGGTCTGGTAGTGACCTTTTTGCGGGTCAGAAGACCCACGGCACTAGATCACAAGGTGATCTAGCAGAGGTCACACTTGACCCAACACGGGTCACCTGCCAAACCCACGATGGTGTCTGGTGGTGACCTCGTCAAGGGTCAGAAGACCCCGTCATGAGTCTCGTGACCCAATGCGAGTCATACTTAACTGAATGCGAATAACGCTGTGACCCAACATCGGTCACCCGTCAGACCCATGTGTCCCTAATTTTTTTTCTTAAAAAAAGACCAAATAAAGGGTATATTTCATCATTTTCACAAAAACTGTAAGGATAACGGAGGGGGGCATTGCATAAAATTAAAAGTTCGAGAGGTAAAATTGAGAGTTTTTAAACTTTTCAAAATATTTTCAAATCGAGTGAAAATTCATGGGGGTTTTGTGAAGTTTTCCAAACAATTAAATGGAGTAAATATTTTCACATGTTACTTTACACCGATGATTGGTCCACATATCATTATTTTATTCGTTTAATTTAGATTAAAAACATTTAAATATAAGAAAGAATATTTAAAATTTTTAAAAGTACATATATATACATATGGGTGTTCAATTTTTTTTTTTTTTGTATTGTTCTATATTATTTTCTTTACTATTCAAAATTTTGAATACTAAGAATTTTTTATTTTTAATTATGTTTCAATGGTTTAGAGAATATAAAACAAAATTGAAAAAAATAATGTTTGGGAAGATGAATTATATTGAATATATTTGAACAAAAACAAAATTAAATCTAAAATGTGAAAGTAAAAAAAAAATAAAAAATTGAGGTGGTTGGGGATGTCTGAGCCACCCCTGAAATCGCTTGGAGGTGGCCAAACCACCCCTGAAAAGAGCTCGGGGGGTGGTTTGGCTAACCCTGAGTTATTTTTTATTTTTTTGAGTTGGGTTGAATATATTTGTGTTTGGTTGAAAAATGTTAAGCTCGGACAAAATGACACCCAAACAAGTACTCAAAAATAAAAAAAATAAAATAAAATAATACCCAAACCATGCTCCAAAAACAAATTTTAAAGGAAAAAGTATACATACCCGTATTAAATTACCATTTAATCGGCAATGTGCCATCCAAACTACTAATTGTTTGAATGTCACTTCTCCTCATAAACTATCAAAAAAATGTCAATGTCTTCCTAAAGTTAACAAAAAGATAGAAATAACCCTAAAAAAGTTTCAATAAGACAAATACTTATAAATTTGAAAAAAAAAAAAAAACAATTCTTTTAAAAAAATATTAAAAAGAAATTTTTTTAAAAGATTGAAAAAAAAATGTTTTTAAAAAAAGAAAAAGTTGAAAAAAAAATTCAAAAGATAGAAAAACCTTGGTTTTTGCTTCTTTTTTTTTATCTATTTTTTAATTATTTTAATTTTTTTTTTGTTTTTATATAATTTTAAGAATTTTCATGATATTAGGAATGATATTTTTGTTATCGAGAGATATTGACGTTGTTTAGTAGTTTATGAAGAAATATTGACATAATTAGTAATTTAATGATACATTAACAGTTGAATGGTAATTTATGGAGAGTTTGTGTATTTTTTTTTCAATTTTAAAAGTTCATAGAATACAATTAAAAACGATCCAAACTCGACTCTTTTTCTGAGGCTTCTATTAAAAACAAAAGCTCTGCAGCAATTATTTCTAGGAGAGAGAGCAACAAGATTAGCTTATGCTTTCCTCTTTCCATGGTGATTTGTGTTTGTATTTTTAGTTTTTGGTAGTTTTTGTCTCTTCCTTTTTTTGGGATGGAGTTGTAGTTTTTCTGTTTATTTTGTGGCTCTTCTCCGGGGTTAGTCACCATATCTAGGACGAATGTATTCACCGTTGTCCTGTGTGAAATTAGTTTTTTATGGTCTAGACGTTTCAGCCGCTCATACACTCTGGCGTTCAGAGGCTCCAGCTCTGGTTGAGGTTGGATAGGAAGCTAGTGTTACTACAGATGGTGGTCTCTGGTGGTTGTGCGGGGAGCAATTCCGGCCGGATACACTGTGATGTCGGCTCTTCAGCGACATCGGCCGGCTCCAAGCAGTTAGGATTCGGCCATACCGGGAGTGATTGGCGGCACAGTGGTGGAAGCGACAATTCCAGTCCCTCTCCCATGCAGTTATCCACGTTAGCACTCCAAACGTGGACAGAAGTTTGAAAGTGGAGGAAAACTCGGGAGTTACGCATACGACGGAACCAACCAAGTCTGGTCATATCCCTCGCCCATGGGGTTGCAACTGGTAGACGCAGTAACATAGGAGCTTGATCGTGGGACCTCGGTAGCGGGCAGTTATCATGACGCCACGTTGATGGAATGATGGGGTTGGGCACTCAATTGATCTGCTTGTCTACACGACGTGCTCAACAGGTGGCGAATGGAGTTGGGGTATCTCTAAAAGTCCCTGCCCCACGTGATCACTTACAAGAGGCTATGGAGGTTCAGCCGCTGGACGTGATATTAAACTTTTATTTTCTGCTGTTTGTTTGTTTGTATTTTTAGTAGTCTACTTATGTTGTTTGCTCTGTTTTTTTTATATCAAATTTGATCTGTAAAAATTATTTTATAGTGCAGAATATGTGCCTTCTCTTAGATTAAGCAGAGACTTATGTTTACGTAGAGGCATCTTCTGTTGTTTTGTAATGATCTAAGTTTGATCATGTTTAGGTGGATCCGTCTATGTGCCTCTAACATAATTTATTAAAGAATCTTTGTAACCCTGAACATTATACTGTTTTGGTCTTTTTTTTTTTCTTTTTTTTTTAATATATATATATATATATATATATATATATATATATATATATATATCAGAAGGGATCGTCTGAATTCAAGAAAAAAAAAAAAAAAAAACGATCCAAACCCCACATGTCGTAGAAACATTTTAGTGCCCAAATGGTTCAGTTCATCCGGACCGTGCATCTCACGTGGCCCACATCTTGGAAATTTGGGTCCCACGAGAATCCTCCAGGCTCCATGGTACGAGAGAATTGCGACTGCTCGACTTTCCTCTTAAACTGCGTTTTTTTTTTTACGGTCTCTTAAACTTCTTTTCCTCTCGTTTCTCTCCAAAATCCACGTGTCGTAAGTGCATTCAGTGCCCAAACGGTTCAGTTCATCCGGACCGTGCATCTGACGTGGCCCACATTTTGGAACTTTGGTTTGGGGCCCAAATCCCATAGTACGAGAATGGCGACTGCTCGACTTTACACTTTTCTTATTTTCCTCTCATTGTTCTCTCTGTCTTCCTTCTTCTTCACTTCTGTTGGAAATTCAAGCTGAGAAAGCCAAACAGATTCGTTGAACTTCATCATGAGTCTACTGGGTTTTCTCAAATTTGCCCTGAATTTCCTTGACGTTCTTGCATGGTATGCATTTCGATTTATGATAATGAAGATATATAGTAAAGTTTTTAGTTTTGAAAGTCTGCGATCATGAAGAAGTTGGCTCTCTAAGTATTCTCTTCTTTTTGTTTGTGCTTTACTTGCAGGCCTCTCTTTGCTTTGGGGTATCCTCTGTAAGTCTCTCTCTCTCTCTCTCTCTCTCTCTCTCTCTCTCCATGTTGATATATAATGTAAGAATAATAATTCAATGCCACCCAAATATACAACTTTTCACTACCTTGTCACATTGGCAAGGTGGTCCCCCACTATTTTTTGAGTTTTTTTTTTATTTTTTAAAAATAAATTAAGGTGGGGGATCATCTTGCCACATAGACGAGGTGGTAAAAAATTGTATATTTAAGTGGTAGTGAATCATTACTCCTAATTTAAAGTTCTTTGTTGTCTGGATATCCGAGAAGAATTCATTGAATAGTTTGGCGAATGAAGATGATATTTGCTTAACAGATGTGCTTCGATCCGGGCAATCGAGAGTAATTCAAATTGAGAGACTCAGAAGTTGGTCACATATTGGATTTCCTTCTCTTTGGTTTCACTCTTTGAGCATTCTTTCGTGCACCTCCTTGAATGGTAACTCTGACTCATACCCTTAATTTATTCCCTTATTGTTTTCAAGAAATTCATGTATACTTATTAGCTCTACATTTGTTTTTCTGGTTATGAATTTGTATTTGCTCAAACAAAATTCAAAAAATAGAATATAATAGATATTTAGTAGCGAACTTGAGACACATATATTGAACAGGGGCGGAATCAGGATTTTTGATAAAGGGGACGAACTTGTATAATTTTTTTACATTAAAGTACCCATTCATCATTCAATTCAAAATTATAATTTCAAATTTTTATAATATCACAAACACAATAGTATAAATTACTAGTAAAATAAACCAACAATTTATAGGGTTCAAGAAATAGGGTAGCTTTGAGCGTAGATTTGGCACCCTCGGTACTCAAGTTTCACCTCAACCCCCCATTTCCTCTGTGTCTTTTTCCTAGACTGATTTTCTGATTGGATTTAATGAATTAGCAACTAATGAGAAAATGAGCAACCGAAAATTAAGTGACGACAATTTTACAATGCCTCAAATTAGCCCTCCATCTCTTAAGAAAATCAGTTGTTACAAAAAATAAGGTTTGTTGAAAAAATCATATCTAAAGGAAGGCCTTAAAATTTTCAGAGAATGAGAGAGAATCTAAGAAAAAGTTAAAAACCCATAAACCAAAAAAGAAAAAACAAGAAAAAATCAGATCAAAAGGAAACAAAAGAGGAAAACAAAAAAAAGAAATAAAGAGAGAAAAGCTCACCTCTGTGGATTGATTGTGGCGTGAGTTGTTTGCAATGGAAAAAATGAAGAGAGGGAGCAGGAGAATGAGAGAGAGAGAGATGGAAGATAAATTGAGCAAGCAAATGGTTTTTGTCCAAGGGTACAAGGTTCAAAATTTTTAAAAGCAAAATGTTTAATATATGTCATTTTCTAGGCAGTTCGATGTAACGAACGCCACAGATTGTTAAAATTGGGATCCAGCAATTTCTTGAAAATTGGCATGGATCCCGATCCTGCGTGGGGGAAAGGAGGAAAGCTGAAAAAAGAAATGGGTGAAATTGTTTTTCAGAGGTAAAAAGGGTAAAAAAAGGCAAACAAAAAAAACTGAAAAGTTACATACATGTAAAGCAAGGAAGTGGGCGGGACGTGGGGGGACAAAATTAAAAATCTACAAATTTTAAGAGAAATTTCAAAACTTAATGTCCCCCCGCTCTTACACCTGCATCCGCCCCTAATACAGCTTATGTCCCCATGTCAAATTTCTTGAAAATTATTGGTTTTGAGACCCTACAGCTGCATGAAAATATGGGCCGGAGTTTGCGCTTCTTGAGTTTCAGAATTCTTTCCAAGTTTCCATTGTGTTTAGCGCTTTATCAGTAATGTTGATGTCAAATGTCAAATATAACACGTGTCAGCTCCTGGTGCTCTCGGACCTCGAACAATTAAACTGGAAGCCAGAGGACAACTTTCTCCAAGTCCTGCAAAACAAAAGGACCGGCGGGGTTTCCGGCCAAATCCCCTCCGACGATCAAGTTAGTAGGAGTTTTCTAGTGTGAAGGATGGAAAAACTTCTTTTGTTATCTCACCTGAAAAATATCATGTTGTTGTTTATATCCTCATTTGTTTTTTATTATTCCCTTTTTCCCTTAGTCCGTACGACCATTAATTACTCTGAGATGCTTGTCCTTTCCCCATTAATGCCTTTCAGCCGTTTCAAATTGTCACCTCATGCCGCAGTTCAGGCTTTCCTGTATGGCGGCGGGCGTCTTTGACCCGATGGACCACGGCTTTCCTATGAAATGATTTCCTCCATTAATGCCCTCATTTAATATTTCACTGTTTCGCCTTTCTTCTCCGGACTCTTTGTGTCAATGTCGTCGGACTCTGACCTTGTCCGGGGTCATTAAAAATTCTTCTTTTTTATTCATGTAAATTTCCCTAACAATTACCCCCCGAATTCTCTCTCCTTTTCCATAAGGAGACGGGAATTCCGGCGATGCCCGTCGAAATGTTGAGAGGCCGGACCCTGCATTGGTCTGTCTTTGACGCTTGGGTTTTGAGAGTGAGGATATCGGTGTCGCGATTTCAGGCAGTGGATACCGGACATCCCGATTACTCGTGGGTGTCATCTTTATTCACTCTTGGTATGGGGAAGCGAAGTGTCTGTTCACGACCCTGCTTTAAGGCTAATATCTGCGACCCGTCTACTATGGGTGAGTTTTTATCGTCTTAAACGGGCGACCATTGGAATGCTTTCGTGCTGGTTAATGGTGCCCAGCCGCTAAGTGCGGGGTTCCTAAAATAAGTAATTATTCAATGACTGAAGTGTACCTTTTCGGTTACCGTGCTGACAGTATGAACGCTCGCCGCCATCAGTCAGACAGTCGCGTCCTCTCACCTTCCAGGGGCTGTCAGCCTTATTATAAATATCTCCTGTTGACATCGACTCCGACCGTCCTTTCCATCATTTATTCTGTTTTCGTCTTCTTCTTCCTCAGCTCCGCAAGCTCTTTCGATCACCAAATGACTATCAGTCGCAGAGGAGATTCAACGGTTAGGGGCCACACGGCTACTTCTGGCGAACCGGTTCCTTTGGCCATTGTGCCGCCTCCGGTTACCAGACCCGGGGCCGTTCGTTTGGTGCCGCCGGAAGACCGGCTGGAGTCAACTTGGCTGGCAAATCATGAATCGGTCCTCCGGAGGGCCTACGACATCGGCCCATCCGTCAACATTTTCTTCCAAGAGCCCGGATCGCTGGGTATAGCCGGTGGCGAGGTCACTCTGACAGAGCGCATGCTCATGGCTGGCATACGGCTTTCGTTTCCGAAGATCGTTCGCGAAGTGTGTGCGTTCCTTGGGGTGGCCCCCGGTCAGATAGCGCCGAACGGCTGGAGATATGTAGTGGCGTCGTCTATACTGTGGCGGCTGGTCCTCGGAACTGAAATGGATGCCGCTCAGTTCTTCAGCATATACCGTCCGTCTACTAAGGACGGGGCCGTCGAATTACGGGTGCGCCAGGATCCGATCTTCATTCACCTGGACCAACGCAAGTACGGGAATAATAAAGGCTGGAGAGAGCAGTTTTTCCGAGTCTCCGGGGAATGGGAATGCCCTTCCCAGTCAGTTATTCCGGACACCGAACGAGTGCCCAGAGAATGGAGGCCGCTGGTCGACGACCTACGGATTCCACCTCGTCTGAGTATAGCCAAGGTCAAAGAGGTCAATACCATGCTCTCCTTTTCGGCTAGGGCGGGCCAGTCGTCGATCAGCTACGAGAATCTCGTTTCAGTTCAAAGCCTGAACGAGTGCTTCGGGTACCAAATCCCGGAACAAAAAGTGATCTTGGACAAGCGGGGGACCCCGATCACCGGATGGTCCGTAACGACTAGTAGGCCCATTCCTGGTAAGGTTCCGAGGAAGGTAGCCCCCAAAGGGAGTACGTCTGGACGGCCGGCCGTTAGGTCCCCCGGAGAACACGCGCCTTAAAGGCTCAACAAACACAGGTTCCGGTTTCTCGGGGACCTGAAGTCCTTCCAGACAGGTCATCTTCTGACTCATCAATCGGCTCCGATGACTCCATTATGAGGGAGATTGACGAAGTGGCCGGCGCCGCGTCCGAGGAAGAGGAGGGGAACTCTTCCCCAGCCGTAAGGATCCTTCCCTCAGACCCCCGGACGGGTCCCTCTTCCCCACGCTCGCCCCCCATTTCTTTTGAGGATACCGTCGGAGAAGTGATCACAGCGACTGTTCCCATCGAGGCGGTTGAGCAACCTACTGTTTCTCTGACCGATTCAGAACTTCCTTCACGGCTTACAGTAAGTCCGGTTGCGCCAGATGAGGTGACTTCAATTCAGCAGAAAGGGAAGAGGGTCGCTACGGAGGCCGATGAGGGCCCCGAGCTCAAAAAATCTCGGGCCCAGCGAGACAGTGGATTCATGGTCGGCCGGATTCTAGCTATGGCCAAGATTTACGCTCCTCCGAGCAGTCAGAACCCTCCGATTGCTGTGTCCCTTCCTGAACCCACCTCGCCGGAACCCCCTCAAACCAATCCCGTTGTCTGTCCGGAGCCCGAACCGACCTCTAGAGTTGAGGTCGTCGTCGAGGGAGAAGTTCTGCCCGGGGGGTCACCAATCCATCCACCGTTGAGGGAAGAACCAGACACTTTTTCCCAGGAGTTCGATAAATTACAAGAAGAAGTGGCCTCCGAGAGAGAGGCACTCGAGCAGGGTTCGACCATATTTACTCCGCCCTCCAGGCCTGAGTCTCCGGTCCTGATTCCGGACCACGCGGTCCCCCAAGCCTCAACCTCCGCGCTTCCGGACGTCTACGCGGCGGCCGGGCGACGGCAGGACTTCCGAACCGACGAGCTGGCGGGATGTCCCTTGGAAGCTCTGAACTCCCTGGTCTCTCCGGACTACAGTCCCTTATTCGGACAGCTCCCAGTGGAAAGCTACGCCGAACAACTTACCGGAAAGATCCTTCAGGTATGTGATCCCGACGATATTCATTTGGGTTAAAATTGTCCGCCATTCTCACTCTCTTACTGACACTTTATTTCTGTTCAGTTCACCGTGGACGTTGCAACCTCTTGGAGGAGCATTCGCGATCCTGAGCAAGACCAACGGGAATCCATCCGGTCACTGGAGGCTCGCGTGAAGGAGTTGGAAGACGAATCCAAGGGGCAAAGGAGGGCTTTGGCCGAGTCCGAAAAGCATCGGCTTAGATTCCAGAAGCTGTCCGAGCTCCGAGGAAGCACGCTACAGACCACCTTGGACAGCTGCGAGAGGATGGTCAGCGACATGGGGGCTCTAGAGAACAACTTGTCCGCAGCCCAAGCTCGGCTGAAGGACGCTCTCTCCGAGAAGGCCAAGCTCGAGGCCACGTTGGGGGTAGAGCTTCAGTCTTCGAGCTCCTTGCAGGCAACCATCCAATCCCTACAAGCCGAGCTGCAATCCACTCAAGCGGCGAGAGACCGAGCTTTGACCGACAATGAAAAGCTTGCCGAGGAAAGAAACCAAGCATTATCCGAGAAGGGGATAGCACTCACTGCTAGGGACAGGGTTACGTCGGAGCTCGAACAAGCCATCGCTGGCAAGAAACAGGCTCTCGACGAACAGACCAGTGCGTACCAGGAAAGGAGAGAAGCAGTGGAGAGGATGGAGGAGCTCCACCTTCAAGTGGTTGAGCTTACTAGGGAGCTTTCCCAGGTCCCGGAACTCCGAGATACATCATGGGCCGTAGGCTTCAACTGGGGCTTCGAACACTTAAGGGGCGTTGCCAGAAGTGCTCCTCCCGGTGACGAGTCCTTCAAGGATCTCGACATCAGCACCATCCAGATCCCGGACGAGGCCTTGGAGACTATGGCCAAGCTTGGGGTCGATCAGTTCCCTCATGTAACCGATTGGAGCCCGAAGACTTCTAAACCCTCTCCGGCCAGAAACTCAGAGTCGGGGTCCACTTCCTCTTCATCTGGACAAGGGGCTCCTTCCACCAGTCGCGCCCCCGGCTACCCCTGATGACTCCTTTCTCTTTTTTGAAAATGCCGATGTATCACTTTACTTTATTGTTTCAATGAAAAGAAGAGATTTGTATGTTTCATTTATGACTGCCATTAATGAACTTCTCGTCTGGTCTTACTCCATTAATGACTACCGGCCTAAATTAATTTTCAATCTAACTTCTCAGCGTTAGGTATACCTGCCATTAAGGGAATAGTGAATGCATTTAAACAACTTCGCACCTATATATGTATGCACCCCTAGACCTCCCGTCCATCATACTTTCGTCTCAAGTTCTTGCACTTGCCTTTTCTTATTTGGGGTTGCGTCGCAGTTCCAGCACTCAGGCATGGGTTCAGGAGTGTCTCAATTCCAGCACTTAGACCCATTTGGATGCGTGATCTTCGGCTTTATCGAGCAAGGGAGGCGCGATCTCCGGCTTTACGCCGGAGATACCCCATTGCTTGCCATGCCCAGTTGGGAGTCGCCTGTTTCAGGGTCCCCTCCGGCGTTCAGTGGACCCTGCCGGCATCAGGGTCCACTCCGGCGCTCAGTGGACCCCATCGTCCGACTTCCCGCCACTCTCCAACTTTGCATTGGCCAGGCATCAGGGTCCACTTCGGCGCTCAGTGGACCCCATCGTCGGACTTCCCGCCACTCTCCAACTTCGCCTTTGAACCGCTGGGTTCACGTCTGCTAAGGGCGTCGCCTCCTGACAACACCTTCATGGGGAGGAAGCGGAAGTGGTCGGAGACCTGTTGGTATCTGATTCACCCTCATGTATACCAGTCCAAATATTCTACAACATGTAACTGTGTATTTTATCAATAAACATGTTCTTTTTCTGTCTCAAAATATTCCCTTTCAAAGTTATTCCTCTGTTATTCTCGAGCACTTACTTTTACCTTTAATTGCTGTAACCAAACAAAAGTGTAGTGCTTGCGGGGTTACGTAGCTCAACCCCTAACTCGCCCTCTCCCTGTTCCCCCAAAATCCCTGCGTTCCCGGTTAAAGGGAAGGGAGGGATTTTGTATTGCGGAGAGGAGATTTTACAGCGTGGAGAATAGGAGTTTAAGCCAAGTTCAACTTGTAGTCCGAACCCCAGGGGGGGGGGTTTAGTGTAAGATCGGGTACCCTCTCCTTCCCCCTGTCGGAAATTCAGGGGGGGACATATTAAGGGCGGGTTCCTCTCCACCCCCCTGCTCGAAAGCCAGGGGAGGGCCTCGTCCGAGATCGGACATCCTCCCGTTTTTTCCCCTATTAAGGGCGGGCTCCTCTCCACCCCCCTGTCCGAAAGCCAGGGGAGGGCCTCGTCCGAGATCGGACATCCTCCCGTTTTTTCCCCTATTAAGGGCGGGCTCCTCTCCACCCCCCTGTCCGAAAGCCAGGGGTGGGCCTCGTCCGAGATCGGACATCCTCCCGTTTTTCCCCTATTAAGGGCGGGCTCCTCTCCACCCCCCTGTCCGAAAGCCAGGGGAGGGCCTCGTCCGAGATCGGACATCCTCCCGTTTTTTCCCCTATTAAGGGCGGGCTCCTCTCCACCCCCCTGTCCGAAAGCCAGGGGTGGGCCTCGTCCGAGATCGGACATCCTCCCGTTTTTCCCCTATTAAGGGCGGGTTCCTCTCCACCCCCCTGTCCGAAAGCCAGGGGAGGGCCTCGTCCGAGATCGGACATCCTCCCGTTTTTTCCCCTATTAAGGGCGGGTTCCTCTCCACCCCCCTGTCCGAAAGCCAGGGGAGGGCCTCGTCCGAGATCGGACATAATTGCTCTCATCGTTGCAGAGATGGAATAACTATTTTACAAGGATGTATAATTTCAAAAATAATACTTTTTAAGATGATCTACATTCCAAGCCCTCGGCACTGTTTTTCCTTGTCCTGTGGTCAAGCGGTAGGCCCCATTTTTGCTGGAACTGACTATTCGATATGGCCCCTCCCATTTTGGGCCCAATTTCCCATCAGCCGGCTCTTTAGTCATCAGGTTCACCTTTCGTAGGACCCAGTCACCAACCCCGAACGACCGAGGCTTCACCCTCTTATCATAATACTTTGCTACTCGGCTTTGATATGCTGCGGACGCTACACGGGCATCTTCGCGCCTTTCCTGCAGCAAATCTAGTTGCAGATTTATCCCATCTTCGTTCAATCCCGGATTATAGTGGGCCACCCTAAAGCTTGGTGACCCCACTTCCACAGGGAGTACTGCTTCCATTCCATAAGTTAGAGCGAAGGGGGTCTCCCCTGTAGCAGTTTTGACAGTAGTTCGATAAGACCAGAGCACTTCGGGGAGATACTCGACCCAAGCTCCTTTTTTGGGGCCGAGCTTCTTCTTCATTATTTGGATCAGTGTCTTGTTGGTGGCCTCAACTTGGCCATTAGACTTGGGGAACACGGGGGTCGAGAAGCTTTTTCTTATGCCCAGCTCGGCACACCATTCTCGGAAGCGATCACAATCAAATTGCTTTCCATTGTCGGTCACCATGGCGTACGGGATACCGAATCTGCATATCACAGACTTCCAGAGGAACTTTATAACATTTTCCGTGGTTATTGTGGCTAGCGCTTCGGCCTCGGCCCACTTAGTGAAGTAGTCGACCGCAACCACAATGAACTTCCGATTTCCCTTGCCCGACGGCATGGGTCCGACGATGTCAACTCCCCATTTTGCAAACGGCCATGGCGAAGTAATGGAATGAAGGTATTCCGGGGGGCTATTCGTCAAACGAGCAAATCTCTGGCATGCATCACACGCTCTCACCATCTCCTTTGCGTCTTTGATCATCGTCGGCCAATAATACCCAGCTCTCACAACTTTGTTCGCCAATGCCTTCGCCCCCGAATGGTTTCCACATACACCATGATGTACTTCCCTCAATACATAGTTTGCATCTTCATTCGGCAAACACTTCAACAGGGGTAGGGAGTACCCCCGTCTATAAAGTACCCCCCTGACCAGAACATAGCGAGCCGAATTCCGGACGACCTTCTGCGCTTCCGTTTTCTCCGGGGGAAGTTCTCCTGTCTTCAAATACCGCACGATTTCTGCTCCCCACTCAGGCTCTGTTTCATTCAATTGCATCACCTCTGCTTCTGCCAGTATCGTTGGGGAGGCTTTAACCAAAACCTTGTAGCCTCTTACGGTCATTGCCGGGTCTGTACCCGAGCCAATACGCGAAAGGGCATCTGCCAGAATATTCTCTTCCCTGGGGACTTTGGTTAGAGCGATCTTATCAAAGTAACAGTGGAATTGACGTACCTTGTTTAAGTACTGTAGCATCTTCGCCCCTTGAGCAGCATAGCTCCCATTCACTTGTTCAACTACCACACGTGAGTCGCTCCGGATCTCTAGATTCGTTATTCCCATTTCCCGGGCAATCTCCATGGCTGAGAGGACGGCCTCATATTCAGCTTCATTATTGGTTGCGGGAAATCCGAACTTGAGGGCGTACCGGAACTCTTCCCGATTGGGTCCTCGGATTACTATCCCGGCTCCACATCTCCCCGCTGCTGATGAGCCGTCTACACAGGCTATCCAGGTTGAGTCCTTCGGCAACTCCTCCACTCCTGGAGCTTCATTCATTTCTACTACAAAATCTGCCAGAGCCTGTCCCTTTACTGCCGTCCGGGAATGGTATTCAATATCATACTGCCCCAATTCAATTGCCCAATTGACCAATCTTCCTGATAAATCCGGTTTCTGCAATATCTTTCGGAGGGGATATTCTGTCAACACCAGAACAGCATGTGCTTGGAAGTAGGGTCTCAACCTTCGCGCCGAGATTACAAGGGCGTATGCTAACTTCTCTATGCGAGGGTATCGTTCCTCCGCACCATGCAGAACCTTGCTCGTGAAATATACCGGCTTCTGCCTACCAGACTCCTCTCTTACTAGCACCGAGCTAACTGCAGTCTGTGAAACTGCGAGATACAAGTAGAGGATTTCTCCTTCCATCGGGCGACTCAGGAGCAGGGGATTAACTAAATACGTCTTTAATTCCGCAAAGGCTTGCTCACATTCTTCCGTCCAGCTGAAGGCTTTTTTCAAGACCTTAAAGAACGGTAGGCATTTATCCGAGGACCGGGAAACAAAGCGATTCAATGCCGCTAACCTTCCTGTCAACCGCTGCAGCTATTTCGTTGTCCGGGGGGACGGCATTTCCAGAATTGCCCTCACCTTGTCAGGATTTGCCTCGATTCCCCTATGCGACACCATAAATCCCAGGAATTTTCCGGAATCAACGCCAAATGCACACTTTTGCGGGTTCAATTTCATGTGGTATTTGCGCAGCGTATCAAACGTCTCCGCCAGGTCCGCGACATGACTACCCGAGGTCAAGCTCTTAACCAGCATGTCATCTACATACACTTCCATGTTCCGCCCGATCTGGTCCTCAAACATCTTGTTCACAAGCCTCTGATAAGTGGCCCCAGCATTCTTTAGTCCGAATGGCATTACTTTGTAACAATACAGTCCCCGATCAGTAGTGAAAGAGGTTTTTTCCTGGTCAGACTCGGCCATCCGTATCTGATTGTAACCAGAGAAAGCATCCATAAAGCTCAACACTTCATGTCCCGCCGTTGAGTCTACTAGCTGGTCAATCCGGGGAAGGGGAAAGCAATCTTTAGGACAAGCCTTATTGAGGTCCGTAAAGTCTACGCACATCCTCCACTTTCCATTCGCTTTCTTCACCAGAACCACGTTGGCCAACCATTCCGGATAATCAACTTCTCGAATGAAACCGGCTTCGAGCAATTTGCATACCTCGGCTGCAATCGCCTGGTTGCGTTCAGGCGCAAAGGTTCTCCTCCGCTGCTTCACGGGTCTGTAGTTCCGATCGACGTTTAGCCGATGCTCGATAACTGAGGGGTCTATCCCCGGCATTTCATTATGCTCCCAAGCGAAGATATCGACATGGTCACGCAAAAACCCCACCAGTTTCCTCTTTTCCGCCTCCGGGAGCTGTGCTCCAATCCGGAGCATCCGGTTCTGGGGCCCGACCGTCACATCCTCCAAGTCGCTGGTCGGACTCCTCATCTGTAATTGCTATTTACTTGAAGAGCCTGCCCCCGCGTCGGGGCATGCCTCTCTGGAAGGGCTTGCCCCCATACTAGGGCGCGCATCTCTGGAAGGGTTTCCCAAGGAAATATTATAACATTTGCGGGACACCTTCTGCTCTCCTCGGACCACTCCTACTCCCTCGTCCGTCGGGAACTTCATACAAAGGTGAGGTATCGAGGTTACCGCTTTTAACTCGGCCTGAGCCGTCCTCCCAAAGATTGCGTTGTAAGCTGACGGTTGGTCGACTATAAGGAACTTGACCGGAATCGTCTTCTGGGTGGGGGAACTCCCCACAGTAACTTGTAACTCAATTGATCCCAAGGGCATTACCTGCTCCCCAGCAAACCCTACCAACGGGAAGCAGAAGGCGGAAACTTTGTCCCTGCTAATCTTCATCAAATCGAAGGCTGACTTGTATAGGATATCGGCAGAGCTGCCATTGTCCACCAAGACCCGGTGTATTCTATGATTCGCTATCACCATGGTCACCACCAAGGCATCAGAGTGGGGCATGTACACCCCTTCATAATCCTCGTCCGAGAAAGTGATGGTTGGCTTCTCACGCTTAGCTGTTTTCAGCGGTCTTGCGACCGAATAAATGGACACCTCTCTCATCTCTCGGGCATATGATTTTCGGGCCGAGTAAGTCTCGCCCCCTCCTCCAAAGCCTCCAGCTATAGTCTGAATTTCGGGAAAGTCGCCCGGCCCCTCGTGCCGACCACGGCTACTACTCCGCTCTCGCTGTCGTGCCCTCTCCGCCTGGAAGTCTCTGTCGGGTTGTCGGGCCGGTCTCCTCTCGTCGCGATACTGGGGGCGCGCCGGATTTGCATCCCGGCCGCCCGGACCTTGACCCCCAGCTGCTCTATTTGGCGGAAATCTTGCTATCAAGTCTTCACGCTTTCCCAAAAAACGTGTCAATTTGCCATCAGCTATATACTTCTCGATCATTTCTTTCAAGGCAACGCATGTATTGGTCCAGTGGCCGAAGGAGTCATGATAATGACAATATTTGTGGCGATTGCGGGGATGCGGCCGGCCTTTTATCGGGGACGGATCTTTGTAATTCGGGTCCTTTCTGATTTCCATAAGGATTTCTCTAGCTGGGGCATTAACAGGCGTCCAGCTATAATTTTCGACTCTTTTAATAGGCTTGCGCTGAGTGAACTCCTTCCTTACCGGAACATTTTCCTGCTTCGATCTCCCTCTATCCCCGGAAACACTTTTCGCAGCTTCATCCGTTTCTCGGAATGCCCGAAGGGTTTCTTCCTGGTTCACAAATTCCTCCGCACGATCATAGAAATCCTGCAATCTCTCATCCGGCCTTCTCGCCAAATCCGCCATAAGAGCAACATCCTTCCTTATGCCTTGATAGATGGCACAATGAATGAATTGCTCATTTTGGCTTTCGGCGGCCAACCTCTCCTGATTAAAGCGAAGCAGGTAACTCCTTAACGACTCCTGAGGACCTTGCTTGATGGTCATCAATTGCTGAGCAGGCTTCTTGCGGACAATACCAGCCATAAACTGGGACGCAAACTTTCTAGCAAGGCTTTCAAAGTTTGCGATCGAGCCGGGTGGCAGGGTCCTGAACCACTCCCTGGCTCCTCCTGCCAAGGTCAGGGGGAACGCTCTACACGCGACCTCGTCCGGTGTGGCATGAAGCGCCACATGCGCACGGAAACTTGCCAAGTGCTCAATAGGGTCCCCCAACCCCGTGTACACCGGTATCTCGGGCATCTTGAACTTGTTTGGGAGTTGGCGTGACATGATATGTTCAGTAAAAGGGGATACAGCGGTGGAAAACAAGCTGTCAGTCAGCAAAGCTTTTCCCGTCACTCCCGCTTGAGCAGAACCCATCAAATAATCGCACTGTTGCTCCAACTTTGTCAACTTTTCTACCCACTTCTTTTTCCCTTTTTCATCCTTCTTTGCAGGGTTAGCAAGTTCAGCGTCACTATCAGTCTCATCCTCACCTCCCGTTGCTCCTTCCGGATGTCCGGCATCACGCTTGAGGCCCTTCTGGCCACTCTGCGACACTTCTTCTTGAGTTTCCTGCTGTTCCGTGCGATCTCGTCCCTGCAACTCCTTCTCGAGCCGCGCTATCTTTTCATTCAGGCGGGCTATCTCTGTCCAGGGATCATGTGAAGGCCCCGCCTCATCACGACATTCTCTTTAGTCATACTTCTTCGAGTCGTCCGCGTACTCACCATGAGAGGTGTCGAACACGTTTGTAATGGCGGGAACACGCGACCACGTCGTTCCCACAGACGGCGCCAAAATGTTGATGTCAAATGTCAAATATAACACGTGTCAGCTCCTGGTGCTCTCGGACCTCGAACAATTAAACTGGAAGCCAGAGGACAACTTTCTCCAAGTCCTGCAAAACAAAAGGACCGGCGGGGTTTCCGGCCAAATCCCCTCCGACGATCAAGTTAGTAGGAGTTTTCTAGTGTGAAGGATGGAAAAACTTCTTTTGTTATCTCACCTGAAAAATATCATGTTGTTGTTTATATCCTCATTTGTTTTTTATTATTCCCTTTTTCCCTTAGTCCGTACGACCATTAATTACTCTGAGATGCTTGTCCTTTCCCCATTAATGCCTTTCAGCCGTTTCAAATTGTCACCTCATGCCGCAGTTCAGGCTTTCCTGTATGGCGGCGGGCGTCTTTGACCCGATGGACCACGGCTTTCCTATGAAATGATTTCCTCCATTAATGCCCTCATTTAATATTTCACTGTTTCGCCTTTCTTCTCCGGACTCTTTGTGTCAATGTCGTCGGACTCTGACCTTGTCCGGGGTCATTAAAAATTCTTCTTTTTTATTCATGTAAATTTCCCTAACAAGTAACATCTTACCAAATCTGATCAGGGCGTTTCCTTATGTGCATGTGTTTGCAAATACTTGTATGTGGTTAGGACTTGTGGCTTTTAGGAATATTTTTCTTTGAGGTCTCAAGTTCGAAACCTCCTAAGTGCTACATTTCCTTTGGGATCGGTTACTCGGGCAAAACTCCTATCTCAATGCTCAATATCTCTAGTAGCGCGCGTGGGGTATTGGACTGGGAATTAGTCTGATAGATTCTGACTAAGCCTTTATGCTTGGTGAGCTACCACATTTTGTGGGACAGCCCAAGGTACTGTCTGGTTCGATTGTGAAACTGGGATACCCTAAAAAAAAAAAAAAAAAAAAAAAAAGGTGTATAAATTGTCTTGTTTATATTTTGCATTTATCATTAATTTTTAATTGTCAGGATACAGATCTGGCCTCACATTAATTAAGTTAATGATCATCTGCTCGCTGGTTATACCGCACTTCGATGGTGCTTTTTACGTCTATAATCACCTTGTTCGTCCATACCTCTTACTCAACCCAGCGCTCTTATGCAAGAGAGATCACTTTCTACCTGAGGCAGAGAGGTATGTCAAAGAGAATGGACCTGAAGCTCTCGAGAAACTCATTGATAAAGAGGTATGTATGGACTACATGGTAATTAAGATCCCATTGCTTGTCAGGCATGGACTAATGAGAATTTCTGTCCCTCTCTACAATCTTACATTTGTTTGTCTTTTTATTTATTTATTTATTTTCAGTTTGAGACCAAAAAGCCTAATGTTGACGTGGAAGAGATCAAAGCTATTGCAGCCACAAAGAAAAAAGAAGTGGATTTGGTAAAGCTATCTTTTAATTGTCACTGATGCAACGAGACCATTAACTTTGATTCTTTGACCATATGTATTCTTATGCCATCGGTTGTTGGTTTTAGTCATATGATCGAGTACAATGATGCATCCCAAAGAGTGTGAGAAGAATTAATTAGCAATAAAATGTTTACTATTTTCAACAATCATTAAAGGATCGATCGAGTTTGTGTTTCCCAAAAATAAGTTGATCATATTTGCTTGTTGAAGAAGAAATTAAAGATGTGAAGTATGTTCTTATGAGAAATACACAATTTTATTCACTTCATTCCTTAGAGAACTAATTAATTAATCTCAACTCCTTTTTCTTGATACAGTCACACAACAAAGAACCTGATATTGTGGAGAGAAATAATAAAGATGTGGAAGTAACAGTGAAGAAAGAAGCGCCTGCAGCCAAGTGGGTAGGGTTTATTTTCATACTTAAGTGGAAGTTTATTTTTCAGCTTCATCGGAATTTCTTGTGGAAAACCCTATTTTTTCTTTGAATATTATTATTGTTTTGTTATTTGGGGAGGTGCAGTGAACATAGTTGACTGAAAATTGGCATATATGACACGTCTGTGGGGGCTTCACATGTGAACCTAGTCAATGTTTAGAATACAAATGGAGGGTAAAATCACAGCTTTGTTAAGAGCAATGCCCCCAAAAGAATGCCTTTTTGTAGGGGCGGACCTACCTCTTAGGTTGGGGGGTCTTTGACAACTTCGAAATTATACCATGACCCGCCAATGATGACTCTTTTGCCCCACCAAGTAAATGGCTATATAATTTAGCTTTTTACTCTGCTACTTTTTGTATATATGTATTTATTTATTTACCTAAATTTGGATCTCCATTTCCGCCTCAAAGTTGTCATCGTTATCTGCAATTGAATTGTCCATGTTTATATATGTTTAAATTAGAGAACTCTATAACAAAGCAACAGTTTTTTACTTCTAATCCGACTTCAGTGTATTTGCAGATGATTGTAGCAGAGGCTAGCCGGGATGATACTGATAACAGAACATCAGCCACTATGGAGAGTAAAGGTGGACCAGATGTGGCAGTTGCAGCAGCCTGCAGAGAAGTCCAGAGAGAGTACTGGAGTTGTGGCATATGTCAGGTAACCACTACAAGCAAAATAACCTTGAAAATGCACCGTCAAGGCAAGAAACACAAGGCTACTTGTGAGGCACTGAAAGCAAGGAATGTGAAGAAATTCACTTTCAAGTGCGATATCTGTAGTGTAAGCTGCAGTGGAAAGTACGACTTGGCTTCTCACTTGCGAGGGAAAAAGCACTTGGCCCAGGTTCAAGTTTCTAAAGGGATGTGGTCATATATAGTTGGTACGTGATTCATATCACCTGATCAATTTTATTTTGGATTATGGTTAATTTATGTATTTCATACTAGATGTGAAATAGACTAAATTTCTGTCTGTTTTGTTTTTCTTTCATAAGATAAATATAACCATATAAATTTATTACAAAATTTCTAAGGAAAACTTCACTTATAACCCTTGAATTTTTACATATTTTGAAAGAAGATCCTTAAATTGGTGGTTGTGCAGTTTATAAGAAAGACTGTTTAAAATATTTCAAAGTATAGAAAATATAATTAAAAATATCCAAACCCCACGTGTCGTAAGTACATTTAGTGCCCAAATGGTTCAGTTCATCCGGACTGTGCATCTGATGTGGGCCACATCTGGGAACTTTGGTTTGGGGCCACGAACGCTCGTAGCGACTGCTCAGCTTTCCTCTTATGCTCCGTTTATTTCAATGCAAAATGTTTTTCACTGTTAAATATTTTCAACGAAATCATTTTTCAAATTTTCTTGAAATTAATTTTCGGCGTTTGGCTCTTACAAAAAAATCATCAAAGGCGAAAAACTACTGATGACGAGATTTCGTCACTGGCCGGTAGGATTCCAACCACTTTTATCGGAATCTAGCGGTAATGGCCAGATTCCAGCCAATTTTGTCGAAATCTAGGTTAGCCAAATTCTAGCAAAAATTTTCAAATTCCTGCATTGGCCAGATTCCGGCAATTGGATACCAAAATTCGGAGACTTTTGACTATAGATTCAGGCTACTAATAAACTCTAATATCCAGCGGTGGCGAATTCCTACAAACGTGTGTGCAATAATGAAAAGTTAAAATTCAAAAAATGATTTATGATTTTGTTTTTCAAAAATTAAAGAGGCTTTTACGATTAATGTTCCGTTTGTTTCGGCGTAAAATGATTTTCTGGAAAATGGTTTCGGCATTTTCCGGTGTTTGGTAGGAGCGAAAATAATAGTCAACCGGAAAATGATTTTTGTTTGACCAAAAATACTTAGTAAATTTTGGAAAATGATTTACGCTTTTTAAAAGCGTAAATCATTTTCCGAAGACGCCAGACGCATTCGACCCTTATTAAACGACACAGTCGACCTTTACTTCAAGCAATCGACCATCACCGAAATCTTGCCGGTACCGAAATCCGACAGCATCCGGTCAATGTCGCCGGAATCCGGGCAGCCCAGACTGCGGCGACCGTATTCCGGCCATGAAGCCGGTAAAAGTAGCCGGAATCTTGTCTATCAGTGACGGAATCTCGTCTTCGGTAATTTTTATATTATTTTACATTAATATTTATATGTTTTGAATAAAAATTGATTTTTATAGGTTAATATGATTGAATAAAAATATTTGTGATTTTCCGTACTCGCCAAACACCGAAAAATGCTTTCGGCGAAAAATATTTTTCAGAAAAATAACTTCCCTGAAATCATTTTATGACGGAAACCATTTTACGTCGAAACAAACGGAGCATAAATTGAAAATGATTTCCGTTGATTATCATTTTCGAATGGCACCAAACACCAAAAAAAATGTTTTTCAAAAAATGTTTTATGCCTAAACAAACATAGCATCACTATTAAGCGTGTTTTTAAATCTTGAGGGAAAAAAAAAATGTAAATATTGTCTTCTCATTCTCTCTTAGACTCTCTCGCCGTCACTCTAGTGCCCGCTTTCCCTTCTTTTTCTTCTTCTTTTCTAGCTTCCTCTTTTCTTCTCCTTCTCTTCTTTTCTCACGCCGTCCCACACTTCCCAGACCGAGTCCCTCTCATTATCTTCTTTTCTTCTTCTTTCAATTGAAAAGTCTCTTTCGGTCTCTCTCTTTCAACGCTAAACGAAAGGCAGAGGATTTGCAGCTTGGCGGAAATCTGCTCTCCTTTAGTTTGCAGATTTTTGTAGATTTGTTTGCTGGAAAACATATGTAGATTTCAAATAAGTATTTTGAAAATTTTGAGTGGGTTCATGGGATTTTACTTTTAACATCGTCTCTTTATGTTTTTTAATTAGCATTGAATAAAGATTTACAAAAAATGAGAAAAAAATTAAACATGTACCCCAATTGCGGATATAAAAAAATAACTGCAACCGATTATACACCCCTATCTAACGGTGAAAATGATATGATGCCAAATAATAAATATGTTAGCACGTCATTCAAAAAATTTAAAGGATATGACATCGTTTACACCGTTAGATACAACAACATTAAATCATAAACATTAAAAGATTTATTTTCAATTTACTTGAAATGAAAGAATCCTTGTCTCCTTGGATTAGTTATTGTTCAAAGAAATGGAACGACTTGCACAACTAACTTTCTATTAATAATTTGATAGAAATGACAAAGGTATTGATTTATAAATCTCGAGCATAAATTTTTAATTTAAAAAAAAATTAGAATTATAATGTGAAAAAAAATATGAAAACACGAGAATATGGTAACGTAATTTTGTTTTTTCTTTCTAAAATACTACCATCAACTTATGAGTACTAAATTTCATTTCAATTTTTTATTAGGTGAGACTCGACTTTGAATGCGCTCTCCCAATCTATGATTAATATGAGTCAATTCTTTGGTGCATGGGGGATTCTAGGCTTTCCAATTAGGGGTAACCGTTTGTGTTGTATCGAAGAATGAGTATAAGATTATATAAGTCAACTGTGTTAATACAACTCATTTAATTAAACGGATTAAATTCGTCAATCCTAATTAACCTGTCGGGTTTGTTGGTTATGTAAAAAATTATCTGTCATAAATGTCACGTATCGGGTTCGGGTCATATCAATGCATGTGTATAAGACTATATAATTCAACCCAAACCAAACACATTGAACTAATCGGGTCAGACCTCTATCGTAATCATTTAATTTCATGTTAAATTTATGTCAGATTTACAGGTGATGTCAAAATTGTAATGTAATATGAGTCAAGTCTTTCATTACCAATTTTTTTCATATCCACAAAAATGGATTTGTGTCCGGATTCTTTCACTATAAATTGCCAGCCTCATTTCCAATAGAATAGAAATTTATTATAATTAAGCCAGTTTGTAAAAAAATTTCTACAATTCACATATAAAATTAACATGTGTCCTTTAAGCATGTGGGAAGTACATATTTTTTCATTAATGCTGTTAAAAAAGTATGTGAGAAGTACATGCTATTACAACAATATATAATTCTCACATGTCAAGAGACACATGTCAATATTATATGTTGATCGTAAAAAATTTCTTACAAATTGATTTGTAGAAAATTTCAATCATTTCCGAATATATGGTTAGAATGCTTTAACGGAACTACAATTTTAACTATAAATGCTATATAAACTGACATAACAGGCCACATGGCACAAATACATTGTAGGTGGGTTAGACTTGCGTGCATTGTCACATGCAGAAATCCCATTCCTCGTAATAACTAATAAAAGTGGGCATTTGAAGTATGAACATATATATCATTGTCAGACAGAAAGAACAGGATCGAACTGTAATTGCTGCAAAATAAGCAGATCCTGCCTATTAGGGTTCATTCGATTTGTTCATACTTAGATACTGTCGTTATACAATTAATGAGATGCAAAGTTAGAATTTTGTGAGCATCCATAAATTCTTTTGCAGCAGCTATATATATGTATGTGGTGGCATGGCTGACAGTGAAGAACAAGGGTTAGGCTTGTTTCCCATTCCCAAAGGAATAGAATATATATAAAAAAAAATTATCCAAACCCCACGTGTCGTAAGGAGATTTAGTGCCCAAATGGTTCAGCTGATCCGGACCGTGACATTTGACGTGGCCCACATCTTGGAACTTCGGTTTGGGGCCCACGAATTCTCATAGTACGAGAATGGCGACTGCTCGTCTTTCCTCTTAAACTGCTTTTACGTCTCTTCTTTTCCTCTCATTGTTCTCTCTGTCTTCCATCTTCACTTCTGCTGGAAATTCAAGCTGAGAAAGCCAAACAGATTCGTTCAACTTCAACATGAGTCTACTTGGTATTCTCAAGTTTGTGCTGAATTTCCTTGACGTTCTTGCATGGTATGCATTTCGATTTACGATAATCAAGATGGTGAAGTTTTAGTTTAGAAAGTCTGCGATCATGAAGAAGTTGGCTGTCTAAGTATTCTCCGCTTTTTGTTTGTGCTTTGCTTGCAGGCCTCTCTTTGCTTTGGGGTATCCTCTGTAAGTCTCTCTCTCTCTCTCTCTCTCTCTCTCTCTCTCTCTCTCTCTCTCTCTCTCTCCATGTTGATAATTTAAAGTTCTTTGTTTTCTGGATATCCAAGAAGAATGCATTGAATAGTTTGGTGAATGAAGATGATATTTGCTTAACAGATGTGCTTCGATCCGGGCAATTGAGAGTAATTCAAATTCAGACACTCAGAAGTTGGTCACATATTGGATTTCCTTCTCTTTGCTTTCACTCTTTGAGCATTCTTTCGTGAACCTCCTTGAATGGTAACTCTATTGCCCTTCATTCCCTCTTCTCAATCTCTGCATGAGTGCCAAGCAAGCAAGAGAGAACATGATTTTTATGAAATAAATGTTCACTGAAAGCCCCCCCCCCCCCCCCCCCCCCCTTTTTTTTTGTTGGGTATATATTCTATTGTCTGAGTACTTAAGAAAGGCAGCCACTTTTTAAGTTCTTATAATCTGATAGGGGGTAACGGTAAGAAAAAATCAAGAATTAGTGATATTAAACAGGGGATATCACTAATTATTCTGAACCCTCAAAAATCACTGTCGTATATGAGGTGAATTCGGAGCTTGAAATTTTGCCAAATCAGCTTACCAAAAATTGATTCACAATGATTTGCAGCCAGAGTTTACAGCATAATACACATTTTTTAATGAATATTATTTGATCAATCTGAAGAAGTCTTTACTCATTTTTCAGATGCTAACACAATTGTATATTGATAACATTGAAGAGCCTTGCCTTCTAAGTGGAAGGAGGCTTGTTGTCGTGGCGGCGTCTATTGGTACTTGAAGAATTGCTCGGCTCAAGATGATCCCAATTCATGGTCATTACATGAATATTGGGGCTCTCATCAATGCCCAATTGCAATTATGGAAATAAGAGATTTGGTGACTAAGCTTATTTGGTCAATGATCTATATAAGGATACATTGCTAAATAATATATGATTTATTTATGGAGGGAAATATTGTTGAAAATGATCAAGCAACGGTCAATTAACTTTTTGGTCTTCTTTCGATGAAAAGCCGTAGGTTTCCGTTATTAGAAGCTGGTGCTTGCATGAACTGGACTTAGGAGCATGAGCTGGATGGGCATGGTTTGGGCACTAGTGAAGTAATGCAACTATATATATTGGCATATATAGCTTATGTCCACACGTATTAGAGTGAAGTGAAAATTTGTTAAATTCAATATTCTTTTTCTGTTCGTGGGAACCACTTACAGCTCACTAAAATATAGGCTGGAGGTTGGACTTCTTGAATTTCAGAAATCTTTCCCAATATGTTTAGCCTGCTTTATCAAAATATGACAGGTTACTAAATCTGAACTGGGCTTTCATTCATCATACAATTTGTTAACTGGGTGAATTGACTTGATTATTCTTTTGCCTTTTCTTTAGGTGTGTTTACAAATACGTGTATTTATCATTTTTTATTGTCAGGATACAGATCTGGCCTCACATTAAGTTAATGATCATCTGCTCGCTCGTTATACCTTACTTCGATGGTGCTTTTTACGTCTATAATCACCTTGTTCGTCCATACCTCTTACTTAACCCACAAGTTATTGTTGATGAATTCAACAAGTGGAGGGTGCTCTTTTGCAAGAAAGATCACTTTCTAGCTGAGGTAGAGAGGTATGTCAAAGTGAATGGAGCCGAAGCTCTCGAGAAACTCATTGATAATGAGGTATGTCACTATATGGTAATTCGGTCTGTCAATGTGTTAGAGTTCATCTAAGAGTGTGTTAGGCATAAACTAATGCGAATTTCTCTCTCTCTCTCTCTCTGCAATTTTACATTTTTTTCTTTTCCCTTTTCAGCTTAAGACCAAAAAGCTTAATGTTGACATGGAAGAGATCAAAGCTATTGCAGATACAGAGAAAAAAGAAGTGGAGTGGGTAAAGCTTTTAATTGTCGCTGATGCAATGAAAACATTAACTATGATTCTTTGAGTATATTCTTATGCCATCAGTTGTCGGTTTTAGTCAGATGAGTACAATGATGCATCCCAAAGAGTTTGGGAAGAAATTAGCAGTAAAATGTTGACTATTTTCAGCAATCATTGATGGAGTTTGGGTTTTTCAAAAATAAGTTGATATTTGCTTGTTGAAGAAAAGATCTGAAGTATGTTCTTATGAGAAATATGCATCTTTTTACGTAATTCTTGAGAACTAATCTCCGCTCCTTTCTCTTGATGCAGTCACACAACAAAGAACTTGATATTGTGCAGATAGATAATAAAGCTATGGAAGTAACAGAGAAGGAGGTTCCTGCAGCCAAGCGGGTAAGGTTTCTCTTTATATTTTAGCAGAAGTTTACTTTCAGCTTCATTGAAATTTGTTGTGGAAACCCAATATTTTTTTAGAAGGGTACTAAAATAAGTATATGCATGGGGATAGGTCTTTGAATGCTTAAAAGTTTGGGTTTAATAACATGGATTTGATTGGTTAACAATTCTGAAGCGTGCTTGGACTGTCTAGGAAACTAGGAGGTTGCATTCTCTCTTTTTATTTATTTATTTATTTTGTCACTGGGGAGGTGGCAATGAACATAGTTGACTGAACATTAGCATGACAGGTCTGTGGGGCTTCACATGTGAAGCTAGTTAACGTCTAGGATATTAATGGAGGGTAAAATCATAGTTTTGTTAAAAGCAATGCCCCAAATGAATGAATTTTTGTATTATTGGTTCGTAATGAGTTGTCATCCTTATCTACAATTGATTTGTCCATGTTTATGTTTAAATTAGAGATCTCTATAATGTTTATTATAGATCATTTGTCACTTCAGTATTTTTCTTATGCTTTTTCAACAAATTAAATAGGGTGGAAGATAACAAAACAACAATTTTGCTTCTAATCTGTCTTTAGTGCATTTGCAGATGGTTCTAGCAGACCCTGGCCTCGATGAGACTGATAACAGAACATCAGCCACCGTGGAGATTAAAGGACCAGTTGTGGTAGTTGCAGCATCCAGGGAAGTTCCTGAAATACCCGTGTCTAAGAAAGTCCAAAAAGTATGGACTTGTCCTATATGTCAGGTAACCACTGCAAGTGAAAAAACCTTGAATTTACACTTTCAAGAGATGACACACAAGGCTACTTATGAGGAACTGAAAGCAAAGAATCAGCCAAACATTGTCAATTTCGGATCTTTTTTAACGGTATTGGCTTCAACTACAAAGAAACCTTATCAGCCAATTGAGGAACCACAAAAGAATGAATCCACCAATGGATTGATAGAGAGCACTACTACAAATCATGAGGAAATAGGGAAAGGCCAGCCAAAGAGTGTCACGTTTTCAACTGCAAAGGGATCTGATCAGCCCAAAAAACAGGTGCTAGGAAAGAGTGTGTTATATCAAACTTTTACCTAATCTGTTTAGTTTGAAATCAGTTTTCTGAAATAGATATGTTGGAGTAAAAAAGTATTCATAATTGGCTGGCATAGGACCAATAAACTAATCTGATTTGTTTTTTCGTATTGTTATTGCTTGTCAGGCATTTACTGCTGAGAATTTCTCTCTCTCTCTCTCTCTCTCTGCAATTTTACATTTTTTTGTTTTCTTTTTTCAGTTTCAGACCAACAAGCCTAATGTTGACGCAGAAGAGATCAAAGCTATTGCGGCCACAGAGAAAAAAGAAGTGGAGTGGGTAAAGCTTTTAATGTCACTGATGCAACCTGAACATTAACTATGATTCTTTGAGTATATTCTTATGCAATCGGTTGTTGGTTTTAAGTCAAATGAGTACAATGATGCATCCCAAAGATTGGGAAGAAATTAGCAATCAAATGTTGACTATTTTCAGCAATCATTGATGGAGTTTTTGTTTTCCAAAAATAAGTTGATATTTGCTTGTTGAAGAAGAAAAGATGCGAAGCACGTTGTTATGAGAAATACCCAATTTTATTTACATGATTTCTTGAGAGCTGATCTCCATTCCTTTCTCTTGATGCAGTCACACTACAAAGAACCTGATATTGTGCAGAAAGATAATAAAATTGTGGAAGTAACAGAGACGAAGGAAGTGCCTGCAGTCAAGAGGGTAAGGTTTCTTTTTATATTTAGGGTTAAATGCATTTCTAGTACCTATGGTTTCAGAAAGTGTTATAGGTAGTACCTCTAGTAAACCAAAATACCAACTTCGTACTTCCGTTTAGGTTCCGTCCAATTTTTTAATGGAGCTCCTTGTCACCCTGCGTAAAAACATGACATTTTCCGTGTGCCACATATGGGAGACAACTCAACATACCCTATGATGTGTCACTATATCATAGGTGATACCTATGGTATTTATGCCACGCCAAATGCCGAAAATAATATAAAAATGACCTAAACTTAAACTAAAAAAAAATAAAATTGAAGAAACATTGAAAAACTTAGACAAAAATAAAAATAAAATCCTGGATGCAAAAATTGGCTGTGGGTTTTTTTTTTTAATTAGAGATATCTATAATGTTGATTATGGATCATATATGTTGCTTCAGTCTGTTTTCTTCTTGGCAGTGGGGTTTCTTATGGTTTTTTAAGAAATAGGGTGGAAATAACAAAACAACCACCTTGCTTCTAATCCATCTTCAGTGTATTTGCAGATGATTCTAACAGAGCCTAGCCTGGATGCGACTGATAACAGAACATCAGTCACTATGGGGATTAAAGGGCCAGATGTGGCTGTTGCAGCAGCAGCAGCCATAGAACTTGGTGATATACAGAAAGTACAGAAAGAGTGGACTTGTGCCGTATGTCAGGTAACCACTACAAGCGAAAAAGACTTGAATATGCACCTTCGAGGGAACAGACACAAGGCTTCTTATGAGGCACTGAAACTGAAAGCTAAGATCCAGCGAAACATTCGATTGAAACGGAAGCTTATCTTTACTGAATTGAAGAAATCCGCTTTCCAGTGCAACATCTGTAATGTACGCTGCTCTGGAAAGGTCGACTTGGCTTCTCACCTCCAAGGGAAAAAGCACTTGGAGCAGGTTCAAGTTTCTTATGGATGTGGTGAGGGTTGGACAGCATGACCTGATAAATTTTTATTTTGGATTATGTTGAATTGATGTATTTGATACTAGATGTGAAATGCAAGCGAAATAGACTTTCATCATGATTTCTCTCTTATATTTTTCTTGATAAGATAAATATAACCCTATAAATTTATTACAAAATTTCTAACCTCACTCTTATGTTATGTAATAATTTTACTCTTCTAAACGTAACACATAACACATAGTAGCATCTCCATTTTCTATATGTAACACTATATATATACTCCATCACTATCTCACTATACTGACATGACACTGTCAATTCGTTCTTAAGATTAGAATAGAATCTTCTCAATTTCACTTGAAATTGAGATGAGCCATGGTCACAATTTAATATTATTATATCCAACGGTACGGGCAGGGGCGGAGGCACGATATTGGCCCCCCAAAAAAAATTTTGACTTTTTTTTTTTTTAAAGGGGTTAATGTACTAATAGCCCCTGCAAAAAATAAATTCAACCCCCCCTAAAAAATTTACTCTACTAACTACTACTATAATTTTTTTCTTAAAAAAAATAAAAATAAAATTGCCTTCAAGCCCAGTGTTAACGTTGTAGTTCACGCACCTGAATCTTAAAAATAATAATAACAATAATAAATACGCCAAAAAAGGAAACTAAGTATGCATCTTCTTCTTTTTTAATTATGTTTCATAATTTATTCTTCTAATTTATTATTTGTTTTTATTGGTTTGTAGCGTTCAGTAAGGACATTATTGTCTTTGATTTGTTTTCAAGAAACCCCTCAAGTTCAAGATAACGTTGATTCACTAAAAGGTACTCATTTTTCTTATACTCTATTAACTGTGCTTAGTTTATTTGTCAAGTAATTTATATTTTTTTTGTGTTTGCTATTTTGGCTATATTAAGATTTTTAATAGTTACTTTGATTATTGAATCCTAATTTGATGGGTTTGATTTGGTTAATTATTCGTTGCTTTTTCAGTTGTTAATGCTCATAAGAACTATTATAAGTAAAAAATTCTAACAAAAATCTTATATTTCTAGGTACTTTTCGGTTAATTTATTAATCTATAAATTTTTCTTACAGCTTAGAAAAATATGAATAAACAAAATATAATCGATTCATTCTTTAAAAAAAAAAAAATATGCGAGTCATTCAGAAGTTGATAGTGATACGCCTTTAACTGTATAACACTTGTTTTCTTTTATATTACAAGCTTGTGCACATATAGAAAGACTATATATATATATATATATATATATATATATATATATATATATATATTTTATTGAAATTCGGCCCCATACTTACAGATTCTTGGCTTCGCCCCTGGGTAAGGGTGTATAAGTGGGGCAGTTATTAACTGCTAATAACCAGTAACCGATAATAATCGCCAACAACTACTAACTGGGTAACTGGAAAATAAAAAATAACCGTAACCGGATAACGTGATAACTTGGTACCCCGATTGCGGTTATCGATTATAGGATTTTAGAAACCAATTAATAACTAGGTAACTAGTAACTCAATTTTTTTTTAATGTGTGTGTGTGTGTATATATATTAAAATTGATAAAAATATTTGACCTAATTTTCTTCTAATGCTCCAATGGTTTTCGTCGTAAAATATTTTCGACGAAATCATTTAAAAAAAAAAAAAATTTCTCGAAAATATTTTTCGGCGTTTAGTTCGGACGAAAAAATTAAAAAAAAAATGAAAATGCAACTGTCGCTAGAATCCGGCAATGTCCAGTTGCCGTTGCCGGATTCCGGCCATTTTGGCCAAATCCGGCAGGATCAGTGGCCGGATCCATCCAAATCCTGGCCATTTTGGCTAGATTCAACCGGATCAATGGCCGAAATTGGTCAAATCAGACTGGATTCTAGCCAGATTCGGTTGGCTTCTGACCATGGCCGAATTCTAGCCAAATTCGGCCGGAATCTGGTCCGCCGACGTCCAGCAATGATGACCTGATGTCACCGGATTCCGGCACCGGCAGTATTCCGGTGACCGGATGTTGCCAGATTCCGGTGTCGCCTGGATTCCGACGACCAACTATTACAAAATTTCAGCAATCGGATATCAAACATGTATGTAAAGACGAAAAGTTTAATTTTGAAAAACGATTCGTTTTCCAAAAATTAAAATAAGCTTTTATGGTCAAACTAAAAATAATTTTCGTTAACAATTATTTTCACCCGTACCAAATACCGTAAAATGCTAAAATTATTTTCTAAAAACTATTTTACACCGAAACAAATGGATCATAAGTCTTCTCTTTCTCCCTTATACTCTCACGCCGTCGCCCTAGTCCCTGCTTTCCCTTCTTTCTTTTTTTCCTCTTTTCTTCTCCTTCTATTCTTTTCTCACGCCGTCCGACACTCCCATACCGAGTCCCTCTCATTATCTTCTTTTCTTCTTTCAAATTGAAAAGTCTCTCTCAGTTTCTCTCTTTCAACGCTAAACGAAAGGCAGAGGATTTGCAGAAATCCGCTCTCCTTTGGTTTGCAGAATATTTGCTGGGAAACATCTGCAGATTTCAATTAGTATTTTGAAAATTTAGTATTTGCTGGGATTTTACTTTGACATTCTCTTTGTGTTTTTCAATTGGCATTGACTATTCAGCCAAAAAAATAAATAAATAGCATTGAATATTGGATTAAAAAAAATGAAAAAAAAATTAACAATATAAAAAAATCGCTTATCCAATTAATAACCGGATAACCGGCGGTTGGACCAGTTGTAGTTACGATTATTTAAATAAAAATAGTCAATATCCCGATTGCAATTATGAAAAAATAATTGTAACCGGTTGTACACTCTTATCTAAGGTGAAAATGATATGATGTCAAATAATAAATATGTTAGCATGTTATTCAAAAAATTTAAATAATGTGGCATTGTTTACACTGTTAAATATATTAACATTAAATCTTAATTATAAAATAATTTATTTTTATTTCACTTGAGAGAATTCTTATCCCTTATATTAGCCATTGTTCAAAAAATGGAACGACTTGCACAAACTAGCTTTCTATCAATAATTTGACAGAAACGACGGAGGTATTGATTTATAAATCTCAAGAATAAATTTTAAATTTTAAAAATTAGTATTTTAATGTGAAAGAATATGAAAACACAAGAATATGGTAAGGTAATTTATTTTTTCTTTCTAAAATACTAGTGCTAATTTTCACTTAATTTTTTATAAGGCGAAACTGAACTTTGGACGCGCTCTCACAATCTATGATTAATATGAGTCAATTCTTTGGTGCATGGGGAGTTTTAGGCTTTCCAATTAAGAGTAACCATTTGTTGGGGATAAAATTAACCCCGAAGACACGTGGATTCTGATCTTGAAACATCTCGGTATTACGTCTCGGATATTTGTTAAGAACAGTAGAAAAGGTTGTTTAGGTATAATGACGCCTCGGTCTTATAGAACCCAGTTACGGCAAGGAATATACCGAGACCTCCAAGTATAGTCGGAGCGAACATGACTCGGATATTTATGCCTCAGAGATTTGACAGAAACTACAAGATCATACAGGAAGTTTGAGTTACAACCCGGTATAGAAGATTGCCTCGGAGTAATAACACCTCGGTGTGATAACACCTCGGATATTATCACCTCGGGGGTTGGTCGAAGTGCACCGCAATAGTCTTAGAATTTGACAAGGCCAGTATCCCAAAAGATCAGGGATAAGCCTCTATTCCATAATTAATGGGATAAGGTAGATAATGACACGGAATTAAAAAGGTATAAATGCAATCCAATTTGAACTCTGCAGCCTCATTCGAATTCCCTGAAGGTAAGGTCAGGGTTCAACCAGACTAGGACTCAAACTCCTAATCCAACTGGGCTTCAAGGATTCTAATAAGACTACAACTACCGGCCTATAAATAAGACCACCGCACCAGGTATGAAGATACATGCATTCTCTGTGTTTTTGAGATTACAGATACTATTCAGAAAATCAATTTAGATCTGACTTAGGCATCGGAGTGGGCGTAGTCGGCACCCCCGACTAGTTGTTTGTTGTTTTACAGGAATCAAGATCAGGAAGAAACGGCGAATCAATTGGAGACACGTCACCATACCGGAAACTGTACCAACAGTTTGGCGCCGTCTGTGGGAACCGACTAGTTGTTCTTACGAAAATCAAATCCGTGATGGTGACTACGAGACGTTCCAATCCGGTTCAAAACGAAACCCAAGGAGATGTGCAACCTACTAATCGAGATGATGTCCACGGAAAAGCAGAATCTGCTGGTCCAGAGGCCAGAATAACCCAACTAAGTCAACAGTTGGCCCAGGCAAAGAAGAATGTGGAGGATTTGCTGGTCAGAATGCTTTTCTCATAGCTGCTCAGACTCCGCCACCATTCAATCACGATGCGGTTGAAGGAACAAACCCCGATGGAAACCCCGAGGGGTCAGGGGAGAGAGCCGTACAGCGGAACGAGGACCATGTGGAGCCCGCTAATCCGGTTCCACCTACAGACTCTGAAAGAAGGCTACAGAAGATGGTCCTGGACTTGGGCGCAAAGTATGATGCATTATCGAGAACTATTGATCAGAAACGTGACGGGAAGGAGTCTCTCGTTGACAACCTTTTTCAGCACAAGGAGTCAATATTTACCGAAGATGTATCCAACTTCGACCTGCCCGGAAGATTTAAGGTACCTGACATCCCGGTTTTTTCAGGTAGTGAAGATCCGGTGGAGCATTTGGATAATTTTCGCTCTCACGTATCCTTGCACAAGACACCTGACGCTGTGGCGTGCCGAGCCTTTCCTCTCACCTTGTCAGGAAAGGCCCGAGACTGGCTCAGAAATCTTCCCCCAAGGTCGATTGATCGTTTTGATGCTCTTGGAAGGAAATTCCTGGCCCAGTTCGTGTCCGGAAGAGCCAGAAGAAAACCCAGAGGGTACCTACTCTCTGTGCGGCAGGGACCGAACGAGTCTTTAAAAGACTATTTATGGAGATTCAACCAGGAGAAACTGGAGACAGAAAGCGCACCAGACGACTTCATTTACGGTGCAATTTTCCAAGGGTTGAAGAAAGACGGACCATTGATGGCGGACTTGGCGTTGAAACCACCGAAGGATCTTCATACCTTTATGGTAAAGATGGATAGGTACATTAATCAGAAGGAAACACTCCGAGCCCTTCTCGATAATTCCCAGCAGCAACACTAGCCTTCCACCGAGAAGCCCAAGAAGAAGAAGAATCCCGAGCCCATACAAGACGCTGGTCCCAGAGAGTATAAGAAGGCAAAGAAGAATTTCGGAGATTACAAGTGGACTCCATTAAATGCCTCTCTCACTGAGGTGCTTATGGAACTCAGAAAAGATCCGAATTACCAGAGACCGAGACCCATTCCAGGAGATCCACCTCCGCGCTTGGCTCACAAATATTGTGCCTTCCATGATTCATATGGTCACTTGACCGAGCAGTGTGTGTCACTGAGGCAGTTGATTGAGAAGTTCATTGAGAACGGGAAACTAGTCCGATTTCTCGTTAATGAAAGAAATCAACAGGAGCGGGACCAATACCCGCGGCCGATGAGAGAAGAAGATCAGAATGAAAGAAGAAACTATCAACCGAGACAAGAAGAAAGAATAGGAAGAAGCAGAGAGCCAGCCCCTCGGCCTCGGAGGGACGAAAGAAGGGAGAGAAGCAGGAGCAGAGCTCAGGTGGAGCAGCAAGGCAACCTTCCTATCATCCACACCATCTTGGGAGGATTTAGAGGAGGAGGCGAGTCCAATTCGGCCTGGAAGGCATACGCCAGGCAACTGGATGATTTCAAGGTATATTCGGTCCAAAAGCCCCCAAAGTCTCAGAAATATAACCCTCTGATTATAGGGTTCTCGGATGATGATTATGCTGGAGTATCACTCCCTCACACAGACGCCCTTGTGATTACCCTAACAATAGCAAACTATCAAACTCGACGGATCCTCGTTGACACAGGGAGCTCGGCTGATATTCTGTTCAAGTCAGCCTTTTATCACATGGGAGTCCCACGAGGAAAGGTGTTCCCGGTCTCATGCCAATTACAGGGTTTCGCTGGAGAAAAGGTGTTGCCTCTCGGTTCTATCGATCTTCCTGTGACAGCCGAAACTTATCCGAGGCAAAAGGTCATTATGATGAAGTTCTTGATAGTTGACAGAGTCTCGGCCTATAATGCCATTATCGGAAGGACAGCTCTCAACGACTTAAAAGATGTGACCTCAACACCGCATCTTAGTATGAAGTTCCCGACAGAGGAAGGAGTTGGAGTGGTTAAGGGAGACCAGAAGGAGGCTAGGCGTTGTTACAATTTATCCTTGAAAGACACCCCGAGGTAGCACAATCTGGGTGAGAAAGCTAAGGAGGACGGGAAATAGCAATCACCGTTGGGGGAGCCTGTGGAAGGCTTGGAGGAGTTCGAAATAGGTGACTCGAGAAAGAAGGTTTATATAGGCTCACAACTCCCCCAACTAGTGAAGGAAGATCTGGTGGCGTTCTTAAAGCGCAACAGTGATGTATTCGCCTGGAGCCATGAAGATATGTCAGGGATTGATCCCTCGGTCATTGTCCATAAATTAAATGTGGACCCAAATCATCGGCCTGTAAAACAGTGAAGAAGGACTTTTGCCGCCGAACGAAATCAAGCTGTTGCAGAAGAGGTAGAAAAGTTATTAAAAGCCGGATTTATCCGAGAGGTGGATTATCCCGACTGGTTGGCTAATGTGGTATTGGTGAAGAAGTCTAATGGCAAGTGGAGGATGTGCGTCGACTTCACTGACTTGAATAAGGCATGCCCAAATGATAGCTTTCCTTTGCCTCGGTAGATTTGTTGGTCGACTCAACGTCCGGACACGAGCTCTTAAGCTTTATGGATGCCTTCTCGGGATACAATCAGATCTACATGGAAGAAGCAGACCAAGAAAAAACTGCTTTCATCACAGACCGAGGACTTTACTGCTATAAGATGATGCCCTTCGGTTTGAAGAATGCAGGAGCCACTTATCAGCGACTGGTGAACCGGATGTTTCGAAATCAAATTGGCAGAAACGTTGAAGTATACGTAGATGACCTGCTGGTTAAAAGTATTCTGGCAACCAAGCACATAGAAGACCTCCTAGAGACTTTTCGGACTCTGAGAGAATATAACATGAAACTTAACCCTATGAAGTGTGCCTTCATAGTTTCTTCAGGCAAATTTCTGGGGTTCATGGTGTCACAGAGAGGCATCAAAGCAAACCCGGAGAAGGTCAGAGTTGTCCTCGAGATGGAGGCCCCGAGAACAACGAAACAACTCCAGCGACTGACAGGAAAGATTGCAGCCCTGAACCGTTTCATATCACGGTCAACAGATAAGTGTCTTCCCTTCTTTAAAATTTTGAGAAAAGCATTTATGTGGAGTGAGGAATGTGAGGAAGCTTTCGGGAAGTTGAAGGAATACTTAACAAACCCTCCATTGTTGAGCCGCCCGACCGAAGGGGAAATACTCTATCTCTATTTGGCAGTATCCCCCTCGGTGGTAAGCTCGGTGCTAGTCTGAGAAGATTCAGGAGTTCAGAAACCTGTTTACTTTACAAGTAAAGCATTACATGGAGCAGAAGAAAGGTATCCCCGGATCGAAAAATTGGCATTCGCTTTGATTATCTCAGCCAGGAGATTGAGGCCATACTTTCAGGCTCATGCTATTAGAGTCTTGACCGAGTATCCGATGAAGAAGATTCTGCAAAAACCTGACCTCTCGGGAAGATTAGTCAACTGGGCGATGGAACTCGGACAATTTGATCTCAAGTTTCATCCTCGGACGGCTATCAAGGGACAGGTTCTAGCGGATTTCCTTGTGGAGTTTTGCAATATTCCCGAAGCAGAAGAACTTCTTAAAGAATTAACCTGGGTTGTGTTTATAAATGGCTCTTCAGCATAGGGCAGAAGCGGGGTAGGTGTCCTCCTCAGAAATCCTGAAGGTCAAGAGTTCGGTTTTGCTGTAAAACTGGACTTTGTCACAACAAATAATGAAGCTGAATACGAAGCCGTGATAGGAGGTTTGGCATTATCCCGAGAGATGGGAGCAACTAATGTTGAAATCCGAAGTGATTCCCAAGTGGTGGTGGGTCAAGTTCAAGGACAATTTGAAGCACAAGAAGCTCGAATGACCAGATATTTGGAAGAGGTGCGCCGATTCCAATCTTATTTCGAAAGGGTCGTCATCACAAAGATACCTCGGGATGAAAATATCCGAGCCGATGAATTCTTGAAGATCGCATCAGGAACAGATGAAGAGATTGAAGCATCGAAAAGGCAGATTATCGTTTTGACCAAGCCGTCAATAGCTCCGAGGGCTAACGTCATGGAAGCAAATCCAACACCGGATGAACCAGAGTGGGCGATAGAGATTATTCAGTTCCTCAGAAATGGTTGCTGCCCGAAGACAAGGTTGCGGCTCGGAGGGTAAAGATACAAGCAACAAGGTTCTGCCTCCTCGGCGAAGTACTATACAAAAAGAATACTCCGAACCCCTGCTCAAATGCCTTTCTAAGACCGAGGTGGATTATGTTCTCAGGGAAATCCATGAAGGTGTGTGCGGAGACCACTCAGGAGGGAGGATGCTGGCACAAAAAACCATCCGAGCAGGTTACTATTGGCCAACGATCAAGAAGGATTCGGCTCTCCTTGTCAAGACCTGTGACAAATGCCAGAGGTTCTCAAGAATTATGAAAGCAAGTCCCGAGAAGTTCAATCCCATCACGTCTCCATGGCCATTTGCGAAATGGGGGGTGGATATAGTCGGCCCAATGCCAGTAGGGAAAGGAGGTCGGAAGTTCATAGTTGTAGCTGTAGACTATTTTACTAAATGGGCAGAAGTAGAGGCATTAGCAGCTATAACTACAACAAATATCACGAGTTTCCTCTGGAAGTCGGTGGTGTGTCGATTCGGGATCCCTCATGCTTTGGTCACAGATAATGGGAAGCAGTTTGATTGTGAACCATTCCGGAAGTGGTGTTCAGAGCTTCGTATCCGAAACTATTATGCCTCGGTACTTTACCCAAAGGCAAATGGTCAGGTAGAAGCGACGAACAAGACCCTGGTGAAGACTTTGAAGAAAAAGCTTGACAAGAAGAAATGAGCATGGGTTGAATACGTTCCAGAGGTGCTGTGGTCGTACCGAACCACAAGAAGAACTTCAACAAGCGAGACACCATTTTCACTTACATATGGGGCTGAGGCTGTGATACCAGTCGAAGTAGGATCTCCAAGCTTTCGTGTAGCTTACTACAATCCAGGGCTTAACGACAAGAAAGCCAAGGTATGCCTAGATCTTTTGCAGGAGAAAAGAGATGACGCTCAAGTCACATGGGTAGCATATCAGAATCGAACAGCTCGGTATTTCAACAAAAGAGTGGTCCCCAGGAAGTTCCAGCTCGGAGATTGGATACTCAGGAAGGTGAGCTTAATGACGAAAGATCCGACGGAAGGCAAAATGGGACCCAAATGGGAAGGACCCTATAAGGTAGTGGGATGCCATCAGAAGGGGGCTTACCGCCTGATGACCGAGACAGGGAAGATGCTCCCAAGATCATGGAATGCCGAGCACTTGAAGAAATATTACATGTAATCTTTGTTTTTCTCAAAAATTTTATATTCAATAAAGAAGATTCACTGCCAATTCATATCAACAATTGCAAAAGTCTAAGAATTAGCCCGACTCCCCCCCTCGAACGACTCAAAAGAGTTATGGGAGACACTTGAAAAAAAATCCACTTGCATCTTTTCCTCGGACAACCCGAAAGGGTCATGGAAAGGATGCAATGGGAGAAACCCCTCGGTTAGGGGTTATTAACGGAATAACACTAAGAATGTCTGATTCCTTTCCTCGAATGACCCGAAAGGGTTATGGGAAGGATACTAAGGCCAGAAACTTCTCAGTTAGTCCAACACTGAGAATAAAGCAGAAATCCGAAGCAGAATGGAAGCACTTCTTCATCAAACTTCTCCAAAGATGATCAAGCTACATCAACGTCCATCTGACTCCTCCCCTAGAACGACTCGAAAGAGTTATGGTGGGGATGCTTAGGAATGGATCCGCCCGATTCCTTTCCTCGAACAACTCGAAAGGGTCATGGAAAGGATACAAAGGGTTGAAACCCCTCGGTTGGGGGTTTCCGGAGGATGAGGACTAGGATCCGCCCGATTCCTTTCCTCGAACAACTCGAAAGGGTCATGGAAAGGATACAAAGGGTTGAAACCCCTCGGTTGGGGGTTTCCGGAGGATAAGACTAAGGATATCCAGAAAAGAATCCGCCCGAATCCTTTCCTCGGATAACCCGAAAGGGTCATGGAAAGGATAAAAAGGGTTGAAACCTCCCGGTTGGGGGTTTTCGAAGGATAAGGTTATGGATATCCCGATTAGAATCCGCCCTAATCCTTTCCTCGAACAACCCAAAAGGGTCATGGAAAGGATTCAATGGGAACCGAGGGGTTTTCGAAGGGATAAGATTAAGAATGGGCCCAAATCCTTTCCTCGGACGACCCGAAAGGGTTATGGAAAGGAAACAACGGCAAGATTGAAAGTTTCCGAAAAGACAAGAAACCTCTCGATTGGAGGTCTCCAGATGCTATGAACACGGATCATCTAAATTCAGAAATGAGAAAATTGAAAGGTTAAGACTCCAATTAGGTAATTTCATTTCATTGATATATAAACTCTTTTACAGATTACAAAGATTTCAGAAATAAAGAAAAAATTCAAGCCCGAGGACAACTTTTAGCTTGCAGGATCGTCAAGAGGATCCTCTCGGGGATCCGGTGCGTCGTCACCCCAACTTGGAACGTCTGGCATGAATTCTTTACCGAATTCGTCCATTTCTAAGATTGCTTCCTCAGGAAACCCAACCAGTTGCGGCCCAACTATTTCGGGGTCAAACTTATATTTGGAGTTTGTTACTAAAGTTCGAAAGTTTTCGAAACCCCAATTGCATCCCTGAGCCCAGCTCTGTTCCCGAAGGAACGGTACATAGCTCAGTTGCTTCAGATAGCGCTTCAATTTTGCTTGGCCCGCGTCATATCTAGCCCTAAACCTAATTAAGAGACTCTCCGAATGATCCTGCGCTTTCAACTTCGGCCTTCAGCTTGTCCTTTTCTACCTCAGCATTTAAGGCATTCTTGCACGCTTCGGAGCATTCGTTCTGCACAGCCGACAAGCGAGAGGATAACTGATCTGCACGATCAAGCTCGGTAGAAAGACTTGCAACAGAGCGAGTATACTGCTCATTTGCCTCCATTACTTCCTTCTTCAAACGAGCATTGGCAGAGCGCTCCTCGGATATAGTCAAGTCCCGGGCAGCAAGCTCTTCATCTCTAGATTGAAGGAGGGCCTTCAAAGCTGCTACTTCTTTCTCCAAACTCGAGACTTGAGCTTGCACTTTAGGGGCTGGAGCGGTAGGTTGAACCTGACGATTTTCATACCTCTGCCAGAGGGCAGTCATCTTCACCAGAAGCTACAAGAGAAAGGTAGGAAAACTCTGGATTAAGAACTAAAAATGGGTCTAAATGAAGGCTTGTTCTCGGAAACTCACCTGATAATGAGATATAACAATGCCTTGCGCAATTTTGTCAGGGGAGGAAACCCCTGCATTTCCTAAGAACCCTTCCGGAATCAGATTTTTTATGGCCTCCATTGGATGACCAAGAAGGCCTCGGCCCAAGATCTCAAAGCCTGCGGAAACTCTGGAAGAAGAACTGGGGCCTACAGAGGGAGCGGTTTCCACACTCGGAGCTGCCTCAGACCCAGAAGGCCTTAATTCAGAAGTGCTGGCCTCGGTATGGGACCTGTCCCTAGCAGAAGCTTCGGAATGCAGATCTGCTTTGGGAGTGGTGGCCTCGGCATTAACCCTCGATCCTTCAGGCTCTCCGAGACCAACGCCCGGTGTATCCCGAACACCCGCTCGCTGAGAAGTCTCTGGTTCTTCGGTATTCCCCCTCTCGGTTGTTCCTGTTTGAGCTTCGTTTGGATCAGGAGCTGTACATGGTTCTTGGGGGGTTTCATGCCCCATTTCACAATCACAACTGGGGGGTGGCGGAGTTTTTGGACGCTCTGATGAAGGAGTCCGAGGAGTGCCTTCTTCCACAAAGCCTTCGACCGAAGCTTCATCTCGGAAAGTGCCAACATCCTCATCCCTCTCTTCAATAGATTCACCACTCGAAGGGGCAGACTTTTGCCGTACCTCCTCAGCGTCAGAAGGCCTTATGACCGCCTTACCCCACATCCGCTCAGCCTTTGAAATTATTTCGACAAGACGATCTTGAACACTGAATTTCCGCTTCCTCGCCGGATGCTTCATCCTACGCGTGACTTGCACGCCATGGGCCTCAGGTCTCGGTTCATCCCCCTCTTTAGATCTCTCTGGGCCCGGACTATTTATTGTGGAAGCTCCGGCATGAGTTTCCTCAAGAGGAGTGTCGGGGCCCTAGTACGATGCCTCGGAGCCGGACTCATCCCTTAAGATAAAAGGGGGCGTAGAACCAACTTCTTGTGTAGGAGAGACTTCCGGAACTTAACCCCGAAAGCTCTATGATCCCTCTTCGGTATTGGTTCCAGCCATAGACACTCTCGGAGGGGTTCTCTTCACACCCGAGGCAGCCAAGGGGATTTTCTGCTTCTTCCTCAAAGGAACGTCCTCAGGAATTTCTTCGGCTCGGCCAGAAGGTCTCTTCTTGATGAAAGGCCTCGGAGATAGAGGCGCATCATTTCTTTTCTTGACCGCCCCTCTTTTGGTGATTGTCCTCTTGTCTCTCGGAATATTGTATCCAAGAAACTGCCTCAAATTCTCCTCGGTCACAAGATTGTCGAAATCGACTTCCTCAAATTTCTCAGCTTTGACCCTAACTGCAGACCAGTCACTTATCTTCTTAACATCCTCCTGGTCGGACATACTAAGTGAAGGAGTCTCGCTTCGGTCGGGCCGTATCAATTGCCAAGTCCGAGGCATCCTACGGTTCTCGGGCAAAAGAGTACCTTCGGAGTATTCCCATTCCCCATAAACTCGAAAAAACTGCTGCTCCCAGAACTTGTTGTTTGTTAACCCACTCTTGAGTTTGATGAATATAGGGGGGTGACGAACACATAGTTCAATCATTCCCTCTAAAGTCTGCCTTGGTCTATAAATGTTGAAAAACTGCAGAATCTTCATCTCTTTCTTCAGTACGAGCCTCCAAAGGATGTATGAAGCGAACAAATATCTCCAGGCGTTAGGCATGATCTGACTAGGAGTTACCATCAGAAACAGGACAAAATCCCGAGCAATCTCCGGAAAAGGCAACCGGAGCCCAGAAAGAAACATCCGCTCGAATAAGGTGATGTCGCCGCCATCGATAAGCCGAGCATCAGGTGCTTGTCATAGTTCAGACGCAGAACAACCTCATGCCTTTCAAAAAGGGTTGTTTCCACCCTACTCTCCAGGGGAGAAAGGTCTACGTAGCCGTCAGACCTTTTAGTTCGGGCCCGAGATGTAGCAGGAACATTCGAAGCTGCCTTCTTGGGAGCCATTTGAAAAAGGAAGGAGGAACAAAGGTTTCAGAGAAAGAAAAGAACTTAGGAAGAGGGCGACAATGGAGGATAAAGAAAGAGAACGAGAATATGTCAAAGAATGAATAGTGAAAGTATTCCAAAACATTAAATCCACCCCTCCACGTGTCCGAAATATCAAAAGGCGCCATCATGTCAATATCTCCGAAAACTGAAAAGGCGCACGTTTCAGATCCAGGAATTAAATGGCACTACCTCGATAATATCGCGACATGATGATAAAGGACGGTGGTACAGAGCTGACGTCGTTATTGGAAAAAGAAGCGGTAAGGTTCAAACATTTAAACTTTTGAAAAGACGCGCCCTTTACAGTAGCAAGTACAGGTTGGCAGGCGACTAATAATTCTCTTATTTCAATTTATTTTTGAAATTAGAGAATTATGGGGGTAACTGTTGGGGATAAAATTAACCCCGAAGACACGTGGATTCTGATCTTGAAACATCTCGGTGTTACGTCTCGGATATTTGTTAAGAACAGTAGAAAATGTTGTTTAGGTATAATGACGCATCGGTCTTATAGAACCCAGTTACGGCAAGGAATATACCGAGACCTCCAAGTATAGTCGGAGCGAACATGACTCGGATATTTATGCCTCGGAGATTTGACAGAAACTACAAGACCATACAGGAAGTTTGAGTTACAACCCGGTATAGAAGATTGCCTCGGAGTAATAACACCTCGGTGTGATAACACCTCGGATATTATCACCTCGGGGGTTGGTCGAAGTGCGCCGCCGTAGTCTTAGAATTTGACAAGGCCAGTATCCCAGAAGATCAGGGATAAGCCTCTGTTCCATAATTAATGGGATAAGGTAGATAATGACACGGAATTAAAAAGGTATAAATGCAATCCAATTTGAACTCTGCAGCCTCATTCGAATTCCCTAAAGGTAAGGTCAGGGTTCAACCAGACTAGGACTCAAACTCCTAATCCAACTGGGCTTCAAGGATTCTAATAAGACTACAACTACCGGCCTATAAATAAGACCACCGCACCAGGTATGAAGATACATGCATTCTCTGTGTTTTTGAGATTATAGATACTATTCAAAAAATCAATTTAGATCTGACTTAGGCATCGGAGTGGGCGTAGTCGGCACCCCCGACTAGTTGTTTGTTGTTTTACAGGAATCAAGATCAGGAAGAAGCGGCGAATCAATTGGAGACACGTCACCATACCGGAAACTGTACCAACACCATTCATGTTTCATGTGTTAAGTTTGAGTTGTATCAAAAAATGGGAATAAGACTATATAAGTCAATCTTAATACAATTCATTTAATTAAACAGATCAAATTCTTCAATCTTAATTAATCAATCAAGTTTGTTGGTTGTGTAAAAAAATTATCTACCCTAAATGTCATGTATCGGGTTTGGGTCATGTCGATGCATATGTATAAGACTATATAATTCAACCAAAACCCAACACATTTAATTAAACAGGTCAGACCTCTCATTTTAACCCTCTAATTTTGTGTTGGATTTGTGTCGAATTTGCAGGTTATGTCAAAATTGTAATGAAATATGAGTCAAGTCTTTTCATTACCATTTTCTATTTTCATATCCACAAAATTGGATTTGTGTTGGGATTCTTTCGATGTGAATTGTGAGCCCTATTTCCAATATATATATATATATATATATATATGGTTGGAGTGCTGTTAGAGCATTTGTAGTGAAGTCGTCAAACAGACGAAATCACCAAAATCAGGCGATTTTGCTTAAAATCTCGTCTCCAATGAGCTCTCTACTTCTACAGTAGATTTGCGGATTGCCAGAAGCCCTCGTCTAATGAGACAAGGGCAAAACCGATCGTCACTTAATATTCTGTAATTTGTTATTCCAAATCGATCTTCTCTCTCCTTTTCCTATTCATCGTTGTCTCGGCTGCGACGACGTCGACAGAGTCTAATCCTTTGATTCGACTAGTCGTGGACGGCGAGGATGGCCGGTTAGGCGCATAGCACCGATGTGGCGAGCTGTTTAAGCGGAGGTACGGCAAGTCGTTGGCGAACCACGGCGTGACTGACCCAGTTCTCGGACCTCACCCCATCGGTGTTACCAACAAGGCTTCGATCTTGCCTACCGAAGATCTTCCAACCGATTTTGCTAATCCGACCGATCTACTGAAAGTTTGATAATTCGGCTGATCTATGGTTTTATTTTATTTTTTTATTTTTTATAAAACTAATAAAAAAAATTAGTATTTATTTAAAGTAGAGAATATTTGAAGAGTTTTAGTATTTTGAGCTTTTGAAAAGTAGGTAGTTAAAATAACAAAAGTGATATTTTTCATCAAAATTTGCTAAAATTTTGACGACTTCACTACGTATGCTCTTAAGAGTACTACAATTTTAATTATAAATGCTATAGAAACTGACATAACAATCCACGTGGCACAAATACATTGTAGGTGGGTTAGACTTGCGTGCATTGTCACATACAGAAATCCCATTCCTCATAATAAAAGTGGGCATATGAAGTAGGGAAATGCTAAAGAGAAGACTCTCATCCCCCCTTGTCACCCTCTTTTCCTTAAAAAAATTGATTTTTATTAAAAAGTTGTCTCTGATCTGACATTAGAGACAACTTTTTAATAAAAATCAATTTTTTTATTATAAAAGGGTGATAAGGGGAGGATGAAAGGAGGATGTGTAGAAGCTCTCTATGAAGTATGAACATATATATCATTGTCGGACAAAAAGAACATGGTTGAACTGTTATTGCTGCAAAATAAGCAGATCCTGCCTATTAGGGTTCATTCGATTTGTTCATACTTAGAAACTGTCGTTATACAATGAGATGCGAAGTTAGAATTTTCTGAGCATCCATCAATTCTTTTGCAGCAGCTATATATATGTATGTGGTGGCATGGCTGACAGTGTAGAACAAGGGTTAGGCTTGTTTCCAACTTTCCCATTCCCAAAGGAATAGAATATATATATAAAAAAAAAAAAAAAAAAAATGATCCAAACCCCACGTGTCGTAAGGAAATTTAGTGCCCAAATGGTTCAGCTGATCCGGACCGTGACATTTAACGTGGCCCACATCTTGGAACTTCGGTTTGGGGCCCACGAATTCTCATAGTACGAGAATGGCGACTGCTCGTCTTTCCTCTTAAACTGTGCATGCTTTTACTTCTCTTCTTTTCCTCTCATTTTTCTCTCTGTCTTCCATCTTCACTTCTGCTGGAAATTCAAGCTGAGAAAGCCAAACAGATTCGTTCAACTTCAACATGAGTCTACTTGGTATTCTCAAGTTTGTGCTGAATTTCCTTGACGTTCTTGCATGGTATGCATTTCGATTTACGATAATCAAGATGGTGAAGTTTTAGTTTAGAAAGTTTGCGATCATGAAGAAGTTGGCTGTCTAAGTATTCTCTGCTTTTTGTTTGTGCTTTGCTTGCAGGCCTCTCTTTTCTTTGGGGTATCCTCTGTAAGTCTCTCTCTCTCTCTCTCTCTCTCTCTCTCTCTCTCTCTCTCTCTCTCTCTCTCTCTCTCTCTCTCTCTCTCTCTCCATGTTTATAATTTAAAGTTCTTTGTTTTCTGGTTATCCGTTGAATAGTTTGGTGAATGAAGATGATATTTGCTTAACAGATGTGCTTCGATCCGGGCAATTGAGAGTAATTCAAATTCAGACACTCAGAAATTGGTCACATATTGGATTTCCTTCTCTTTGGTTTCACTCTTTGAGCATTCTTTCGTGAACCTCCTTGAATGGTAACTCTATTTCCCTTCATTCCCATATTTTTCCTTTTTTTTTTTGGAGCGTGGGTGTAAATTTATTCAATTTATTGTCTGAGTGCTTAAGAAAGGCAGCCACTTTAATTTTTGAGTACTTATAATCTGATCAGTAGTAACAATGAAAAATCCAAGAATTAGTGACATTAAACAGGGGATATCACTAATTATTCTAACCACTCAACCACTGCAGTATATGTGGTGAATTCGGAGCTTGAGATTTTGCAAAATCAGCTTACCAAAAATTGATTCACAAGGATTTGCAGCCAGAGTTCACAGCATAAAACACGTTTTTTAATGAATATTATTTGATCAAATCTAAAGAAGTCTTAAACGTTTTTCATATGCTAAGTAACACAATATATATATAGACACACACATGAGTAATGCTATGGACTATCTTTTTATCCTCCCAACGATGTTTTGGCTTCTAAAATCACTATTGGATCAAGATCCAATAGTGATCCTTCCCAAATCTAATAACAAGTTACTAAATCTTATCGGGGCTTTCATTCATCGTACAATTTGTTAATGGGTGACTTGATTAGATTATTCCTTTGCCTTTTCTTTATGTGTGTTTGCAAATACGTGAATGAAATGTCTTGTTTATATTTATCATTTATCATTTTTTTTTTTATTGCCAGGATACAGATCTGGCCTCACATTAAGTTAATGATCATCTTCTCGCTGGTTATACCTTACTTTGATGGTGCTTTTTACGTCTATAATCACCTCGTTCGTCCATACCTCTTACTCAACCCACAAGTTATTGTTGATGAATTCAACAAGTGGATGGTTCTCCTATGCAAGAGAGATCACTTTCTAGCTGAGGCAGAGAGATATATCAAAGGGAATGAACCTGAAGCTCTCGAGAAACTTATTGATAAAGAGGTATGGACTTCATGGTTACTAGGTCTGTCACATAATCTATCAAACTTAGATATATTGGAATAAACATTCAAATAAAAAAGTATTTATAATTGGATGGCATAGGACTAATACACAAATTTGATTCGTTTTTTCCTATTGTAGTTATATTATATTTCTTTAAGATCTCATTGCTTGTCAGGCATGGACTAATGAGAATTTCTCTCTCTTTAAAATTTTACATTTGCCTTTCTTTTTTCTTTTCTTTTTTCAGTTTGAGACCAAAAAGCCTAATGTTGAAGTGGAAGGGATCAAAGCTATTGCAGCTACAGAGAAAAAAGAAGTGGAGTGGGTAAAGCTTTTAATGTCACTGATGTAACCTGAACATAAACTATGATTCAGCAATTATTTCCACAATTATTGATGGAGTTTGTGTTTTCCAAAAATAAGTTGATATTTGCTTGTTGAAGAAGAAAAGATGCGAATTATGCTCTTTATGAGAAATACACAATTTTATTTACATGATTTCTTGAGAGCTAATCTCCATTCATTTCTCTTGATGCAGTCACACAATAAAGAACCTGATATTGTGCAGAAAGATAATAAAGCTGTGGAAGTAATAGAGAAGAAGGAAGTGCCTGCAGTCAAGCGAGTAAAGTTTCTTTTTATATTTAAGTGGAAGTTCATTTTTCAGCTTCATGGAAATTTCTTGTGGAAACCCAATATTTTTTAGAAGGGTACTAAAATAAGTACATGCATGGGGATAGGTCTTTGAATGCTTAAAAATTGTGGGTTAATAACACATGAATTTGATTGGTTAATTTTGGAGCGTGTTTGGACTGTCTAGGAAACTAGGAGGTGGTTTTTGGGTAAGTCACTAGGGAGGTGGCAATGAACATAGTTGACTGAAAATTGGCATGACATATCTGTGGGCTTCACATGTGAACCTAGTTAGTGTTTAGAATATTAATGGAGGGTCAAATCATAGTTTTGTTGTTTAGAATATTAATGGAGGGTCAAATCATAGTTTTGTTAAGAGCAATGGCCCAAAGGAATGACGATATCTGCAATTGAATTGTCCATGTTTATGTTTGAATTAGATATCTCTCTATTGTTGATTATGGATCATATGTTGCTTCAGTATTTTTTTATGCTTTTTCAACAACTCGGGTGGAAATCATTTTGCTTCTCCATGTTTATGTTTAAATTAGAGATCTCTATAACAAAACAACAATTTTGCTTCTAATCCGTCTTCAGTGTATTTGCAGATGGTTGTAGCAGAGCCTAGCCTGGATGAGACTGATAACAGAACATCAGCCGCTATGGAGATTAAAGGACCAGATGTGGCAGTTGCAGCAGCCAGAGAAGTTCCTGATATACACGTTGCTAAGGAAGTCCAGAAAGAGTGGACTTGTGCTATATGTCAGGTAACCACTCCAACCGAAAAAATCTTGAATATGCACCTTCAAGGGAAGAAACACAAGGCTTCTTATGAGGCACTGAAAGCAAAGAACCAGCCAAACTTTGGATTGAAACCGAAGATTATCCCTACTGAGGAGGAAAAAACACAGGGCCGGCGAAAGAAGGTGAAGAAAGAAGCTATTGACGTGAAGAAAATTACTTTCAAGTGCAACGTTTGTAATGTATGCTGCAGTGGAAAGGGTAACTTAGCTTCTCACTTAAAAGGGAAAAGGCACTTGGCTCAGGTTCAAGTTATTAATAGATGTGGTGAAAAAGCTCCTGGCTCAGGTTCAAGTTATTAATCAATGTGATGATGGTTAGACAGTCTGACCTATGTTGGTGATTCATATCACCTGATAGAGAAAAGTTATTGTGGTTGTTGCAGTAAATATGATGAATATGAAAAATACTGGATTGAAAATCTGAGGTGTGTGTTTGTTTTTTTCTTGAATTTTAGTTGATTGTATACAGTTTGTTTTGGATTATGTTGAATTGATGTATTTGCACCAGCTTACCAAATACCAGATGTGAAATGGCAGTGAAATAGGATTTCAACTTGAATTGTCTGTTAATGTACCAAAATCTGGAAATAACATATGTGGTTGCAGATGAGAGCACCATTGTAGTTTCCCTTGAGAGAGGATTTTGACTCCTGCTTTTCAACCGTTCGTAGGAATGTATCCTGGCAAAATTAGTATTTCACACCACCAGAGTCGGTGTGTGGTCTTTTATTTTATATTTATGATAGATTCTACGCATTTTTTAAAGCTTTTTATTGATCTGGCGATGCTCATCAACCATTAGATATGGCATTTGGTAAAAAAAAAAAAAAAAAAAAAAAGAAGAGAGAAAGGGCCTGCTGAGAGGTGACGGGGTTGGCCTCGTTAGATCAGGCGCGAGCCACCCCAGCCGCATCACTCCCGGCCACATCTGGGGTGCTCGTGGGCCACCCCTTTAATTTTATATTTTTTTAGAAGAAAAAAAATAGTTTTTTTTTTTTTTTTTTTTAGTTTATATATTTAATATATTTATATTTTTTTTTATTAAAAGTGATATGTGTTATTATTTTATTGGCACTGACGTGGCATCTAACAGAATTTGTTAAATATTTTAACGGAATTTGACTCTAGAGATAAAATTATTTTTTTTGGCATATCTCAATCTGAGAGACCTTTGAATTTGCTTTAATACGACAATAAACGATTTGTAATTCAATCACATTAGCTAATTTTGCATTTATCTCTTTTTATATATATATATATATATATATATATATGACCACCTTAAAATTGAATTTTTATTGCGTTGGTAGCTAGATCCAATTTACTGGTGGGGAGTAAACTTTTATTTGTTTTATAAAATTTCTCATTCATCGAAAAAAAAAACAAACAAGAAACGCTGCATTTTAGATGAAGCTAGGGAATGTGTGCTAGCCTGCTAGGGAATGTGGATCTTGGACCTGGGTGAGCTTTTCAGGTAAGTTGGTAACGAAATCGAAAGATCTTTGTTGCTGCGAGCCTCACGGCCTATTTATTCCTTTCTCCAAATATTTCTAAAGATAACTGTTAGATGATTTGAATGAATCATTATTCAATCTAATGCTCAATTTGTTTTAGTATAAAATATTTTTTGACGTGATTGAAAATAATAATCAAAATGAAAATATTTTTTGGTTTGACCAAAAAAGCTTCTTTAATTTCAGAAAATGATTTACATTTTTAAATTTCGTAAATCATTTTTCGAGTTTGAGTTTCTCCTACTCAAACCGCTGGACTATTGTTGGATGACCACCAAGACAGAACCGAGCCACCGATAGGTCACAACCAAATCACCTCGGACCATCACCGAACAACCTCCTGGCTATTGCTGGACCACCGCCAAACCACCACTGAGCCACCTTGGACTATCACCGAGCCACTGTCAAACCACCATTGAGCAATTGCCGAACAACTATCGAGCCACCCCCGGACCACTACCGAGCCACCCTGGACCATCACTAAGCCACCCCAAGACTACCACTGAGCTACCCTCAAACCATCACTGAACCACCTTGGACCACCTCCAAGCCACCCCCGAACCACTGTCGAGTGTCGAACCACCCCTAGACCATCACTGAACCACCACTGTGCCACCATAGATCATCACCGAGCCACCTCCAAACCACTACCGAGCCACCACTAGACCATCGTCGAGCCACCCTGGACCATCAATGAGCCATCCTTAGACCACAACCGAGCCACCCCTGGACCACCACCAAGCTACCTTGGACCACCTTCAAGCCACCCCGGACCATTGCCGAGCCATCCTCGAACCATCACCGAACCACCCTAAGCTATCAGCAAGCCACCTTCGGACCACCAATGAGCCACCATGAACCATCAACAAGCCACCCTTTGACCACCACCGAACTACCACCGAGACACTCCTGGACTACTCTCAGACCACCACCAAGCATTATTTCATCTTAATATTTTTTATGTTGTGAATAAAATTTAATTTTTTTAGGTTAATATGATTGAATGAAAAAAAAAATATTAAAAATATCTGTGATTTTCCATATGCACAAACGTTGGAAAATGTTTCTTGTGAAAAACATTTTCCTTAAAAAATAATTTCCTTGAAAATATTTTACGACATAAAACATTTTACACTGAAACAAACGGAACCTAAGTAATTTTAAAATTTAATAGTAATTTTTACTGATATGTCAAAGATTAAGGAAATATGTATGACATTTCTCATTTTTAAATCTTCTATTCGATTTTATAGATAAGTAATGTTAAATGGACATAAATTAGCTACAAACTAGTTTGTAGTAAATTCTTACGAATCAGTCTAATAAAGTGACATGTGTCTCTTATCATACGAGATCATTGATTGTCATAATTTCTTTAGCATCCTTCCATTGGACATTATTTATCCTAGTGCATTAGTTTGATCAATCATGATAAGAACATCTAATCGATCCTTTTACATTAGTCAGATCGATTGTGATAAGATCATCTGAAAAATCCTTGTGCATAAGACCGGTCCTTGTGTACTATCAATCCTAGTACATTGGTCCAATCGATCATGATAGGATTGTTGGATCGATGAAACATTCGATCGATCCTAGTACATTGGTCCAATCGATCATGATAGGATTGTTGGATCGATGAAACATTCGATCGATCCTAGTACGTTAGTCCGATCGATCGAGATAAGATCGTAGGATCGATCGAACATCCGATCGACCATGATAAGAACAATTGATTGACCCAAGTTGACATAGGTATGTCCAACAAGAATCACTTAGCCCAAGCATCAGCCCAAGTAAGTCTACAAGCTCAATAGAAGGTGAAAGGCCAACTTGAAGAGATCCTGAGGCAAACTATTGGGTTCTAAAGTCCATCATGGTCAACCTAATAAATGCACAATTTAAATCACATTGTCAAGTCTATGTTGAAGTTCACAACGTCATCTTTCTAGTAAAACAAGTTTCAAAGCATTTGGAATTATATACAAGGAGATATGTACTTTTTAATAAGAGAGTTTAATGCAACCGAGATTTCAAGTTGTTAATGTTTCCCACTGATGAGTGCCGAAAAGTGTATATTTGGACCCCTTAATTTACATTAGTTAAACCTTTAGCTTTGTTACTTTCTGATGTTTTGGTTAGTTTTAGTGTTTTTGCGTTTTTGCAGGGCAATAAGAGTAAAATGACAATTTTCAAGGCAAAAATACATAAAAAAGCTGGATTTTCTAAAGTGCTGAAAAAGTAGATCGATCGACTTTAAAGTAGATCGATCAAAAAGTAGATCGATCTAATTTAAAGTAGATCGATCGAATTTAAAGTCGATCGATCGAATTTTTGCGGAGCTGGAATTTCAGAAACCCTAGCTAACTCTATAAATACCATTCTTTTCTCATTTTTAGACGAAGAGGCCGCTTGGGAGCGCCCTAGGCACCGTTCTCACTGCAGTTTAGGGTTTTTAGTGTTGATTTTGTCTTAGAACTTCAAATCTTTGTAAGTTTCCTTGATTTTAATGCATCATTGTTGTTTATTTATGCTTTCTTTTGTTATGGGTAGCTAATATTCTCGTTTAGGGTTGATGATGAAACCTCACCATTCAAGAGAAACTGAGTTTCATGCTTGTTTATGCTATTTGAGTTTATGGGTTTTGATTTCTCATTGTTCTACTTCGATTTTTGAGATGATTTTTTGATATCTCTTGTGATTTCCGGATACAAGTGATGATGTGGAATAAGTTTCATTAAATTGATGGCTTGGTTTTTCTTCTATCAAAACATTGGATATTCATTGTGTTTTGTTCGACTGATACATTTGATGATTTGGTTTAATCCTAATATCTTTTGTGATTTGTGCAATGAACGGATTCATTGAATGATTTAAATGATTTTTGAAGCAATGTAGAGCATACCTAAGATTTGTATGTGAGAACCTCAAAATATGTGTGATGAGCATGAGATTAGGTTGTTGTGATTTGGTGAGTGTGGATTCCAAAACCCTAGACCCCTTTATTTTCATTATTCTTGTTTATGTTTTCTTTTATCAAAAACCCCTAAATTTGGAACTAGGTTAAAATATGATTAGTTTAAATAGAAATTAATCTTTGCAACGCAATTCCCTGTGGATACGATCTCGCACTTGCACATACACTATATTGCAAACGATTCGTGCGCTTGCGAGTATTAAAATTTGCACAACACCCACTCTTTGGTTTAGGGTCACTGTTTTGACCTCTTGATTTCCGATCTTAATTTCATGCTTGTTTTCTATATTTTTATCATTTCTTATGCTTAGAAGGTTGTTCTATGCTTCTATAAATACTTGTGTCTACAAGTATGGAAGGCATATAAAGAGTTTGAAGTTAAAAACCAGCCAGCCTTTGGCTTGTGAGAAGTGAGAGTTCTCCTTCTTGTAATTCTGTATCTCTTTGGTCATCCCTTAGAGTAGTGAATTTCCTTAGTTTTGTATCCCTCGCTTAATCCTTTGGGCATAGATATTCCATATGCCTTTGGTATTATCTTTTGGGTGGTGAACTCATGTCTTTCATTTGTGTGTGTGTGTGTGTGTGTGTGTGTGTGTTTCTTAATCTCCATTACAATATGGTATCACACGTTCATTAATCCAATCAATCGTGACATAATCCAATGATCGATCCAACTTGACACAATTCAAGGTTCGATCGAATATCTGATCAATCCTTGTGCATTAGTCCGATCAATCATGCATCTATAGATTTTGTTTTCTCCTTGTGCATATTGAGATCAATCGTGTTCTCCCTTTTCGATGAGGAATTCTTGTTCTTTCTCACAATGTTGAGACATATCAACAGGTCATATGGATCAAGACATTTTGTAATGGGTGCTCAGTCCTCAAATTCCCCAAGTGATTTGATATGATCAAAGGATCAATCAAACTTGATATGATTGAAGGTTTGATCAAAGGTCCGATCAATCTTAGTGCATTAGTTTGATCAATCGTGATAAGATTGAAGGATCGATCAAACTTCACAAGATTGAAGGTTTTGCTCGAAAGTATAATCAATCATAGTGCATTAGTCTAATCAATCATGATAAGATCAAATGATTGATTGAACTTCACACTATTGAAGGTTTGATCGTGAAAAATATAAAGTGACTCTTAATTTAATGTGTGTGTGTGTGATCAATCGTGCAACAAAATATTTAAATGCAAAATTTAAAAGGGACAAATATTTTGTTAATGAAGTGGAAACTCTTATCAAGAGAAAAACCACTCCGGAGTAGCCAAACCCATGAAATCCATTATTCAGAAGACAAAGCTGATTACAAAGCATTCGTACTCACATATCTTTGATGCAGTAGTCATACCTCTAACTCTGACACGTACCTATATGTGAACGCCTTCCAACCAGGTCTCCTACTTGAAGGGGTCTTCAATTGACTCATTTAGTTTAGGGCTCCTCCCTAAGCTAGACTTCGATTGATTGATCAAATCATACAATAAATACCCTAAGAGAGCTAGCAAATATCTTTGTTTCTGCCTAAATACTATCTCTTAGTACACATGAATTTAGTACCGAATTCACTAAAGAATACAAGCCTAGAGACCTCTATATATAGGCTTTAGAAGACCTAATACAAGTCTGATTTGGAGTTATCTGGGCGGCATTCGGACCTTGACTGTGGGCGTCCGGACGACAAGCAAAAATTGACTTTAAATAACACATTTTCTTTAGAAGTCTTCAGTAGCGCGTCCGGACGGCATAGCCCTAGCGTTCAGGCGATTGCATGTTGTTTTCTACAGTTCCCAGTCATCACATTTCTGTTCGGATACTAATGCGAACATGTGCTCCTTGACTTCAACGGCTGCTAAGCTGTTCGAACACTGTAGGGTGTCTGGACGCTTCCTCTGGCCGTCCAGACGGGCATTAGGGAAAACCGTTTTTGCTGAGCTATAAATTCTTCTAGATGCTTTCCTTCTTGAGGAAATTACCTTTTTAGTAGGGGTGGGCAAATTATCCGATTACCGATTACCGTTTACCGTTTATCCGCCGACCGCCACCAAACCGACTTCGACCGCCTACCGATAAAAAATATAGTCGGAATTCGGAATAGAATTTTTTTTTCGATTTATTGTCGGTCGGTAATCGGAATAACCGACTTTTCCGTCGGTAACCGACCCGACCCGAATAGGCTAAACGGTGTCGCGCAGCGCTTTAGTTAAAACGGCGTCGTTTTTCGACTGTCAAAACGACGTCGTTGCGTATAAATTAAAACGGCGTCGTTTTGATTTAGATCAGAAACGACGCCGTTTGAAATGGCATATATATTCTTACTTTGTGGAACAGTGGAACTCTAAAACCTTCGTTCTTCAATTCTTCAAAGTTCAAACTTCAAAACAAACCCTCGAGTCCTCGACGAAATCGGTCGAGTGGTCGACCCACCGCGGCACCGCCCACGTCACCCACTGACCCACAGCCCACAGGCCACAACGCCGTCTCCCTCTCCCACTCTCCGTCTCTCCCCACCCAAACGGCCAAACCTAGAAACCCTAGGTAGCCCGTTCGGCCGTTCGCGGCTCGCCATTGTCGCGGTCGCCAATCGCTTTTTCGGCCTCTGGCCACAGGCCCACAGCGGCACAGCGCTGGCCAATCGCCCCACCGGCCGTTCGCAGTCGCCGTCTCCCACTCTCCGAGTCTCTCTCACTGTCTCACAGAGTCACAAATCAGTCCGACCGGTGCTCAGTCCCACTGAAACCCGTCCGTTCGCCAATCCCCAATCGTCCCTTTTCTGAGTTTCTCAAGGCCCCAAGGTTAGTTTATTTTTTTTGTTAGTTTTTTTCAGTAGTTGTTAATGTTTAGTTGCATAATTGCATTTGTTTGTGATTCACTGATTTGGAAATGTTAACAAATCCATTTTTTTTTTCAGTCAGAGACTTTTTTCGGTGGTTGTTTGGATCTGGTGCAGTGGTGGTGCACTGCTCGTCGTGCTCGACTCTGCTAGACTGCTGAAAAGTGGTAATTTACTATTATACATTTAGATATATATTCTTGAGTTAAAAGGTCACTGCTTTACTTCTCATATAATTTGGTTGTGTGAACTGTGAAATCACTGAAATGTAGGAATATGTAGGAAAAGTTCACTGCTTTGCTTTCTTATATAATGAAGCTTAAGTTTTTGATTGAAATATGATGAAAATATATACGTACAAATTAGCTTATGCATTATAGATTTGTGAAATCACTGAAATGTAGGATTGTAGGAATATGTAGGAAAAGTTCACTGCTTTGCTTTCTCATATAATGAAGCTTAAGTTTTTGATTGAAATATGATGAAAATATATACGCACAAAATTACAAATTAGCTTATGCATTATGCATGGCAGTTTTTTTTTTTTTTGGTCTTTTCAGTGTTTTCACTAAATATAACATGTGTTGCATCTTATGATTCTTACTGCAGTGAATAAAAATAAAGCAAAAAAAATCTTGATTCTTGTTGTAGATTTTATATAAGTTTGAGAAACTTTCTTTCTAACATGAATCCACCACTAGCATTATAAATTTATACTAGTTTATGATGCTTATTGTTATTGATCATGCCTTTTTTTTTTCTACTTTGATATTTTGCCATTTTGTAATTTTTGTTGATGTCAAGTGCTGCATTTTGTTGTCATTTTTTCAGATGGATGAATCTACACATACTAGTGGTTCTAAAGATAGTAGTGGTGCACCTAAAGCAAAAGGTGGTATTACACCTATTGGTCCTACACCTACAGTACCTACCGGTCCTACACCTACACCACCAGGTCCACCACCTCCACAAGTATGTACACCTACTCATGGATGTCCTGGTCCGATAGGCACACCACCACCACCAGTAGGTACACCTACATCTTCTGCATCAACCACTGCTTCTTGTTATCATTATCCACCATCTCCTATTGATAATTTGATGGGTGGGGTAGATATAGATGAGGATAATGATTCTGATGAGATGGAAACTGATAGGTCTTCTGGTTCTATGAGAGGTCGTGGTGGTCGTCCACCACTCCCTAAGAAGAGAAAATCTAGAAAAGTGGCAAAACCATCTATAGTTTGGGAGCATTTCACTAAAGATTTAAATAGTCCTGAAGATAATCCTGTGGCACACTGTAACTATTGTGAGGCTCCATATATGTGTCATGCAAAAAATTATGGGACCTCTAACATGTTGTATCATGTCAAGACTTGCCAAAAGTACAGGAGTTTAAAAGCTAACCAAGATACCTCTCAAACTAAGTTTACTTTTTCATCTGGGCAGACTCAGGGTAGTAAGAACCTAATGATTGCCAAGTATTCTGAAAAACTCATTAGGGATACACTCTGTGAGATGATCATTGTTGATGAGATGCCTTTTTCGATTGTGGAGAGGATGGGGTTTAGGAAATTGTTTAGTGTTCTTGAGCCTAGATTTAAGCTTCCTTCCCGGTATACGGTGATGAAAGATTGTGTCAAGATGTTTATGAATCTTAAGAATACAATAAAGGCTGAGTTTTTGATGAGTGGCCAAAGGGTTTGTTTGACCACTGACACATGGACTTCAATTCAGAATATGACTTACATGTGCATCACTGGCCATTTCATTGACCAATCTTGGAAGTATCACAAAAAGATATTGTCATTTCGCCAAGTGTCGGATCACAAGGGGCCAACAATTGCAAGGGAAGTAGAGCAATGTTTGGTAGATTGGGGAATTGGAAAGTTGTTGACAATATCTGTTGACAATGCAAGCGCTAATGATAGCGCAATTGATTTTTTTTAAAAAAGAAATTTGGGTAATAATGATGTTCTTTGTCGCCATGAATTTATTCATGTAAGGTGTTGTGCCCATATTCTCAATCTTATTGTGCATGAGGGTTTGAAGGATATAGATGATTCAGTAGTAAAGGTTCGAAATATGGTGAAGTATGTGAAGGGATCCCCTCATAGATTGGCCCAATTCAAGTCTTGTGCGGAAAGAAAAACAATTGCATGTAATGCTTCCTTGACCCTTGATGTTCCCACTAGATGGAACTCCACTTATACCATGTTAGAGGTGGCGGTGAAATATGAAAGGGCCTTTGATCTAATGATAGACGAAGATTCAAATTTTGTAACATATTTGTGTGATGATGGGCCAGGGAAAAGGGGGTTGGGGCTTCCAAATGATGATGATTGGGCTAATGTTCAACACTTTATAAAATTTTTGAAAGTTTTTTATGATGTGACTATGCAAATATCGGCTTCCTCGTACACAACTACCAACATATATTTCAAAACACTGCAGAAAGTTTATAATTGTTTGATTGCGTATTGTGGTAGTGATGATGATAAGTTGAGTGACATGGCTTTCAAAATGAAACTGAAATATGATAAGTATTGGGGAGATTTTGATAAAATTAATCCATTGTTGTTCATTGCTTCTGTGCTTGATCCTCGTTACAAGATGGAAGTATTGGAGTTTTGGTTCTTGAGTAATATAGGGGAAGCAAAAACAGACCGAATTGTCTCCAAGTTGAAGAATATTTTGGAACAATTATATAGTCACTATGCTATGCATGATGGAGAAAGTGGGCCTAGTGGGGCAAGAATGTCAAATGAAGGTCGGATTTCCTCAACTTCAACCTCATTGGGTATGGGACTGGGTAGTGGTACTTCTTCTGATCCTCAATTGAATAAAGATGCTTTGAAGGACTTCCATACATTTCGGGCAAGGAGAAATTTGATGCTAGCTCGGACAGAGATAGAAAAATATTATGTGGAGGGTGTTGAGATACCAAGTGATACATTTGATATCTTAATGTGGTGGAATGTAAACTCAGCAAAGTATCCAGTTCTTTCCCGGATTGCGCGAGATGTCTTAGCTATTCCACTTACCACCGTTGCTTCTGAGTCTGCATTTAGCACTGGAGGTCGCGTCATAGATTGTTATCGGAGTTCTTTAGCTCCAAAAACAATGGAGGCTCTTATATGTACTCAGAATTGGTTGAGATCTACTTGGAGTGAGCATAACGAGCCAAACAAGGACTTGCTTTTGCAGCTTTTTCCTAGTATTGAAGATGAAGAGAGCTACAAGCTTGACTCAGGTAATATACTAATATTTGTTATTTAACTTATTTGTTTCAATTGATTGAGTTGATTTTTACTAATACTTTAAAAATTGTATTGTGATAGAAATTTTGTCTAATTCCGTCACACTTGACGACGAGTAAGGCTCGAGGGATGTACTTTGTCAAGAATGTTTATTTGGTAAGTTTTTTGCATCCTATTATTATCTTACTTGATATTTACTTCTTGTCTTCTTTATAGTTTATATGGTCTTTTATTATTTTTATTTGATCACTAACATTTAACTATGTTTATGACATTATGTGTTGGTTTTTTTTTTTTTATTATTGTTATTATTGAAGGATGCAAATTGAAGGTTTATGAATTTCTGATCGATGCGGCTCATGGAACTTTGGATTTGGGAATGGTTTATACAATGACACTTGATTTTAGATTTGAAATGATTTACTGATTGTAATCGTTTAATTTGCTTTGCCTTGCTTTTTGATTTTGTTTGAGAATGTGTTGAATTGTTTTGCTTTCCTTTCCTTTCCTTTTGAATTCTGCTTTTGTTTGCTTGCTTTTAAGTTTTATGCTTGCTAGGCCTTTAATATATGTATTTTGTTTTTTTGAATTTGGATATTAAAAAGTAGTTTGGACTTTGGAATGTGTTATCAGGTTATGTAATTATGTTGGGTTTATATTGTGAGTATTAGAAAGTAGTTTGGACTTTGGAATGTGTATGTGGTTATCACTTATCAGATTATGTAACTTATGTGTAATTATGTTGGGTTTATATTGTGAGTGTTAGAAAGTAGTTTGGATTTGGAATGTGTATGTGGTTATCAGCTTATGTAATTTATGTTGGTAACTTGGTAGTTTGGAATGTGGTTATTCAGTGTATTGGAAATTTGGAATGTGGATCATGTGGTAGTTTGATTGTTGGAACTCTTGAATGTTGGTATGTAAATATGTAATGTGTTGGTTGGGTTTATTGGAATGTGGTATGTAAGTTTTTTATTAAAAAAAAGAAAAAAACCAGCAAACTTTTGTTGGTATAATGGTATGTAAGTACATTTTACAAGTTGGATACTTGGTATGTAAGTATGTATGATGGAATGTAAGTACATTTTTGTTAAAAAAAGAAAAAAAACCAGCAAACTGATAAAAGATTTAAATTTTAAAGTTAGAAAGTTTTTACAAGTTGGATATTTGGATCCAACGTCCAAATTCCAATTGTCCAAATTGTCCAATTTTTTCTTAGACATATAATTGTCATTTGTGGGCCAGTTTGGCAATTTAAAAGGCCCAGCTTACAAAACTGAAAATTTCAAATTAAAAGCCTAAGTTTAGAAAACCAACCGGTTAAGGCCCAATTTTGAAAAGCCCAATTCGGGAAAAAGCCCACCTACTACCGATTTAACCGACTAGTTTCGACCGACTGTTCCGATTTCCCGATTTATCCGACAATTTCGAAAATAATGTTTAGCGGAAAACTGTCGGGTATTATTCCGACTTTACCGACAAGGGCGGTTCGGTAATCGGAAATAGCATTTTCGACACCGATTTACCCAATACCCACCCCTACTTTTTAGTACCAGACTGTACAAATTACTTCCTTGTACAATTCGATCTTGGAATTAATTCTACAATAATATTTGAAAGTCTTCTTCAATTACATTGTCCTTGTTATGGAAATTTATGATATGGAATCTTTTTGTCAACAGAATAAGAACCAATTAGACACAATTAAATATGCATAATATTTTTCACATCACAGATCTATCCTTAATTGATTAATATTCTACAATATTTTCTCCACTCAGCTCTTTTCCTTTCTTGAAGAATATTTTGCAATATTCTTTCTTTCTTGTCTCTTTCCTTTTCTTGAGGAAAACTCTGCAATATTCTTTCTTACTTGGCTCTTTCATTTCTTGAATAAACCAAAATAAGTTTTGACACCGAATTTGCTAATAATTAAAAACCAACAGATCGAACGTTGGATCGATCCTAGTGCATTAGTTCGATGAATCATGATACAATCAAATGATCGATCAAACTTGACAAAATTGAAGGTTTGATCAAACATCTAATCGATCCTAGCACATTAGTTTGATCGATCATGATACAATCAAATGATCGATCAAACTTGACAAAATTGAAGGTTTGATCGAACATCTAATCAATCCTAGTATAAAAGATTCGAACAATTATGGTTTGTATTAAGGGTAAGAGATTAAGACAATTTTTCATTTAAGAACTTTGAATAGTAAACCTTTTTTGGCACGTTTATTAGGTTAAAGAACTTTAAGTAAACAAAGTAAGAGAATAAAATTATATAACACAATTTTCTTTTTAAGTGTATGCAGGATGGCAAAAGAGAAAGATGGGCAAGAAATTACAGTTGCTAAAGGGCTCAAGTGATGATAAGTTATTTCAATCCCATTGTCATTCACTTATTGGTAGAAGTACTGTGAAATGTAGCAAGTTGGAGGCTTGCATATATGGAGTTAAAAGGATGAGTACAAATTGTTTGGAGTTTTTGGCTATTGACTATATATGTTCAATGGTTGTTGGGTTGTTATAACTGTTGGTTGGGTATATGGTTCCTAGTTTTGCAAAGTATCTACCATTTTACTGTTTACGGGTTATGATTTTGGTAATTTTGTGACTAGTTTGAATAAACATATGCCTTATAAATGCACTATGGTTGTTTATTTTATGTATACAAGTTGTTATGAATGTGATGTGTGTGCCTTTATTATTTATATTTGGATTTTGTTCAAGAATTTTGCTTTCAATCTCAATGAAGAATTTTTGTGAAAATTAAAAGTAGTGGACTGAATTTTTATTTGATGAGCAATGGATTCTGATGGATTGTATTTTTGCATTAGAGAGTTGCAAACTCAAAGTAGTGGTCATATATTTGTCTCTGAATCTATTGGTTGAAATTATAATTATTAAGGAAACTAACATTAAGATGTTAAACATTAGTGTAGGTTTTTAATTATTGGCAAATTCGGTGTCAAAACTTAATTTGTTTATTCAAGAAAGGAAAGAGCCAAGTAAGAAAGAATATTGCAAAGTATTCCTCAAGAAAAGGAAAGAGCCAAGAAAGAAAGAATATTGCAGAATATTCTTTAAGAAAAGAAAATAGCTGAGTGAAGAAAATATTGTAGAATATTAATCAATCAAGGAAAGATATGTGATGTAGAAAATATTCTGCATATTTAATTGTGTCTAATTGGTTCTTATTTTGTTGACAAAAATGAAAAATGAACTTGACTTCTATAATAAATGCAAGTATGTATGAACAGTGCGCAACAAAATATTAAATGCGAAATTAAAGGAGACAAATATTTTGTTGACAAAGTGGAAACTCAATTAAGAGAAAAAACACTCCGGGACAGCTAAACCCAGGATATCCACTATTCAAAAGACAAGACTAGATACAAGATAGTAACACTCACATACCCCTGATGCAGTGGTCGTACCTTGCTCTCTAACGTGTAACCCAACACGAATGCCTCCCAACCAGGTCGCCTACCTGAAGGGGTCTTCAATGGAATCCTTTACCTTAGGGCCAACCCCTAAGATAGACTTCAGTTGTAGCGCAACAACAGCACACTTGCAATGGCTTGAAAGAGAACAAATCAGCTCCAATAACCTTACAAAATAACTCTCTAAGCTCTAATGTAATTCAATACCGAATTCTTATAGTTCTCAATGCCCAGGGCCTCTATTTATAGGCAAATGGTTCAAATGGGCGACTGCTGTGACATGTACCGACGCCGTCCGGATGGTGAACCTGAGCCGTCCAGATGGACAACTGTGCGACAGAATTTTTGAGATTTTCGCTGAAAATCTTTCCTGTTTGAGAGCCCCGTCCGAACGGTGAGGCACTGTCGTTTGGACGGTCGCACGTCCGCTGCAAGTAATTTTCATATAAGGCTTCGCGCATCTGGACCAAGGGGGATGGCCGTCCAGACGGTTGATCTTCAACACGCAATTTTCATAACTGTTTAGCGTGTGTCCGGACCATGATAGGCAAGCATCTGGACGGTTGAAGTTGAATACGCAATTTCCATATCTGTGGAAGGACCAAGTTGACTGTAGTCCGGACGGTTGTATTTGAATTGCGATTCTTGCCTTATGTATGAGCGCGTCCAGACAGGAATCCACGTCGTCCGGACGGTTGCATCAATCTTCCCTTATTTGAACTTGGAAAGAAAATCTGAGGCTGATCGATCACTGGACGTCGTCTGGACAGGCTGCTGAGTCGTTCGGACGGATGCAAGCTGGAACAGAAGCTTCTCGATACAGTGGAGGGTCCAGACGGAAATCCACGTCGTCCGAACGAATGATTCTTGGTCTGTCGGGCGTCCGGACGGTATGGCACGTCGTCCGGACGGCTAGAATTGTGGAACCGACTTTTCTGACTTGCAGAATCTTCTGAATAGCGGAATCCCTATTTAAATAGTATCTTTACATACAAGTGATTTTGTCCAATCAGAATGAGGCCAATCACAAACTAACAAAAAATATTCCATATCAGGAATTTCCATAACAAGGACACTGTAATTGAGAAGACTTTCAAATATTATTGCAAAATTAATTTCAAGATGGAAATGGCTTAACAAGGAAATAATATGCACGGTCTGGCACTGAAAAAATAGTTTATGAAGAAGGAAAGCATCTAGAAGATTTTACAGCTCAGCAAAAGGGTTTTCCCTAGTGACTGTCCCGACGGCCAGAGGAAGCGTCTAGGCGCCCACCAGTGTTCAAACACCTCAGCAGACACCAATCATAGGGAACTCATGTTCGTATAGATGTCTAGATAGCCCAACGGACACCAACACCCGAGAGCACTTGTTCGCATAGGTGTCTGAACAGCAAACTGAACACTGCGAACAGTGAAGAAAACATGCATCCGTCCGCATGCTAGGGCGATACCGTCTGATCTTGATGGTTGAAGATTAATGAAGAAACGCGTGAAACCGCGTGAAAAGAAGTCGGTTGCTGCTTGCCGTCTGAATGCCCACTATCTAAGTTAGGACGCTGCCCAGAGAACTCCGAATTAGACTTGTATAAGGTCTTCTAAAGCCTATATATAGAGTTTTCTAGGCATGTATTCTTTAAGAATTCGGTACTGAATTCCATTGTTCGAAGAGATGATATTTCGGCAGAGATTGTTAGATTTGCTAGCTCTCTTAGAATTTTTTTTGTATGTGATTTGATCAACTTGAAGTCTAATTTAGGGAGGAGTCCTAAGCTAAATAAGTCTATTGAATACCCTTTCAGGTAAGAGACCTGGTTGGGAGGCGTTCCCATATAGGTACGTGTCAGAGTTAAATATATGACTACTACATCAGAGGTATGTGAGTACGAGTACTTTGTAACTAACTTTGTCTTCTGAATGGTGGATTTCCTGAGTTTGGCTGCCCCGGAATGGTTTTTCTCTTAAATGAGTTTACACTTCGTTAACAAAATATCTGTCTTCTTTTAATTCTGCATTTAGATATTTTGTTACACAATTGATCACACACCCATGGTAATTAGGAGTCTTTATTTTTCAATTAGAATGAATCACCAAATATAAATGGAAATTTAAATTCCTAAGATTTTAAATAAATTAATCACCAAAGATAAATGTATTGTAGACTATGTTACTTTATCTTCTTTTCTTTCCCTTTTCCCTTTATTTTATTTTATTTTTAATTTTTTGCTTTCAAATGTTTTATGTGGTTTATCTCTCTCTCTCTCTCTCTCTCTCTCTCTCTCTTTCTCAAGGAAACATTCTCATTTCTTCTATAGCTTCTCAAGGATTTTTTTGTTGAAGTTTCTTAAATGCACACCATAAGCACACAAGCAGTAAACCACTTACACACAAAACTATAATAAGTCGTAGAGAAAGTTTGACTAAAGAAATTGACATTCAATCTTTCAAAGAAATTCAGCCAAGCACCCATTTTTCCTCACTAATGTAATGCTGAACAATGTTAGTTATGAGGTTATGTAGTTGGTTTAGAATGGGTAGCTTTGCTATTTAGTCAGGATTGACCCTCTAAGTCCTCTTGTGTTTGTTGGCTTCCATTATATCTTTTTGTTTGATTAATGCTTAGTCTGAATTTTTTTTTGGCTTGCATATGCCTTGCTTGTTCTCTCTTTTAAAAAATGATAACTTAATTGAAACCTAGAGACCAACTATGACATGTATATGAATACATGTTTAGCAAAATTTTGTGGTTCTTGGCTCAATTTCAATTTCTTGACAAATATGAGAAGTCTCTAACTCTTTCACTTCCATATGGTTATAGCAAAGTAAGCAAACTACAGTACCAATGATTACCTTTTATATAATCATTACAATTGATTTTTAATGATATGGTGTGGAAATATTGTATAATGTAGGAGTTTAATGGTAAGTTTGACAAGTAATTATAAATAATGATACAAAAAAAAAATTAATAATTTTTTTTAATACTATTAGCATCGAAACATGTCGTCGCTATTCAGCAAACATTAGCAAACATTAGCAGTGACTCAACATGTCGTCGCTAATAATCATTTGCGTCGGAGTGATCAGACTATTACCAACGACCACATTAGTGGCGACATGTCACCGCTATTGATTAATCGTGGCGACAAATTAAGAGCTCATTAGTGGCAACAATTTTGTCGCCGCTAATGAGTAAGTTTTTCGTAGTGTTCATTTGACATCGCTTAATAAGCAACATAATTTATTACGTCGTTTACTTTCACATGACGTAATAAAAGAAGGGTTTCCATGAAGTCAGTATTTCTATTTGCATGGTTTTATTCACCTGATATATCACATTCTTCAAAATACATCACCGTATTCAATAAAAACAATAAATGATAAAAATATCATTGCTTTGTTCTTGTAATTACGTACGTAAATTAAATTACATCCAAATTAGAAATGTACACAATCTAAAACTATAACAAGTGAGATTGTACCATTGTGTCTTTAACAATAACCTAGATCACCAAATCATTATTATCACTTTAACCACAAAATGTTACCAACCAAAATGACTTTAACAATAAGGACATGCAAAACATGCAATAAAAATATTTGAATTTCATGTCCTAACCAACACAATCTGCATATGACTTCTCAATTCTCTTCTTCAACATGCCTCGTACGTACCATAAATAACTGCAAATAAGAAACGAGAAACGTAATAAATTAAACTTCATTCAGATATATCAATAGTACTAAAACCTCTTATATTCACTATCTACATATATATAAGTAAGTTTCATTTTTTAAGTAAATAAATTAAGTCTAGGTTAAAATGATTTCAACTATCCATCATACATCTTAATGAATTAGTATCAAACACAGAAACCTATTAAATTACTACTAGTTAAATAATATATATGTACCTTAATGACTCAACTCTAGTGTTGGGACTCAATGCATCTGTATATTAATTTTAATCCCTTAAACAATTATTAATAATGACATCTAATTCCTTCATGAAATCTTCCATAATAGAATTAAAGCTCATGACATTGTCATTTTAATTATTTATCTCTTTATCCTTGAATAACTGATTTTATTTATTATTCTTGTACTTATGAAAACCTTTTCACCATATATGTCAATATTTTAGTATCTCTTACCAAAATGCACTGGCTAGGGACTGAGAATAATTCAATCCATAAAATCTATCTCAATAAAAAAAAAAAATTATCCTTTGAATAAAGGACTTGGATTTCTTCTTGAGAAAATGTGTTCTTACAATGCTATATGTGATCATCCAATGCACTGAGAATTTTGAATGCAGTAAGTAAATGCATCAAAGTGATCTCCACTTGACATATGAGTTCTCAATTCTCTCAGGATTTAGAATCAATATCATAAGAAGTCTCGGGAGTTATAGTCATTCCTATTGACACTACTCTTAAGGAAAAACAACTCTCGTGGTCTGTTCAATGCATTGCACCTACACATCAACCTGAAATCTCCAACTTCGCTTAATCAAGATAAATCACCATGATTGATGTGTAACAGTCTACACAAATGGAATGCCCAATTTCATTACCGACTGCGAACAAGAAAAGATTTAAAACTACAAGTCGGGATGCTAGTATATGACGATATGTAGCAATATCCAAGGCATCTGTATTGTACTACAAGTCCCACTGGACAATGCCAACCTGAGCGAGAGGGGATTAAGGGCCCAAGTAGACTATGAGCTTGTTTGTTAAGCAACATTACAATACAGGGTAGTGCGTCTGGGTCCCACTGTACTTTGGACTTCAGACTTTTCATCACACTTGATCTCGGTACCACGTGATCCCCTTCTTTTGAGATGCTCCTGCAACGGTCAACAAAATTGATTCCCATTTTGCCCCTCATTTCAAAAACGCACATCTTCATCTTCTCTTATCTGTTGTCTTCTTGTAGGTAAGAAAAAACTTCCCTTCTCCAGCTTTCAAGCCTTCCTCTTATAGACTCAGGCTCCTTCCATTCTACTGTGCGACGTACCAGTTGATTAAATGGCTTAGAAATCTTGCACGTGTAAACTGAAAACCTCCCTCTTCCATTATCAAGCTTCCCTCTTACATACTCAAAAATCCAACGCGCTTCCGTAGCACGGGGTCCAAAACCGCATCTGAAATAAATCAAACACTTCCATAGAAGAAATCTCTATGGATGGCGTCCCAAAAGCAGGCATGTCATTTTTTATGTTCATGAATTTTCTCTGTTGTATGAAAAAAAATAAAAAATTGTTTAGTGGTGTTTGATGCTTCTATTAGCTTATACTTTCTAGGTGTTTTTGTTAGGGTGGAACATAGGGTTTGAAGATGCAATTTTAAACTTCTGGAGGAGCTTTCTTGTAGGATTCCTCATCAGGTAAATTTTATACTTTCAAATATTTTTTTTTTAATGGAATGAATTCCCATTTTTAATTCCTTGTTCATTTGATATTGTTGTATTTGAGAATGGTCATAAGTCGCATGCATTTGATTTCATGATTAAATGCACGTTGGTTTAGTTAGAGCCTTTGTGTATTCCTATTGGTGGTCCATTCTGAATGTTTGATTTTTGACCCTCCTGTGGATTGAGAAGATTTTGGTAGTTGGAGTGAAGTTCATTTGAAGGGGAGAAGTTTGCATGCTATCATTTGTAGTCTCTGTTTTGGGGCTACTATATATCATCTTTGGCACCGAAATGAATTGTTGCATGGTAATACTCCTCGTTCAGAGGAGCTCATGGTTCAGCAAGTTAAATGGGAGGTTATATCTAGACTGATTGCTAGATGCTCGGCTAAGAAGATTGTTAATAGCATGTTGTTGGTTAGGAAATGGAATTTACAGCAATTACTTTCTCTGTAATTCTGTTTGCTGTTTCATTTGTTGGTTTGTAGCTATTGTAAATAGCTAAAGGGATCCAACTCTACTGGAGTGTATTTTTTTTCGTTGTGGTTAGTTATAAAAGGTCTTAATTCATAAAAAAAAAAAAAAAAAAAAAAAGTGCAAACCAAATAGCTTGTAGTTTTCATTTTCTCAGTTTAATGGACAAGGTCTAAAACTCGTTTTTTATGAGTACAAAGAATCTCTAAAACTTATTACACCATGCAATCATAACTTGTATATTGTTAGGGATAAAGCGTGATAAACTGAATTTCAAACACGCTGTATTGTGCGCAGTAAATTACAACATTATAGGTTGATATTCCTTTTGTTAGTCTACCCAAATATATAAATGTTACATATTTGTATTCATAAATTGTTCATGTTATATACTATATCCATAGTAAATGTCTACGGCTAGTGATGTGTCAAGTGGTCCGCCGCTGTGTCACTGTGGAGTTCCAGCACAAGTGAGGAAGTCCAGGACGTCGAAAATCCCCGGTAGAAAGTGGTATGGATGTATACATTATAAGGTAATTTCTTATTAAAATGTTGTATGTAATTCGTCGTTAGTGTTGTAGGACCACTTTACCTATTATGCTTGCATGCAGAAATCCGGTGATTGTGATTATTTTGTGTGGGCTGATAATATGTCCGCTACGAAAAAGCTCTTAATGGAACGTTTCGAGGAATTGGAGAAGAGATTGAATGCTTTTAATGACGGAGTTGATGAACTAGTTGAAAGAAAATGCAAGCACCATTGTGACGTCATATGACGAGAGTTAGGGTCGGGCCAAAAAAACTTTACTCTTTCTCGGGCTATGGCATTACTAACAATATTTGAATGACCCAATATGAGCAATACAGTAGAAGACTAACAACATTTGGAAATTCGGTATATGCCCTTTTCAATAGTACTTTGTAGGTCATCATGCAAATAAATATAGAGGGCATAATTACTCTTTTTTTCTTTTTCACAATGAAAATCTTTTCGTCAACAAATAGAAGGATATATATATATATATAAAGTTTTGTAACCCTAAAGGGCTGAATCATATGAAGTACAATATGTACAATTGTTTTTTCATTTATAAAGAATATATAAATATATATAAAGTTTTGTAACCCTAAAGGGCTGAATCATATGAAGTACAATATGTACAATTGTTTTTTCATTTATAAAGAATATGAGATGGCACATATTGATTATTGAGCGGTTGAAACTGTGCATCTAAATTAACATCATTAATTGTTTCTTTCCCTCTTGGTCATGCATCAAGCTAGGCTACGACCTTAAAAATTTAATAAAGTCTACGTGTCCAAATAAGTAAGTAAATGATTCAAATTTCGCTGGAATGTGGAAATAAATCACAACTTTTAAGCATTTGATACTTGAATTGCTCGATAACTATAATAAGATTTCTCACATTTTCAAAACAATCTATTTAATGCATGTTAAAATTAACAACACAATCAATCTTTGTGCAAATACAATAAGTAACAAAGATTATCTATGCACCATTTTTCGCACATATCCAAACATTCTAGAAATAGAAGTTGTCTTCCAATATATGGACGCCGTGCATTCATGACGTTTATTGGCCCTTGTAAAGGAAACTACTAGGTTTCATTCCTCATAGCCGTGCGAAATTATGTAAAGAGTTCTGGAAATTATTTGGTTAAAAGACAGAAAGATAAAGCCAAAAAAAAAAAAAACAAACAATTGATAATCTTCTCTTCATGTGCTTTTCCTATTTTTATCACCATTTGCTTCATCTTTTTCTTTTATTTTCATGATCTTTAACTTGTAATAATTGGTTTTTAAGCTTACGAGACTGGATAATACTTATTTTCTTAGAATTCTCAAATGTTTGAAACTGAAGTTACTAAAGATAATTACATGAAGATAGTTTTACATGGGAAAAATATAAATTGTAGCAAGCATTTTCAATCCTTATGCATAGAGTTCCATATGCTCTCGCACATGGCATCCCAGTAAAGCTCCATATACCATTTACTCTCGACGGATCGGTCCGGCCGATGTCCCGGTATCACGGTCTGCACGAATGGTAAATGATCGCAACGTGATAGATTGTACCATTCTTCCCCGTACATCTGTTGTAAAGCTTCTTTAAATAACTCATCGAACTCTCCGCAATCCTTGTGTATAAAATTATGAATACAACAGCATGTAACTATGATAAGTCGTTGGAAGTCAGTTGCGTACGAGTTCATTCTGTCCAGGATACGGAACCGTCTCTTCATAATTCCGAACGCTCGCTCTACTATTGATCGTAGCGAGGAGTGTCTATAATTAAATGTTTCTAGCTTACCCCTGGGACCACCACGTCTGCCGCGAAAATTGGCCAAATGATATCTCTTGTTGCGATATGGTGGCATGAACCCCATAGAGCAGCCGTATCCTGAATCCACCAAGTAAAAGTACCCTACCAAAGTAATTGTCACCCAGTCAATATTAATGCCAAATCGGAATAAATAATTTATAATGCCATCAATCCACATTATAAAACATAATGTACAAATCATAGGAAAATACTGTCGGCCGGCGCTGGGAAGCGAAGTGTAGGATCATTTATGCACTCCGAACAAAATACGCGAGTCATGTTCGCTTCCTTCCCATCCAGCATACACATAAGTAAAGCAGAGGTCCATGTCGACCACGCACATGACATTTTGTGTGGCTTTTTTCTTCCTACTACGGTATGGCACGACGCTCATACCCCTGACCTCAGCGTCAATCTGCGTGCCGTCAATTGCACCAATACAGTTTTGTAAAAAATAATTGATGAATTCGCAATACATCCGAACTATCATAGGAATTAACATATTTTTTTAAAATATCTAGTGAACACCCATGGAATGTGGCTTACCCCAAACCATGGGTAGAATTTGCCATTGCTGGAGACATATGGGTGAGGCGTGTCTTTTGTTGTGGGTTGTATGACTGTCTTCCCAAGCCTGCAAAGTGCTATGCATGTCTGATGGCAATATTTATGAATTGTTTCAAGTGATCTTTGCAACCTATCAGCCACCGCCCTCATCGTGTGACCTTGACAGACGATAAGTAAAAATGTAGCCACTTGTTCGGTAATCTTGACAAACCGACTAGATTTCAGAAGATGATTATTTTTCAGAGTGTTACAAAGACAACAAAACGTTGTAGGCGACATTCTGAATTGCTCCTTACACGTTCTCGGATTCGGATTTGTTAACACCCATTGTATCCACATTGGGCCCCTCAGAATTGAGGTCCGTTGAGGAATACGCATCACTGGTGGTAATCGGTTTGCAACAATCTCGCAGTGTTGCGCCATCTTGAACAGTTGCTCTAGAACTGAGTCTAAATAGTTACGAACGTTGTCGATGCTTACATTATTTTCTCCATACTGTGAGTCTGTCTCGTCAGAGTCTGGATCAGGCAAGCCATCTATGAGATCCTCCCAAGGTACCCATTGATCCTCTTCCCCTGATGGTCCACCTGATTCCATCGTTGTCAAAGAACTGTAGCAAACATGTTCGAAAATAGGAAAAAGTACATTAAATGGTATACACGCAGTAGGACGTAACAGAATTATAGATAATTCTAGACGTACAAGGTTTCCAATATGAGGGCAAGCAAGTACTTTATCATGCAAATAATAAATATACTAGGAAGTTCAGTTAGTAGTGATACGATGTCCATGCAAGTTGATCAGTGTTATAAAACTGCATAATAAGTATACTACGTAATAAATTAAAATAGTGGAACTCATGCATCCCCTCAGTCCTTAAATTCGAGTAGCCATTGCCGTTGTCCGTCTTCATCCATGTGAATGAACATGGTAGCCATTGGTGGTTGGGCTACAATGAATTTGCACACTCTTACATATGAGACTGTGTCCAATCCAAGTTGGTCCCTCATTCTGTTAATAATTGGCATAGCCACAGCTATAGGGTCATGTGCGACTGGAGGTGGGGTGGGTGGGTTCTGCTGGGGTGAGGGACGGCTAGATCCAGAGTTGCTCCGTCTTGAACAGCCTGCTGAATTGACATAGAATGACTCGAAATGCTCACGCATGCAGTCTAATTGGCTGGTGATCTTCTCCACAACAGCGTCATCTTCTGCGGAACGTTTGCTTGCTGGCTGGCTTCGTATTGGAGAGGCAGCCCTCTTTGACTTACCAATCTTCCTCTGTGGTGGATTGCGTTCCTACTCGATTAAATCAATGACATCCGGTGGGAGATTAAGGTTCACACCGCGCTGCTCCTCCCCACTGTCCGATGGGGACTGTGTACTAGCGTACCGTAGTTGCCCCGTAGCGTGTGTCCCCTTGAATATGTAGACCAATTCGTCGAAATGTGCGGGCGGCCCACCACGGAATCTATAGTACTTGTGGGTCCATGAACTTATAAAAGAACCGTACATTTCGTAAGTACAATGAATTGTAACATCGCATGTGTGTCCAAAAATTGGGAAAAAATACTTACATCTCTCAATTGTATCCATTGCTCGGCGGTAAGTGCGATTGTATTTCTCTCAGCGTCCCACCCCGATCCAGTAGTTACCGCCTCACTGATAAGGTCAGTGTACTCTTTGTACATCGTCTTGAGGTAAGTGATCTTTCTTTTGACTTGATATTTTCGATAAACTGTGCCGTCGTTAATACGACTATTGAGATTCGGGGTAATTTTATGGAGGTGTTGCCCAAATGAGTCATCTACACCATCCTTGATCAGGTCCATGAGAATATCTAGTAACACTCTCTCATGTGTAGGCTTCCAGTTCGCTTGAGCATTTTGTGTCTCTGATTGCTCTACCAATGGTGGTTGTTGGGGATTCTTACGTGGAGACCTTCTTGGAAGATTAGATGTTGACATCTATGGGAACAATTATAACTTTATGCCACATAAAGTTAAACATTGTTTTTATTTATTTATTAATATATATATATATATATATTTTATCTTTCTAAGGTAAATCAGTGTTATAAAACAACATAGTAGATAAGTGGACCTATGAAATAGTAACATGAGCACCCCTATATATATATATATAAAGTACTAGTTATGTATTGTACGCTAATTTTGTATATATGAATACAAATATAATTTCGGCGTTAATTGAGATAGCGACATACCTCTCGTTTCGTAGATTGGGGTCGAAGGTTGTATGGGTGATGACGCTTCTGCAAAGTGGCATCAAATTAGTTGTTGTTGTTAGCATATGTTGTTGGTATGTGGAAAAAGAAAATTTATGCAGTAACTTGTTGGTATGTGGTACTTTATTTATTTATATACTTTTTTTAATTTCTTTCTTTGTACTCGAAACAGGTGTGACTTTTTTCCTCCGCATTACTTGACAGCTTCACTCGCTCATCAGTTCCTAACAAATATACTTATATAACTCTGTGATTAATTTCTCTTTTTGTTTTCCTTTTTATTTATTTATTTAATTTTTGGTTAGAGGTGAGACATGTTAGAAGCCATAAAGTAACAAATTATATATATATATATATATATGACGTTATTTGACTTAGCGACATACCTTCTGAATTGTAGTTTGAGAACGAAGGTTATATTGGTGACCGCGCTGCCAAATTGGTATACAGTATGTTTGTTAGCATATATACACATGTGCATGATATAAAGAAGTGATGTACAACATTTATATACACATTTACATGATTTTTTCCTAAAATTGAAGTATACGTAGATTTTCCAAAAAGAATGGGAATGAAAGGCAAAAGCAACTTCATTGTGATTTTACGTTTTGCCAATTCATTGTATATAGAAGCTGCCATTAAGGCTGAAGCAATCATTTTTAGTATATATATATATATATATATATATATATTAAGTTAATATTAAGTTAACTCACAAAATGTTGCTTATTTTGTCAATCTATGAGTTCGATTTATAATTGTAAAGTTAAGTCATGAGCAGAATATGGTTGATTAGTTACCAAAGGAAGTCTTCCCAATAGGACAAAATTTTGTCCGTCTACCATTACAGGTTATGGATTTCTTCCTATGGCTTTACAAAGTGTCCTTAGCAACCTGTGCCTTCTGCCTGGATTGCCTTGTGCAGCACCAAGCTATGTCTACCATGTTTAAATATTACCCAGAAATTTCAAGAATTTCATTGTAGGACTTGAACCTATGATATTTATTTATATATTTCTATATTTCTCCCTATGCTTAGGCTTTTGTAAATTCACCTCCTACGTACGATGTGTTCAAGTATTTGCTTTTAGATGCTCTGAAAAATTTGTGCATCCATAAGCCCCTTTAAAACTATCCTTGTTTGTAAAGTCTTCAACTAAGTCTGAATTGCTTACTTTTTTCTTTCCTTTTAGTTTTGATGTTCCTTTTTTTCTCTTTCTTTTTTTCTTTTTGGTGGGGGTTGGGGGGTTGTGATTTTGAGTTATTAACATCCCCTAATCATCCTTATTTCAGAAGTGGATTCACTTATACTCGAGAAGACATTATGGCCAATTAGTTCCTTTAATACAAGATGCCTGGAAGTGGATTCACTTGTATCAAATGCATTGACGGTGCCTATGTAAGTTACCATAACTTGCCTTTTGTATTGTTTATTGTAATATAGCCTTCCTGTTTATAATTCCTGGGGCAAAACACCGTTTGTCTCTTCAATTTGGTTTATCTTTTTCTTCTTGTATCTTTTTCGTGTTTATTACCTATTCTAACCAAAAGTTGAAGATAGCGAATCCTAAAGGGACTGCTCTCTGTTTGTTCCTCTCTGACATTTTTCAACTACTATTCACAAATAGATATAATTCAAAGATCCTTTCTATCTCAGCTAATTTATTCAAAAAAAATTCTGAAAAAATAAGTTCAAACTCTTTACCTATGGAGTTATGCAAAATTGGTGCATTCAGTAACAGAAACAACCAAGCAAATAAAAACGAAGTCACAAATCTCAAACCACTTCTGAAGTTGAAAAAGGCTTGAAAACGTTATACGTAAATCCAAAAGCTTCAGGGCCTTGAACTGATGTCCAGATTCAGAAAACACAATGGAACAAGTTTCATCACATACCAACAATGACCAAAATCTTTTAAAATCAATTCGTTCTCTAAACTACTGCCATGCAAAGTTTCATCACATACCAACAATATACAAACAAATTTAATCCTGTAAAGTTTTCTCAGAAGCAAACAAATACTACCAGTGTATTTTATACTAAAATACACCCAATAAGAAAAGGAAACAGTTCTGGGAAACTAAAAACAAATGCCACTTCTAGTGTATACAACAACCGGGAAACTCATGTATTGTTAATAATCACGGCACCTGTATGTGTGGCATTGTTCTAGTAGCCAGGCCTATAGGACGCATGAACACCCTGCCGCCTCCTCCTCGACTCCCCCAGTGGTTTGATACAGTCCAAACACCCTTCCCTCTTGTCTGTTGTCTTCTCTGAATGGGTAAGGCAACTTATAGAGATAAGGCTTGGTAGTTGGGGCATTAAGGCGTCTGCCCTGTTCTTCCAACAACTTAGTCACGTCTACCAGGTACGGATGAGATTGCATGCCTGCCTAAGATCTCCCTTGGGCGAATCAATTTCTATCAGTCGGGCTGAAGAGCCTTGTGTTTTCAGTCTAAACTTGTAAGAAGACAATAAATAAGAGAAGATGAAGATGTGCGTTTTTGAAATGAGGGGAAAAATGGGAATCAATTTTGTTGACCGTTGCAGAAGCATCTCAAAAGAAGGGGATCACATGGTACTGAGATAAAGTGTGATGAAAAGGCTGAAGTCCAAAGTACAGTGGGACTCGGACGCACTACCCTGTATTGTAATGTTGCTTAACAAACAAGCCCTATATTAAGGAAACTATGAATATTAATACTTGTATATGTATTGCATAATTTCCTGCATTAAAATATAAGTGATTTGTTACTGGAATTATGTTATCAATCTTGAGAATAAACCACACTTTTTAGATGACATAATAACAAAGACAATACATACAATTTTATGAAAAACCCACGTTTAATAATTGAATGTTATTAATGGTTACTTAAGGCTCTTTGCATAAACAAGTTCCATACTAGTTTACTTACTAAGTTGTGGACTTACACAATTATTTTCTTCTACCTGTAAAACATCTTGGTGTTTTGCAATTTAACAAGTTGTTAGGCTGTAGAGTGAGAAATTCACTGGCATAAAGATGTCGAGCGAATGGCTCGCATTGTCAAGTTTGATTAGATAGATGTTTTTTTGTTATCATTGTCTGGTTGGAAGCTCTAACTCTATATTGATTATATATGTTATTGCTTATAAATTTATGTTAGTTGTCTCAAGTCATTTATTTATGTTTTTTGCTATATATTCGGATAATTAGTTAGTTGAAGTAATTCAGCTAATTACAAGTTAATTGGTTTTAAGGCACTATGAGTAATACTCAAAGTTAAGTAAATATAATTATTTAAGTTTGGGGGTATTATAGATTAAGCATTAACCTCCAAAAATCAACCCAACATTAGGAAAAACTAGGGTTTAGTGGTTTATCTTAAATTGATCAGTGACAATGATGTTCTAACACCAAGAATCGCGTTTCTGGTGTTAGATTTAGCTTTAGAAACCCATTTGAATCAATACTCATCGTTTTGGTACAAACCCTAGGTGAGAGAAGAGAGAAAAACATGAGTAGAGACTAGAGAAATGTGTTTTATGGTTGAAAATCATGATTCAACCCCATTTAGTTAATTTATGAGATTTTCGTCATCAACTTGTCATGAAGCTGTCATGACGAAAAAAATTGCTGTAAGATTTCGTCACGAACTCCCTGTCATGACAAAATCATTCCAGGAAGTGTGTTGAAGTCTTGGTAACTTTTAGTCAGAACACGTCATTAACCCGTCATGACGAAAAAGGTCAGAAAGGTCATAGAACATTGATTGGTTTCATCATCACGTCGTCATCATCCTGGCATGAAAAAAATACCTATAATACTTTTTCCACTAAACTTGAAGTGAAATTTCACAATTCTAATCCATTTTACTTTATTTAACCATAATAAACTTATTAATTAATTTCTCGGACCTTACATCTTCTAAAATTAGGATTTTTGCAAAGGATCCTATTGGTGAGTTCGAGGTCGATTTTAAGGACTATTCCTATGACCAAGGTGAGTGAAACCTCACGTTGATGCTTTTATCTATTTTATCTTTATGACATATTATTTTGATGTGTACAAAACATGCATGATCTCTACTTGTAAGAAAAGACTTCTTATAAACTTGTGGACTCATTCTTTATACATGCGAAATACTTGAAAGAGTGGAATGAGATTAATATTCATGTAAGTACTTTTTATCATACATGTAAAAGATGGTAAATAATGACAATATGACATGACTATGAGTCATTGGCTACCACTATACGAGCAAGGCCCTATGGTCCAAATATTGTTTATATATTTGTCATTTGATCCAAGGGACCAGATAAGTGGCCGGCACAACCATGTACACGTGGTGGTCACGACCAGATTGCATAATTAGTAGCGTGGGTCATTTGGGTTAGGACCTAGTTGATGGCCACTATTGTATGCATTGAGGGAACCGATGTTATACCAAAGGTTCTTATGAGAACACGCAACCCTACTAAGAAACGGTTAAGGTCTTGGATAGACCATATATAGTTCAATTATGATGATGTTACTTATTGCTTATCATGTATCTATATGTATTTTGCATTGCATTCTTGCATAGACATCTTGACAATGAACTATCTTAAACGATGATATTTTTAATAGGGAACCATTTTATCAAACTCTTAAGTTCACTAAACCGATAATTTCATTCCATGTGTTATTGACTCACTAAGTTTTAGACTTATACTTTTTTCTTTCTAACTGTAAAACATGTATGTGTTTTATAGTTAGGAAGTAGTTAGATGGCGAGTCCTACAAGAAGGTATGTGATTGTGGATGACATAGACAAGATTATTTTTTAGGAACTAGATTCCGTCTGGTTGCAGCTCATGTGGGATGAGAATGAGAATTCGCGTAAGGAGCTTATTGAGGTTCTTTATTTGCTTTATCTTGCTCGATGCCAGACAAGTACTCAAGGAATGACTTATTGTAGACGTGGATGATTCAAAGAGCTCAGATTCTTAAAAATGGTTTAATTTTTACTACAATATTTTGAGAGACTTATCTTATTTTATGATGTTTAATTTAATGTTATTTTTAAGGAGTTTGTTATGACTTTGGTGTTGGAATTTAATTTATGTAAGACTTTGGAAACTTAGTATTTTGTTCTAGTAATTTGATGTTTATTGTTTATTTTAGACGGTTGTCTTGTGTTAGTATTTATTTTTTTTGCTTCCTATTTTAATTTAGAGTTAACAGTAAAAGATCTCTTGGGACTTATTGAGATGGTAAATAGGTCTAGAGAGGTGTGTCGAGTTAAGTACTAGTTAGTTAATTTTCGAAAGTGTTACACATTTTGGTAATGCATCTTAAATTAATAATTATTAAAATCATAAAATTTTCAAATAGCAAGGTTTCGAACAAATGTATCAAACACTTGTGCTATATGATCGAATTGATTGCCTTTAAGAGAACTTCCTTTTATGCTTGCGAAAGAAATTTAACATTTCATCTCTCATGCTCTTCCATATTTCATCTTTGATGCTTCAAAAGGCTTTGGTTCTAGATCTCCTAATCAATGTCGGTAATCCAAAGAACTTGTCAATCTTGTAGCTTGGATCCCAACAATCTCTAATATTTCCTCCTTAGCCTCTTAGCGAGTATTCCCCGCTAAAGAGAGTCAAATACATAATCTGTTAAAATTTATGTTGAAAAATGAGTAGGTAAAATAGAGAAGTGGGCTTTTTGAAGAGCTAAACTAGCTTTTATTATTGGAGATGCTTGGTCTGTTTGGCATTAGAAAAGAAAATTTATTCTATTTGGGTTTTTTTCTAAAACTCGCACACCTGCCTAAAACCCGGATTTAACCCGAATTGAATTAAAATTCAATTCCGACATTTTGATTAATGACTGGGACCCACGTGCAGGAGAAGTTGTCTCCAAAAAAACGCGTGGGTCCCACATTTAAATAATAAAATAAAAAAAACTTAAATTAAAAAGAAATTTTTAAAAAAGCAGAGGGGCAGCCACCCCTCGGGGGTGGCCGCGCGGCCTCCCCCGACCACTGGGTGTGGCCGCGGTCACCCCCGACCCTTGGGTGTGGCCGCGCGGACTCCCTCGACCCTTGGGGGTGGCGCGCGGCCACCCCCCAGTGGTCGGGGGAGGCCGCGCGGCCACCCCTGGTCACCTCTGGGGGTGGCCGGCCCCCCCAAAGGGGTGGCTGCCAACTGACAGCCACCCCTTGCATCCATTTTAATTTTTTTTTAAAAAAAGCATTATTTATTTAATTTTTAATTAAACAATCAATATATAATAAATTATTATTTCACACAACTTTTCACAATATCAATCATTATACACAACTTTTCAAACTTCCAATCATTTATTACCATTAAAAAATAATATTTTTCAATCTCAAAATTCAACACCCAAACACAATTTTTTGCCTCGAAATTTGTAAATAGAATTAGAATTCAATTCTAATTCCAAAAATTCAATACCCAAACAGGCTTTCAAAGATTTTTCGTAAACTTCTAGCAACCCTTGCAATTTGTACATTTTTCAAGAAATTGTCTTTTAAAATGACAAACTATGGTTAGCAAAAGAAAAAAAGAAAAGAAAAGAAAAAAAGTTAATTTTGTTTGGGCCCTCGTTTTTAGTGATTGGTAGACCCATTATGGTTAAGTGTTAACTAAACAGTGTGATACCGACCGTACAGTTTATGACGCCATTTCTTTTTTCTCAAAAACCGATACCTTTTCACAGTAAAGTAATATTATAAAAAAAGAAAAGAAAAGAAAAGAAAAAACACACACAAATAGAAAGCCGCCCAGAGGCCACAAGACCATTTTCTTATTTTCTGTTCACAGCGCGATCCCGAAGCTGAGAACTCTATAGTCCATATACCATACAACGATCCCCCCAAAATTTAGCACAAGTAAGAAAAGAATCTTTTTCCATGAGTTTTCCTCACTTTCTGCCTATCCAAACACTCCCCCCTAATCCCCAAAACCTCACTGATTCCGTGTGACTCCGAGGAATCAGAGCTCCGTCCTCTAGTGTTGTTTAGCGAGTGATGGCGGAGGAGGGGGGATCGGAGATCAATGTAGGGATGGGCCAGGCCTCCATTGACTCCACCGAATCGCGCTGGGTGTTCCAGGACGAGGACGACTCGGAGATCGATGAGGACGACGACGTTTCACAGCGCTCTGTGGCGGCTGGAGGATTGGACTCGGAGGACGAGGACGATAATGCGGAGCAGAGACTGATTCGCACCGGGCCGCGCATTGACTCTTTCGATGTGGAGGCTCTCGAGGTCCCCGGCGCGCTCAGAAATGACTACGAGGTAGAGGTAGCATCCGGGGTTCTTGTTCGATGCGCATTTTTGCTTTGTGAGAGCACTGTGAACGAAATCTGTCTGTTTAATTTTACTCTGTTTAGGTCTATTTTGTTCTTAGTGACTGTTTGGTTGTTGAGAAAAGAAAATTGGATTCGAATTGTATGGTTTTTGCTTGTCTTTCTTCATTTTACTAGAATGAGTCATTGCTTCAATTAAGGTAAGGCGAATTCATAGAAGAGAGAAAGTTAAGTGATAGACAGTTCACCAGAGATATACCGAGGCCTTTTTATGATTTATCTGGAACATTTTGCCAACCGATTTGTGCACTAGTTTTCTGGTGTGTTGGTGTGCTTGTGTTCTGCATCAGAACCTAACAGATAAATAGGTAAGATTATGGTCATGTGCTGGATGCTGTTACAAAATGCTTGTTTGATCTTCATTAGGCTGTCGGCCAGTTGCTTCTCATTCAGTGATTATATTTTGTAGAATATATGAGATGGTTCCCTTTTACTTATAAAGAAGAAGGTCCCTTTTACTTTTTGTTTTTGTTAACCTTTGAATCATGAAATATATTTTGCTTGATGGATGCCCAATGTGTATTTGGGTGTACGATATCTTGTCCTGTACACTACTCTTCTCCCGTCATGAAATATTTCTTGTTGGAAGGAAATTGATATATTATTAGGGCAAGCTTTCTGTGATATTTTACTGTACGCTGGTGAAGGAGGAATGTTTTAATTATATAGTAATTGATTTGTTTTGCATAGGCCACAATTAGAAGTGTTTGGACTTTTTGTCTTAACTATGTAAATGAAATTTCAGGACTTCAGTATGGGAAGGAGAATTACACTTGCTTTTCAGACCCTTGGGGTTGTCTTTGGTGATGTTGGAACAAGTCCGTTATATACCTTCAGTGTGATGTTCAGCAAGGCACCAATCAATGGAGATGAAGATGTTATTGGAGCATTATCACTAGTCCTATACACCTTAATCTTGATCCCTCTGGTCAAGTATGTCCTTGTTGTTCTTTGGGCCAATGATGATGGTGAAGGTATGCTGATGTTGTGAAATGAAACTTCAGAACTCCATCAGTCTCTCTCTCTCTCTCTCTCTCTCTCTCTAAGCAAGTGATGTAGTCTGTTTGTTATTTGTGTGTGCATGGCCATTCACATGAATTTTTTGTAGTAATAAATAATTCCACTGTGTCACTTAACTGCTGTAGGTGGTACCTTTGCTTTGTACTCGTTGATTTGTCGACATGCTAAGGTCAGTCTTCTCCCAAATCAGCTTCCATCGGATGCCCGTATCTCAAGTTTCAGGCTAAAGGTGCCATCGCCTGAGCTTGAGAGATCACTAAAAATCAAGGAAAGACTTGAGACTTCACTGGCTATGAAAAAGCTTCTTTTGATGTTAGTACTTGCCGGTACTTCGATGGTGATAGCTGATGGGGTTGTCACACCAGCGATGTCAGGTATTATTTTCCTTCTTGCCACTTGTTGCTTCTTGGAAACTTACTAATGCTTTGGTTAAAAGAAAAAAATCTGTCTAGATGTACATTTAATATATTTTCAGTTTTATTGTGAATGGGTTTGCAAAATTATCCCTTAGTTTTAGTTGTTACCTTATGACCATTTTTCATGTAGTTATTTTTCTTACTGCAGTAACCTCAGCTGTTGGTGGTCTAAAAGTTGGAGTAGATGCCATTGAGCAAGGTAATCTGACAACCTGTAATCAACTCTGTAAATCTTTATTTGTTGATTATTCAATGCCCTGTTCCTTGATATAAAGTTATGCCAATACATAATTATAAGTTTGTGAAGTATTCTTCTTTTTGATTAAATCAGTTAGCTGCTTGGTCCCATTAGCTGGTGAAGGTCTTCTTTTTGTGTAGTGAGTAATTGTATACCTCTCCCCTCTCCATTGGTGGCTGTAGAAGAAAACAAAAGTTTTTTACTCATCAAAGCCCTGTAGAACATAATAGAAAATATTACAATTGGGTGCTTAAAAGAAGTGTTTCTGAAATGCCTCAATGTATTGATCTCTTTGATGTAGTTAGAGAGATCAGTTGTTACTTTTATATGGTAGGGATCCCGTGCAAATTGGATGATTTCCTTAGACAAAATCTTTTGATAATTCTGCTGCTTGGTTTTTTCTGTGTAAATTTGACTACAATGGAACTTTAATGTAGAAAAAGGTTCTTGAGACTTGATTAGGAACAAGAAATTCCTCCAATGAGGTCATTTTTCTTTGGATTTGTTGCATGTGAGTGATGGGAGCAGTTTCGTAGGGAACATAAATCTGTAAATTCGACCACAATGGAACTTTCGATTAGGTTGTGAGTGTTTGTACTGTTACTTGGGTTTTGGGCTTGTGGGGCTCCTTGTGTATATGGCTTGTATAATTAGGGGCGCCTTACGCTTTAATAATAAAATTTTGCATTACTGATTTTTTGTTTTTTTTTTTTTTTTGAATACAATGGAACTTTAATGTAGAAAAAGGTTCTTGAGAGTTGATTAGGAACACAAAATTCCTCCGTCTAGTTAGGTTGATTAATTTTCTTGCATCAGGATGTGGGCAGAGATTGTTTTGCAAGGTCATCTCTTTTGGAAATCTTTCATTATGCGATGCATTTCCATTCTCATACTCTGAAGTTTATGTCACCTGACATTCTCTGCAAAAACGTTTTCTAATCTCCAATTTTTTGTGTAGTAACAAACTGCTTGGTAAGACTTGGAGGCCTTGTTAAACTGTGGGATGATGCAATGCATGTGATTTATTGGTGATTGTTTGCATTCTCATGTGTTAGTCTCCACTCAAATGGCTTGGGAGTATCCTGGTGTAATCAAAATTGGGAGGATAGGGTATTGGAGTGTGGGCATAATGGAAGTGCAATGTTCAATTGATGGGGCAGATGGTGATAATTACCATTTGTTCTTAAAATTTTAAACTGATTGTGCATGATAAATATAATAATTTAATCAAAAGCTTAAGCAGACGGAGAAATTGTGGATTTAATCATTTAATTAATCTTTTAACATTCACCTTCATGTGTGAGCTCATAATACCTTTCAATGATTGGAGTCGACACATGGAATTCCTAAATCTACAAGGTATAGTTTTTTATTTTTATTTTTTTGATAAGTAATCGAAATATCATTAAAAGCGCAAAGCGTAACCTAGGTATATAGGAAGTCTACAAGAGAAATGTCTAACTAGGAGTAAAAAAAAGTACAAGAAAACAGAGGCATAGATTGAAGAAAGGATTCCATCTCTTTACTATTTGCTACCTCGATACCATGATAAATTATCACTTGTCTTTTTTTTTTTGCTAAGTAAGAAGAACTTTATTAAAGAAAGCGTAAGGCGCCCCTAAGTACACAGGAAGTATACACAGGGAAAACCAAAGCTAACCCAAAAAAACCCACAACACTAAGGCCCCAGAACACGAAAGAACCAAAAGAACCAAAACAACCTACAAAAGAACCCAACTAAGAACAATACTACCCACTACCCGTCAAGGCACAACAAACCTAAAACATGTGTGCCTTGCCTTTCCTACGCCTAGAGGGGTAGTTCGCGTCACCATAGTTGATGGAACTATGCAAATTTAGAAGCTCCCTTTTCCCTTTAGACTTCTGGCGCGCAAAAAACTGGAACTCCTCTTCCATGGCATCCTGAATAGCCAAAGCCTCCTCCCCAAAATCCCCATCCATTGCCCAATCTAAGGGCAAACCATCCCAATAATCATCTTCATCCTCCTCCCACACCACAATCTCCCCATTATGATCAAAACCAACTGGCCAATTCCGAGATTGGGAGACACTATTAAAGCAACCACTTGAAGGGGACGAAGGACCTACCACCCCGCCATTGTTGACCTCCTGAAGCACCACGGGAAGGACTGAAATCGGGGGAAGGTTGAGAAAACCCTTCCTAAAAAGGCCCTGATGCACTGGCGATTTGAATTAATGGGAAATGGTTAATGTATTCATTTAGTTCAATATTCTAATAGATAGCTGCTTAGTAAGGCTACTCTAGTCTCTTCCTTTATATTATCTAGGTCTTCCGTTGGAGGCCCCTTTCAAAGCTAAGTCCATTTGGGATGATGTAGTGGGCAAAATTGAAAGACGGCTGGCTAGTTGGCAGATGGTGTATTTGTCAAAGGGTGGTAGGGTTACCCTTATAAAGAGTACTTTATCTAATCTCCCCACATATTTCCTTTCTCCCTTCCCCATTCCTTCCAGTGTTGCTAGTCGTATAGAGAAGCTTCACCGAGATTTTTTGTGGGGAGATCTAGGTGAGGATTTCAAATATCATTTGGTTAGCTGGTTCACGGTTTGTTCTCCTATTTCAGAAGTTGGTTTGGATATCCGGAATTTGAGGACCTTTAATAAGGCTTTATTAGGGAAGTGGTTGTGGTGTTATGAGCATGAGAGAGAGGCTTTGTGGAGATCAGTTGTGGATGCTAAGTACGGTTCTACTTGGGCTGGTTGGTGTTCTTTAGACTCCCCTTGGTCTCACGGAGTATGGCTTTGGAAGAACATTAGGAAGGGGTGGAGTTTATTTAGTAGCCATACCAGACTTGTTTTGGGAGATGGATCCAGGATCAGATTCTGGGATGATGTGTGGTGCGGAGAGATGCCCCTTAAGGAAGCTTTTCCAGGTTTGTACGATATTGCTTGCGACAAGAACTTGCTTGTTGTAGCCCATTTGATTTTGGAGAACGGATCTTTTCAGTGGGATGTCAAGTTGATTCGAGTGGCCCACAATTGGGAGGTGGACGTCTTGGCTTCCTTCTTCACCTTATTGTATTCTATCAGATTTGATCGTGATGGGGGGAGACAAGCTATGGTGGTCGCCTTCTCGCAAAGGGAAGTTTAATGTTAGATCTTTCTATAAGATTCTTGCTTACAAGGAGATAGCTCATTTCCCTTGGAAAAGTATTTGGTGGACCAAGGTTCCTTTAAAAGTGGCCTTTTTCGCTTGGGTGGCAGCTCTAGGGAAGATCTTTACTTTGGACAATCTTAGAAAGATGCAAGTCATTGTGATTGATAGATGTTGTATGTGTAAAAAGAATGGGGAGTCTATGGATCATCTACTCCTTCATTGTGAGGTCGCTTGCATTCTTTGGAATGCCATTTTTAGTCGCTTCAGTCTGTCTTGGGTTATACCTCGTCGGGTGGTAGATCTATTCGCTTGTTGGTGGATGGGTGGTCACTCTCGGAGTGCGGTTGTGCGGAAGATAGTCCCTTGCTGCCTCTTATGGTGCTTGTGGATGGAACACAATGATAGACAGTTCGAGGACAAAGAAAGAGCCATTGAGGAGCTCATTTCTTTTTTCTTTTATACTTTGTACTCTTGGATGGCTGCGTTTCTTGCCCCTATAGTGATTAGTTATTATGATTTTCTTGTATTGTTTTCCTCTTCTTCTTAGTTGTCGTTCTTGTATACTCCTTGTATGCTTGATCGCATTTTGCACTTTTAATGAAATTTCTCTTACTCAAAAAAAAAAAAAAAACAAAAAAAGACTATTCTAGTCTCTTTACACCTCTGGCATGTTCTTAGGAAGGTTAGGCTGGAGGTTGCAGAGTTTCATTGTCTATTTAGTATCAAATAGTCTGTACATTGGAATCTTATATGTAAGGGACATACGAAATGCCTTGTGGAATTGCAAGATTGATGGAATTTGTGTAGTTATAGTCTGTACAGATTCCTGTCGTGCTCTAGCTTCCTAGACTTTGAAGGTTTCAAATTTATATTCAATATTTTTGATTTCAAATATAATTTTGTGCTCATAGCCTTTTATAGATAAGGTTTTTTTTTTTTTTTTTTTTTTTAACCTACATTGTGCAGCCAGTTCCTTATAGACTTCATTTTAATAATATAATTTTTGGTGCATAGAAAATATCCATTAAAAGTAGTGTTTCTTCTAAGGTTGGCTGTAGGGGGTCAAGTGATGTTGACGTGATTGTCCAATCTAATTGCAAAGGGAACTAGGCCTCTTATATAAGCTTTTAGATTAGACATGATTATTTATTGTTGTTGTTATTATTGTTACTATTATTAGTACTAGCCTATAAGCGCAGTTTTTTTTTTTTTTTTTCTCTAAGAAAAGTCTTGAGAAAGAATTGTAAAAGAATAGTTATAATATTGAAAAAGTAAAGGAAAGAAAGGTGTAAGATGAAAATGGCAATCAATTAGAATTTTTTAAAACAACATTAAGACTTTCAAGTTACAGCTTTAGCTATTTACATATATGAAAATTGAACCAAACCTAAACACATCTCCATGGCACTTCCATTATACCTAAAAAAGGCTTGTGTAAATATAAACAATACTTTTCAAGTGAAAAAAAATAATTTGATGATTTGATCAAGTATGACATTGAACATCAAACAACACTAGACACTATCTACCTCTGTCAGTATAATTGTACGTCACGCTTACATAAACATAATATTGGTGTTGGAGGAAGAAAACATCAATAAATAGAATGGTAGGTTATAATTCTACATATATACATGAATCGAATGAAAACCTAACATATAGCTAACAACTAAGGGGAAGAAGTTTCTTTGTTGACCGTTTTACAGATCTTGTCAAAATATCGCTGGTCTGTTAACATAACTCCTAGCCAGAGCTACACACACATAGACACTCACCATCAGAACTTGTTGGTTGCATCAAAAGAAAACAAAAGATTCACTAATAAAGAAAAAGACTAAAGGAAGTTCACTATCTTCTTCACCCTAGCCAACGTTTACGATAAGCACTTGTGTTTTGTTTCTAATGATAAGATATGTAAGTGGTTATGGAGGTTTGCTATGAAAAGGGATGCATTGTGGAGGAAGGTAGTGGACATCAAATATGGTAGTATGAGGGGTGGTTGGTGTTCCAAGGAGGTAGGGGGACCCTATGGAATGGGAGTGTGGAAATATTTTTTTTTTGATAAGGAAAAATTCATTAAAAAGCTCAGAGGGGCGCAACCTTAGTACACATGAAGTATACAAAGGAGCCCCTAATTAGAGGACCGAAATGAACAAGAAAGTAAAAAATCAGCGTACGGCATACTACCCAAGCTATGCGCTGACACCCAAAGATATAACATATTAAGCACATTTCTACAATGAGCCCCAACCTGAACCTCCACATCCTCAAAAAGCCTAGAATTTCTCTCACGCCACAAGCCCCACAAAACACAAAGAGGAACCTGCTTCCAAATACGGTGAACAGGACCACGACCCAACAAAGTGCCCCAAGCACTCAATAAATCCAAGACACTACTAGGCATAACCCACTCCACCCCAAACAAACTATAAAAGAAACTCCAAACAACCCGAGCCACGTTACAATGAAGAAGAAGGTGATCAACGGATTCCCCATGCTTTTTACACATAACACACCACTCAACCACCACAATACCACGCCTTCGTAGGTTGTCATGAGTTAATGTGGAAATATATAAGGAGGGGGTGGGCTGGTTTTGCGCATCATTGTGCGATATAAGGTAGGTGATGGTTCTAAAGTGTTGTTTTGGCATGATGTGTGGTGTGGGGAACTACCTTTGAAGGTCCTCTTTCCAGAGTTGTTCACTATTGGATGTGGTAAGGATGTGTGGGTAGAAGAGAATATGCAGATACAAAATGGTAATATTTCATTGGAATATTCTGTTTACTCGACCTGTGCATGATTGGGAAGTGGAAGTGGTCTCTCGATTTTTTGAGTTGTTGTACTGTCAAAAAAGTATGGTATGGAGGTGAGGATACAATTTGTTGGATCCCATTGGAAAGGAAGTCCTTGGAAGTGAAGTCTTACTATCATGTATTGTTTACTCCTGTACGGGCGACTTCTCCTTGGAAGAGTATTTGAAAAGTTAAGGTTCCCCCGAGAGTGGCATTATTTTTGTGGACGGCAATTCTAGGAAAAATTTTAATCTTGGATAACTTACGTAAGAGGAATATTATTGTGATGGAGCAATGTTGTATGTGTAAGACTTGTGGAGAGTCCATCGATCACTTATTCCTTCATTGTGAGGTTGCAACAAAGATGTGGAGTGTGCTTTTTCAACTTTTTGGTGTTGCGTGGGTTATGCCTCGAAGGGTGAGTGAGTTGTTCGGAAGTTGAAGGGAACAGTTGGGCAACTGCATGGCATTGCACTTATGAAGGATGGATCCATTGTGTTTGATGTGGTGTCTCTAGCTAGAGTGAAATGCACACAGCTTTGACGATTGTGAGAATGGTTTGCTCGATTTGAAGAAGTTGGTGCTACAAGCCCTGTATACACGGAGAGTGGCTTGGAATACTTTGTCTGTTTCTACTTTTTTTCTGAATTTTTAGCTTTATGTTCTTTCTTTATGGGTTAGAGGTTCTTTTGTATATATCCTGTGTACTTGGGTTGCGCCCCTCTGCGCTTTGAATGAATGTACATTATTTATATATAAAAAAAAAATGTTTTTTAAGCTATCACCATTGGACAACAGATGAACAATTATCATTTGAAGGACGACTTTCATCACTTCCACCTTCATAATTACGGCCACCGAAACTGCTAAATCCATAGACGGCAAAAGTTCTAACTTCAAAATCAAGGCAGCCAAGATAAGCACCAGCACCTACATCAACACGGTCTTCCTTCCCTCCTATGCCTTCAATCAGGACAATATAAGGATTAGATAATGACCAAGGCATAAATACTTTTTTTTTTTTTTTTGTAAGTCATGACTAAGGCATAAAACAACTATATATAAAACACAATATAAATTGAATCTCAAACAACCATAACTTTGTTTTGGCTGTTGAGAACGGTGGGGGTTGGGAGTGCATAAAACTTTGCATCTAATGAGTTACATTTTGTATTTTTCACATATTGAAACATTATCCAAATAAGTCAAATACTTCGTTGATGGCAAATAAAATATACAAAGTAGAAACCCAAGATCCAACATGTTATGGTGTGTAAATAAAATAGAAGATTAAAAGCATGAAAATTCCCAAATAATTGTCTAAAGCATTATTTTCTCAGCAAGCATGAAAATTTCCAAATAATTGTCCAAAGCATTCTCAGATTTTCTCAGCAACCAATCATATTCAGTAGAGTGAACCTATTTATTTATTTATTTTTCTAAATTCTTCTTGAACCCCTTTTTTGTTGAGCCATATGACAAAATAAACCCTATAACCAAAATCCTTTCTTTCTTGGGAAAAATATAAAAAAGCCCTCTGAACTAACAACCGATTTTAGAATAACCCCTTGAATTTTTAAGTGCACTAATGTGACCCATCAAACTACTGAAGTATGCCAAAAATGCTACTTTTGTCGAAATATTCCTATAATACCCTTATTCTCTTAAAACCTAAAATAAAAAATTATATAAAAAAACTATTTTTTTTTAAAGAAAGGAATTTAAAAAAGCTACTAATATAAAACTAAAAGGTTAAAGAAATTAAAAACTTAAAAAAATTAAAATTTTTTAATTAAAAAAAGAAAAGAAAAAACAAGAACAAAAGGTGAGCTACCCCAATTAAAAAATTTTAATTTTTTAAGTTTTTAATTTCTTTAATTTTTTAGTTTATATATATATATATATATATATATATATATATATATATTGACTCGCGTTGTCATTTTATTGATGCTAAGGTGGTACACTAATGGAATTCGTCAAGTAATTTGATGAAATTTGACTACAGGGAGTAATTTAGTTTTATTTTGCTCTCTTTACCCTAGTTTTACTTATCAAAAAAAATAAATGATTATTTTTAATATATTGATGATATTTTGTTTTTTTAGTAAGAGTAACACATGTCATCATTTTGTTGGTGTTGACGTTGATACTAACAGAATCCGTCAAGTATTTGGACGGAATTTAACTATAATGACAAATTGTTATTTTTTGCCTCCCTTAAAGACATTTGAATTGTTTTTTATTTCGTAGTGAGAAATTTGTAATATTGGCCAACTACATGGATTGATTTTGCATTTATGTTTTTTTTTTTAGTTTTTAAAAGAGTAGGGTTATTATAGGAATATTTCGATAAAAGTGGCATTTTTGACACACTTTGATAGTCTGATGGGTCACATTAGTACACTTAAAAATTCAAGGGGTTATTTTAAAATTGGCTGTTGGTTCAAGGTTTTTTTTTTTTCCCCTTATTTCTTTGTAAGGAATTGAAAACATCTCTAATAATTCATGTAAGTATAACCAAGCTCAAAATCCTATTTATCTCAATTCTTCTCCAATGATTTAACAAACCACAATTATTAGTTCTGAAGCGATTAAAAACACCTGCATTATGAAAGTATAAGGAAAGCTCAAAACTTTATTACCTTGACCATCCCATTGTCCACCAAAACTACCTAATTCTTCTTCAATGATTCATTTATCAAAAAAATAAAAAAATAAAAAAATTCTTCTTCAATGATTCAACAATCCATAATTCTAAGTGCGCTGGCGTAAAACCCAGATAAAAGCCTTAAGAAAATATGTAAAAGCGGTATAAACATGGAAAAAAGAAGAAGAGCAACAAAAATACCAAGTCTATATAAAATAAAAGAGACTACCTTTAGATAGGAAGCCCTTTCCCATCTTTCTTTTAGTATTACCTTATCGACACTAGAGTTTTCCCCCCCTGAACTCTTGAATCGTATTGTAACCCTTCTCGAATTTCTCATTTTACTTGCATATTAAATAACATAATTAAAAAACGTAACCCACTTCACTTTGCGTGAATTCAATGTAAATGTTGTGTTTAGTCTTAGATTGAGTTCTTGTGTTCAACCAAATAAAAGGGAATTCCTTTTGTGCTACACTATAGCCACCATAAAACGATATTGTATTGCAAAGATACTTCTGTCTTACTTGGAAGGCTGTTAAAACAGAAAAGACGATCATAACTCTTATTGTAATTATTATTGCCGACCCATACGTTTTCTTTGACCTTTCAGTTTAGATAGGCAACTTGTGTTCAACGAAAATGCTCAATTAAAAGAAATGTGCCAAAAAAAACTGTTCCGTTCATTTAGGCAGCTCATATTAAAGAAAATTTCCTTCTTGCTGCTGCATACACTAACATTCTATTTCAGCCATAATCTCACATTTCACATATAAACATATACTTAGGGATACTAACCTATATCAAAATGAAACATGATGCTATTGAAAAAAAATCGTTAATTACCCTCAATTGAAACCAAAATCAGCACCTACTATAAGAGAATCTAAAAAATCGTAGAAATTATGAGATTAAAATATAAAGGAAGAGCTGAAGTTGAAACCTTGGTGATGAAAACGATGTTGGAATGGATATACAGAATGTAACAGAGTGTAGTTATGTTTGTTTGGAGGTCTCCCCTTCTCCCTCCCCTTCGGGTTAATTACTTATTAGAAAAAAAACAAATTATGTGGGTTTCGAGGCTTGGAACTAGTCCACCTAAAACATCATTGACAACCCTCGTTCCAACCCTGATATGAATTATGGCTATGTTCAACAAGAAGTTGGACAATCCTTGGTCCAAATTTGCTTTCCTCCGCATAATGATCCAATCGAGTTTGTTGTGGTTGCATCACTAGCTGTACCATATTTGGCCTTAGGCTGACATGAGAAGATGCAGGAGTCATTGTCGTGCACTGTAGGAATACCCTGATGGGAAGGGTTTCTAGTAGATTTATCACGAACAAATGGTTCCAATATAGTCATTCACTTGTGACACATTAGTCACTCTTTTCCTTCAACAATGGAGATTGAATGGGAAACCATGGAGTTTGTGGGCGAATGAGAAGAACGATGAAATGGATTGCCAAAAGCCCTAATTTTAGAAGTCTTAAATGAGAAGAAAGGGAACTGACGATGATGAGAACACCAATAAGGATTGAAAAGATGCTGAAAATTGGAATCCATTGGGCGGAGATTTTCCCATGGCTGCGGTTTCCAGGAAAGAGGGACCGGAATAGGTTCTGGTGGGAAATGTTGATGTGACTGGGCTGGCTTGGATTTTGGGTTGTGGGGTTTCGTCTCTGCCTTTGCAGTACCTTGGTCTTCCTTTGGGGGCTTCCTATAAGGCCAAGCATATTTGGGATGGTGTTATCGAGAAGGTAGAACGTTGTTTGGCTAGTTGGAAACGGTTGTATTTGTCCAAAGGTGGTAGGATTACCCTTATTAAGATCACCCTATCCAACTTACCTAAGTATTTCATGTCCCTCTTTCCTCTCCCTTTGAGTGTTTCCAAATGTTTGAGAAGCTCCAACATAATTGATTTCTTATTGGGTGGGATAGGCAAAGAGTTCAAATACTATCTAGTGAGTTGGCCAAAGGTATGTACACCGATCTCTTGGGTAAATGGCTTTGGTGATATGGGCTTGAGAGAGGCTTGGTGGAGAGTGGTGGTGGACTCTAAATATGGAAGTTCTTGGGGAGGGTGGTGTTCTAGTGTGCCTATTGGGGTGTATGGGGTAGGCTTATGGAAGAATATTAGGAGGGGTTGGGGGAAGTTTTGTAATCACAACATATTTGAAGTGGGTGATGGTCCAAGGTTAGGTTCTAACATGATTTGTAGTGTGAAGATATGGCCCTAAAGGATGCCTTTTCGGTTTTATATGCTATTGCTCGCGCAAAGGATGCTCTTGTTAAGGAGCATAGGAAATTTTTGGATGTGCCATTCAGTGGAACGTGAACTTTGCTAGAATGGCTCAGGATTAGGAGGTAGATGCCTTTGCCTCGTTCTACAGGTTATAGTTAGAAAGAATGAGACAGGAAGGGGAAGACAGGTTGTGGTGGATCCCTTCCAAAAGAGGGTTGTTTGGTGTTAAATCCTTCTACAATGTCATGGGTTGTCATGATGGTTTTTGTTTCCCTTGGAAAAGTGTTTGGAGGACTGAGGTAATAAGGATTTTTTTATTTTTTTTTGGTGGGGTCGGCGGCTCTAGGAAAGATGCTTATCATAGACAATCTCCAGAAGCGACATGTCATTGTGGTTAATTGGTGTGTTATGTGCAAAAAGAATGGGGAGTCTGTGAGGTTGCTTGTGCCATTTGGAATGTCTTCTTCAAACATTTCGGGTTGTTTTGGGTTATGCCTAGACGTGTAGTCTATTTGTTTGCTTGTTGGTAGATTGCCGATAGTACTTGGAGTGCTTTTGTGGTGTCTTTGGAGGGAAATGAATGATAGGTGTTTTGAGGACTGCGAGAGGACCTTGAAGGGTTGAAATCTTTTTTCTTCAACATTTGTATCTTTGGATAGCTGATTATATTTCTCCTTTATTAATTAGTTGTCATGATTTTCTTGCTCTTTTTGCCCCTACTTTTTAGGTGGCTTCTCTTATATACTTCTTATGTACTTGGGGGCGTGGTATGCTTTTATTGATATTTCGATTAATTATCAAGAGAGAGAGAGAGAGAGCCTATTGGTTTACAACTCTTATCTCAAATGAGAGAGGATGACTGGGATAGAAGTACAAACCCCAAAGAAACTCTAACAAACCTCAAAAACTTTAAGGAGGCTTAGAGTTCCAATAGACATGAGGCGTTACACCGTCTAAATTAATGCTAGAAAATACACCACTTGTCAGTAATTTAGGAACTCTAAAATGCCATGTCGCAACAACTCTAAAATGCCACTTGTCACAATTTTAACTCTCCACTTTTCAAAATTTTAAGCTAAACTTGTGATTATGCTATTATACAATATATGTGATTCATGTTATCATAATTATAAGGACCATTATTACTATTATTACTATTATTATTATTATTATTATTATTATTTTTTTTTTGATAAGTAAGAATTCATTAAAAAGCGCAGAGGGGCGCAACCCTAGTACACAGGAAGTATACAAAAGAGCCCCTAAAAAGAGGACTGAAACGAACAAGAAAGTAAAAAATCAGCGTACGGCATACTACCCAAGCTATGCGCCGACACTCAAAGATATAACATATTAAGCACATTTCTACAAAGAGCCCCAACCTGAACCTCCACATCCTCAAAAAGCCTAGAATTTCTCTCACGCCACAAGCCCCACAAGACACATAGAGGAACTTGCTTCCAAATACGGTGAACAGGACCACGACCCAGCAAAGTGCCCCAAGCACTCAATAAATCCACAACACTAGTAGGCATAACCCACTCCACCCCAAACAATCTATAAAAAGAACTCCAAACAATCCGGGCCACGTCACAATGAAGAAGAAGATGATCAACGGATTCCCCATGCTTCTTACACATAACACACCACTCTACCACCACAATACCACGCCTACGTAAATTGTCATGAGTTAAAATCTTCCCTAAAGCCGCTGTCCAGACAAAGAACGTAACCCGCTTCGGAGCTTTGACACGCCATATACTCTTCCAAGGAAAGGAAGTCGTCTCGTGACAAACTAAAGCTTTATAAAAAGACTTCACTTCAAAAATCCTCCTCTTGGAAAGAGTCCACCCCGCCCTATCAACCTCCCCACGCCGAACCCTAGTAGAGTATAACTGTACGAAGAAGGACATCACCATCTCTACCTCCCAATCTTGAACATTGCGCGTAAAGAGAACATTCCAATGAGCCACGCCTCCTATCACAGACAAATTATCCACCACCCAAGCTTCAGTAAAATGCGCAATAGAAAATAAAGCTGGAAAACCAAGCTTGAGAGGCCTTTCCCCACACCATAAATCATGCCAGAAGCGAATATGAGACCCATCACCCACCTCAAAACGCAAAAACTTGGCAACATTATCCCACCCCTTTCGAATAAACTTCCAAACACCGACTCCAAAAGGCCCTGTCACCGGCAAAGAACACCAACCTCCCTTCACACTCCCATACTTCACCTCAATCACCGATCTCCATAAAGCATCGCGCTCCTGAGAAAATCTCCAGATCCACTTCCCCAGTAAGGCATGATTAAAATTGATAACATTACGAACTCCCAGTCCACCAGCCTTGATTGGAGTACAAATACGATGCCAATTGACTAGATGAAATTTAGTCTCATCACCCATACCACTCCACAGAAATTCCCTTTGAAGCCGCTCCAGTTTCTTAGCTACACTCACAGGAATAGGGAACAAAGATAAATAATAAGAAGGAATGCTAGAGAGAGTAGTGTGAATCAACGTCACCCTACCACCCTTGGATGTTAGTTCATTGAATATGATGTTGTGCTTGGACATGAAAAACCCAAGATTGGTTTGATTTTTCGTAAGATTTGTTATGAAAAACCCGGTAAGGGTGGTTTCTTTGTATGGACATCAACTTTAGGTAAAATTTTGACGTTTGACAATTAGCGAAAGTAGAATGTTGTGGTGATAGAGTGTTGTTGTTTGTGTAAAAAGAGTAGGGAGTCAATAGAACATTTGTTACTTCATTGCGAAGTTGCCCGAGATCTATGGAGTTACATTCTTACTTTATTTGGGGTAGAATGGGTTATGCCACGAATGGTGATGGAGTTGTTGAGTAGTTGGGGTGCGTCTTTTGGGTATGGTCTAGGAAAGGAAGTTTGACGGCTAGTTCATTCGTGTTTAATGTGGTGTATTTGGCAGGAGCGGAATGTGCAATACTTTGAAGTTATAGAGACATCAATGGTGGAACTAAGGAAGTGTTTGCCCAACACGTTGTATATTTGAATAGCTTCTCAGTATAGCTTGAATGTTTTTACTTAAGCAGATTTTAAATTATTATTATTATTTTTTTTTTCTTTTGTTCGTTTTTATTAGGGGCACTCTTATATACTTCCTGTGTATTGGGGTTGCACCCCGTTGCGCTTTATTAATGAATTGACATTATTTATAAAAAAAAAAAATTTGTAATGTAATAGGCTTGAAAAGCATATATAATATGAAATCATTCTTTTTTGACAAGATACTTGATGTTCCTTGAAGATTTGACTCCAAAGCCTATGCACATATTTCTCTTCTTCGAGTCTTTTAGATCTTGTTTCCTTTTTAGATTTTAGATGCTTGTAGGGTGTTTGTCTCTCTTGTATACTTTTTGTGTGCGAGGGATTTGCCTTTATCTTTCAATACATTATTATTCATAAAAGAAAAAATTTATACAGTCTAGATCGACCTAAAACACACTTGATGTGAGACTCAACGCACATCTACACAATGCCCTCATAATTCAAATCTTTGACATCAATTGCCAGGATGGGGTACCACAATCTTCCCCTAATTAGATCACTGACGTCCTTGTTCAGGGGAACCTGTGTGAAGTTGCAACATGAGCAATATAACGTTATCAAGTTGGCTCTAATACCAACCTTTATTTATTTTTTATTTTTTTAAATTTTTAATAGAAAAAAAAAGTTGTCTCGAATACCATTATTCATGCGTCACAATTGACGTTAACCACATTTGTGTGATATTTCAAAAAGACTAGTAACAATTAGGGTTTCCCATATCTTTTATATGGCTTAGATCGACATCATACACATCCAATGTGGAACTTAGTACATGACCGCACAACGTCCTCACAACGTCTATTGCTGTTATGGGGAACCACACATGATCCAATTCTTGTACAGCTATCATGCTAGATTGATGGTTCCCCAGTCTGATCATCGGTCCAGACGTAGATAATGATTATCGTTTTACTCTTATTAATGGAGTATTCTGTTCTTATCCTTTTTTTTTGATAAGTTATTCTGTTCTTATCCTTGCAGCTGTTCATTATGATTTTTCCACCACCTTTTAGTTCATGTGTCTCATACCATTCCTCCTTAAGTACCCTAGATAATTTAAGACTGCCCTCTTTCAGTTGTCTATATGTCAATCGGATTGTTCTAAATAAATTAGATTATAGGTCCTACCTTTTGGTTAAGAGATGCATTCCCCATGTCACTTCTACAATATGTTGAAGTTGCATATCAAATGATCTTTGGGGTTTAATGCTCATAATATCGGTGCAGGATGAGGTCGTAGATTTAATACCGTACTGGTGTTTACGATGTATTTATCCGTGGAAGAAAAAAAAAAAAAGATCTTTTGAAGTGAAATTAGAGGGTAGGGAGTTTTTTTTGCCTTTTATAAATTCTTTAGTTTCTTTTGAATTATGCATATAAGCTAATGCCATTGAAATTTTCAGTATGTAATCGAGGCAAATTACCCATGTTTGAAGTAATGCATTTCTTTTCCTTGTGCAGATCAAGTGATGATGATTTCGGTTGCCTGTCTTGTAATTTTGTTCAGCGTGCAGAAGTTTGGGACAAGTAAAGTGGGACTCGTTGTAGGCCCTGCTTTATTCATTTGGTTTTGTTCTCTCGCAGGCTTTGGTATTTACAATCTTGTTAAATATGACAGCAGTGTCTTGAAGGCATTTAATCCTGTTCACATCTATTATTTCTTTGAGAGGAACTCAACTAAGGCTTGGTATGCTCTTGGAGGTTGTCTCCTCTGTGCAACAGGTAAACCCATCCGTCTGGGAATATTGGATTCCAGAATGAAACTGTCTTTTAAAAATGTGCATAAATTGGATTCTACCTGTAATATTACTTTTCTCCCTTCTTGTACTTGGTTGAACCATTTTCTCGTTCTTTGTTGGCCTGATTTTTTTTTTTTGATAAGTCAATATCATTGAAAAGCACAAAGGAGTGCAACTTGTGTACACAGGAAGTACACAGCAAAGATCCCCTATAAGGGAGAAAAAGAAGAACAAAAGTCCAAAAATTCAGTAAAACTAGAAAAGTGAAAACTTTTATATGCTGCCATCCATGTGTAAAGGGATTTGAACATAATGGATTGATAGCATTCATGCTGACACAAATCCAAATTATTTTGAGGTCTGTTTACCTTCAGGTGTAAAACAGTTGGGTTTTGAGGTCCATTGGATGATCTTTTGATAGGTTGCTTCAATCAAATAATTTATCAAAATATAATTTTATGGTAAAGTTTATAAGAGATTAGTTAAATAACAACTCTTAGATGTAAGGGATTCAAGGAAAGTTATTACTGGAAATGGGTGGCATGTTGATCTGAAATTTAATAGATATATCTATGAGAGAAGGCTGATTAGATTCATCACCACTATTTATGAATGGGGATTAGAATCGTTTCGTGTGGTAATTTTTGGTAGATAGACAGATATTAGTTGTCTAACTTGATGTAACCGATTCTTTCCTTGGGTTGGGATAGATTTGGAAATCTACCCACCGCTGATTATGTGTGAGGTTTTGGGTTTGAAGGATGCCATTGTGGAGGAAAGGGCTTTAGAGTTTGTACATTGACTAAGGTTTGAAAAGATGAATCTTGACTGGATAAAAGAAGCTGGAAACTGAGAAATCTACACACCTAAGACAGGTACTCAAAGCTGGAACTTCATATAAAGCAATAGTCATCAAGAATTCATTGGTCTCTGATTAAAACTTTATCATTCTAGTCATAGTTTGTCATAGAAGAGGCTATTTGGTTTATGAATTTGGACAAACAATTTTGGAATAGGAATTTCGTCACGTTTCTTCAGCAAGCACATGCATTGAAAGGAATATAAGAATTATATTAACTAGGCCTCAAGGATTTAGCCATGTACTCTATATGTGTGAATACTTGCATTTTTTACTCCGTAGTTTGGTTTTAGGAATCAACTGGGTAGGTGTGCTGTAAGAAAGATGTAGAACCTGGAGTCATCTGCAATTGTTTCCTCCACATTTGTAACAAAAAAACACACGATTGAATTTCCACTGTTCTTGCAATCAAACTGTTGGTCATACCTTCTGTCTCATCAAAACAAATTTGGAAGTGTGAATTATGGACATCTTGCATCATTCGTAAACAATACATGGAGCAAAATATTGATGGAGGAGTTTGCAAACAATATAAAATAATATAAATCATATATATGCCCTAATTTAAACATGGTGAACGTGCAATACGACATTAATGGTTATCATAATTTTACCATTGTCTTGTCTATTTAAATATTGCTGATGATGGATTTTGTTTCAGGTTCCGAAGCAATGTTTGCAGATCTTTGCTATTTTTCCGTGCGATCAGTTCAGGTAAAGACACGAGTTTCAGTTATGGTTACTGGGTCAGAGATCTTATATTTCCTTTGATATGCAATAGTGACAGCATCTCTGGTGGTTCTCTTTTCTGTTACTGTTTACTGGTGTTCCAATTAGCCTTACTTCTGATTTACTTGATAGTGGTTGTTTGCAGCTTACATTCGTATTTCTCGTCTTGCCTTGCCTTCTTTTGGGTTATTTGGGTCAAGCTGCGTACCTTTTGAACAATCACGCTGATGTCGAGCAAGCTTTCTTTTCTTCAATACCAAGTAAGCTTAACTGTTTAACTCAATCAGTAAGGAATCAATATGGTCTATACAATTCTTTATAAGTGGATTATCTTTGTAATTTGCAGGACTTTTGTGTACTACTTGGTTCAGTAAATCTTATGTACTAGAATTGGATTAAACTCTGGATCTGCTATCTGGAACATTTTATTTGCATGCTTACACTAAAACAAAAATTAATTGTTGAGAAATCGTATTGTGTGTAGGTGGTTTTTTCTGGCCAGTCTTTCTCATTGCTAACATTGCTGCATTAATTGCCAGTCGGGCAATGACAACAGCCACATTTTCATGCATAAAACAATCGACAGCACTTGGTTGTTTCCCTCGTCTTAAAATCATTCATACCTCTCGGAAATTCATGGGCCAGATTTATATCCCTATCATAAACTGGTTTTTGCTGGCAGTTTGCGTGGTGTTTGTCTGCTGTATCTCAAGCATTGATGAGATCGGAAATGCATATGGTAATAGTTCTTCCTTGCTTTTTTTTTTTTTTTTTTTTTTGTGAATTTTTGCTCTTTGTTTACAGATTAATTCTGGGCTTAATTTGCCTTGTAAGGTGTCCCTAGATATCCGAATAAGTGCTTTGCACCCACTGATGTAGTAGTTTTTTGTTTGATTTAAGGTGAAGCAAACAGTCTAAACAATGTTTCCTTTCGAATAGGCATTTTAGGAAGCACAAGATGTCCAGTAATGGATCTACTTGATCCTTTTTTGCATTTATTTTTCCATTTTCTTGCAATTATTAGTACTAGACTTGGCAGTCTGAATTGTTCCCATTTAGTTTTTAAAATCTGCATCATTCTTTCCCCAAATCCTTCCTATTGTACTTCATTACTTTAGAATTGTGATCTTTCTTTCTTTCCATTTATTTATTCCTGTTTATTGTAGCATTTCGACAGATTCAGAATGGAGACATTACAATATAAAAGTGGATTCCTGTTCAAAAAGGATTATACAAATCCAAAAGACTTTTCTAGGAATACAAAATAATGAAGAATCTATTTCAAGTGCTATAAAAGCAAATGTGGATGCTATACAAAGCTAATTATTGTTTCCATTGGAAATCCTAGTATACACATTTGTCCCTTTTGTGTAGCTAGGCATTGGTGCTAGATTTAGCAGTTTGCCTTCCTTTTTTTTAGTTTCTGAAATCCCATAAATTCTTTTTTGACAAATCTGTCTTATTGAACTCTGTTATCATGGAACTGCAGTGCTTCCATTCTGTTTTTTATGTTTTGAGACACCCTGGGTGAAGTCATAACAAAATACAAGTGGTCTCCGTTTGATGACTTTTTCTGGAGAATGGGAAGATTCTTTTTTTGATAAGAAACCAATCTCATTAAAAAAGCGTAAGGTGCCTCTTAGTATACTAGAAGTATACAAGGAAACACCTAATTAAAAAGAGAAAAGCGAGCGAGAAAGTTAGCAAGAGTAAAAGACAAAGGGTGGACATAAGCCGTAGTCCAAAAGTACAAAGTAAGGTAGAATGAGGATAGAATCTCTTTCAAGGTACTTTCTAAATCCTCAAAACTCCTGTGTTTATTTCCTTCCATAAGCACCAAAAGAGGTAAATAGGCGTCATTTTTCAAACCGCAGCGCTCCTTGGCCTTCCAGAGGACCACTAACAACCAAGCAAGTTGGCAATCCGTCTGGGCATAACCCAAGAAATCCTGAAACGACTGAAGAGAGCAGAAGCCACATCGCAATGGAGAAGAAGATCCACGAACTCCCCAGTCTTCTTACACATATAGCATCTGTTTATCACGATAACATGCTATTTCCTAAGGTTGTCCAGGGTAAGGATCTTGCCTAGCGACGCGCACCACACAGAAAAGGCAGCCCTTGAGGGAGCTTGAGTGCGCCAAACGCTTCTCCAGGGAAAGCGACTACTCCTAGTGCAAGCTAAGGAGTAAAAGGACTTGACCTTTAGCAAACCTTTTTTGGAGGAGACCCACCACAACTTGTCTTCGCTGCCTTTGCTCACCTTGACTGAGTGCAATGCTTGGAAGAAAGAAACAAAATCATCCACCTCCCAATCGTGAGCCTTCCTAATGAAACTCACATTCCACTGGTTGGAATCACCCAAGAACTCCAAATTATCCACAACAGAGGCGTCCTTTACACGGGTAATACCAAATAATGTTAGAAAAGCTACTTTAAGAGCCGTGTCCCCACACCACAAATCATGCCAAAAACTAATCTTGGAACCATCCCCCACAACAAATCTAGTGAATCTTGAGAAAGAATCCCAACCTTTTCTGATTACAGCAAGTCCCATGACGAAGTGGTAACGGCACAAGATTGAAGAGTGTTCTAGAATCAATCCCTAGCTGGCTTCCCCCGGATCTTTGCGCAGCAATGCTCCAACAAGCATGCCTATTTTCTGGTAGTAGAAGAATACGAGGGTAGGAGAAGAAGCGGTTCCATCTAAGTGCCGAAAGGGAGATATGGTGAAGGTTGGGAGTGTTTTGGGTTGGAGCTCCGTTTAGCCAACAACCACCTTCTTGCTGGTCAGGTCAATTTCACGAAGCAATGTCCTCAATGGGATGATTCTCTTATTCATTATAAGGGATTTTTTCTTTTCAGCTGCCATAAACCAAAATATTTCAAATGTTGTTTTGGACTCTTCATTGTTGGTTCCTCAGGCCGAGCCCCATTAAAAGAAATAATTGTTTTCACTGGTATAGAGTTTATAGTTTGATGTCGTGACATAGTGTGTTGCTTCTTGGAGCTCCAAGATATCAGATTTTTACCCAAAAAGACACAATACCCAGATGTGGATTTGCGATCATCTGGGCAGTCAGCCCAATTTGAATCTGAGAAGGCTATTAGTTGATGAGATGAAAGTTAGTGGATGCATAGAGTGTAATCAACAGTAGCCTTCAAGTAACACATGATGCGTTTAATAGCAGTCTAATGAGGTTCTCTTGGATCTTGCATAAACTGAGATACCTTGTTGACAGCAAAAGCTATGTCTGGACGAGTGAAAGACAGGTATTGAAGAGATCCAATAGTGCTGCGATAGAGTGTAGTGTCTGTAGTAGTTGATCCTTCAAACTTGCTGAGAGTTGTAGAGGAGGACATCCGAGTAGAGACAGGCTTAGCAAGCTCCATATTGGTCTTCTTGAGAAGATCAGAATGTATCTTTGCTGAGATAGGTGAAGGCCATCGGATTGCCAAGTAGCTTCAACACCTAAAAAAAAATGTAGAGGTCCAAGGTCTTTTAGAGCAAAAGAGGAGTCTAGATCATGAATAAGTGTAAATATAGCTCCTGTGTGTGAACTAGTGATGATTATATCATCAACATAGATCAACACAAAGATTTGAATCCCATTAGCTTTGCAGATGAAGAGAGATGAGTCAGCCTTGGAGCTCTTGAAATTCAGTTCTGCAAGCCGAGCACTTAAGCCTTGAAAACCATGCTCTTGGTGCCTGTTTTAGGCCATACAAGGCTTTGTTCAACTTGCAAACGGCTGTAGGATGTGAAGGATGTTGAAATCTAGGAGGTTGTTCCATATATACAGTTTCTTGGAGGCTGCCATGGAGGAATGTGTTGCTTACATCAACTTGATGGATAGGCCAACCTGCAGAAATAGCAAGAGAGAGCATTGTTCTAATAGTTATAGGCTTGATTACAGGACTATATATTTCTGAAAAATCAATTCCGGGTTGTTGATGGAATCCTTTGGCTACTAAACGAGCCTTGTAGTGCTCAATAGATCCATTAGCCTTCCTCTTTATGCGAAAAACCCATTTGCACCCAACTATGTTCATAGGAGGAGATACAAGGGACCAAGTGCCGTTTTGAGTAGAGTATCAAACTCTTGATTCATTGCCTCTCGCCATTCAGCATGCTTACTTGCTTGAGTGTAGCAAGTTGGCTCAATTTCCTAACTTGGAGTAGAGCCGTGAGGGCTTGAGGAAGTGGATATCTGATTCGGCCATTTGTAAACTTGGTAGGTTTGAAAATCTGGTTCTGGTACGGGGTGATCATGCCATGCACTTTTGAAGGAGGGGGTTGTTCTAAAGGAACTAGAGCCTGAGTAGGTGAAGTTTCGGTTGGTGTAGCTGATGAGGAATTGGTTGGAGAGTTGAAGGGAATTAGAGGTTGAGGTGAGTAATTTGGTAAAAAGTATTGTGGGAAATTTCTGGTGGGGGGCTACATGTGTCATTAACATGATTGTTTGATGGTATGACAAAGGGGACAGAGACAGTAGAACGAATGAGAGGAATTGGTGACCAGGTGGTAACAGATTTTGAAAAATGAAAAATTTGTTCATTGAAGACCACATGCCGAGCAATGTAAACCCTTCCAAAAGGAATGTGAAGACACTTATATCCTAGGTGATTCTTGCTATAACCAATGAAGACAGAAGATTGAGAGCGGAAAGCAAGCTTGGTGGAATTGTAAGGACGAAGGAATGGCCAACATTCACAGCCAAAGATTTTAAAAAACTTATAATTAGGTGAAATGTTGAATAAGTTTTCAAAGGGAGATTTTTGTTTTGTTTTTTTGGATGGGAGTCGATTAATTAGATAAACAACAGTCTCAAAAGCCGAATCCCAAAAGGAGAGTGGTACGCTAGCAGTGGAGTGTAAGTCCTGTTTCAACAATATGTCCTCATTTGATGGTGAATATGTGGACAACTTAGACGATAGGAAACTCCCAAAGCTGTGAGGGAGGTTTGAAGAGGGCGAAATTCACCCCATTGTCACTTTGGACAGATTTATTTTTGTTTCAAAATATGTTTTAACAAGTAGTTTGAAACGAAGAAAAGTGGCAAGTACATCAGATTTTAGTTGGAGATGATAGATCCAAGTATATTTACTAAAATCATCTACAATACTTAGATAAAATCGATTATTGTTTACAGCCTTGAGTGGAGCCGCGCCCCATACATCAATGAAAAGTAATTGCAAAGGAAGACTGGAAATAGAAGGACTTAAACTAAAATGAAGATGATGACTCTTGCCTTATTGACATGAAGAACATATGGAATTGAACTCGGAAAGAACTACGGGCAATTTATTGGACTTGATAACTTGACTGACAATTGGAAATGCTGGATGGCCTAACTGGTGATGCCATTGATCCAAGGAGACTTTCTCACCAATGAGGGCAACGGGAGACTTGGAAAAATGATCATGAGAGGAGGGCCATGGGTACAGACTGAATCTACTTGGGCCTTTGAGGAGCAGCTGGCGAGTTTGGAGGTCCTTAACACAAAAAAGTGGGATGAAATTCAATAAAAAAACCTGATTGCCACGTGTAAATTGGTGAGCAGATATAACGTTTTTCTGGATTTCTGGAACATGGAACAGTGAGGGTAAATGAAAATTGTGTGAAGGTGTAGGCAAGATACCTTGACCAGAATGTAAAATTTCCAAACCTTGGCCATTGCCGACTCGAATATTGTCAGTTCCAGTGTGTTCCTCAGCATTTAAGTTGAGATTGGAGAGGTCATTTGTGAGATAGACGTTGGAGCCAGTATCTGGATACCAGGAAAAATTAGATGCAGAGGAGGCAGATGCAAGGTTGTCATGTAGCGAAGACGTTTCAGCTTGATACCCTTGGTCAAAACGGAACCAGCAAGTTGATGCAGCGCCACCTTGTTTATGACAAACCTGACAAGTACGGCGTTGAGAAGAACCTGGACCAGAGAAGGAGAATTGTTGAGATGGGACTCGTCCTCGGCCACGGCCTTTGCCGCGGGAGAAGTTGGTGTTGTGCTGGCTGGTGGAAAAACCACGGTTGAATCGAGGATAAGATGAGCCCTGACGCTGAGCAGCGTTGGCAGTGGAGATAGACAAATCAATAGATGATTTGTGTTGCTGTAAACGCATCTCATAAGAGTGCATAAAACCATAGAGTTCGTTGAGAGGGATGGAGTCTTGGCAGGTGGTCACAGAGGTGACAAGAGGATCATATTCTGGACCAAGACCAACAAGGATGTTGGAGACGAGTTCTGATGCTTCAATGGGTTTTCCAACAGCAGCTAAAAGGTGAGAGAATCCTTGCGCTTGTTGATAGTAAGCAGAGATTGAGAGAGCTCCTTTCTTCAAGGTAGCAACTTGCTGTTTGAGTTGCATGATCTGTGATTGAGACTGAGCGGAGAACAAGGTCTCCAAGGTGAGCCAGACTTCCCGAGAAGTGGAAAGACCAATAACATGTGGTCCGGCTTCAACCGAGAGGGTGGAGATGATGGCACTGAAGATCATTTTGTCTTGATGATACCATGATTGATATTCCAGATTGAAAAGTAGGAGGCTGGAAGTGGGATTGGGAAGAAGTTGAGGTGGTCGTGGCTTAGTTCCATCAGTATAGCCAAAGAGATTTTGTCCGTCAAGGAACGGAACGGAACCATAAGGAATCGACATAAGATGTAGTTATCTTGGTTGAGCTTTTCAGAAACATGATGATGCACATTTTGAAGTGCTATTGGGTTTACAAAACAGATGATAGGAGGTGGGGTTGAAACAGGAGGCGCTGTTTGGGTAGAATTGGTTTCGGAGATGGGAGTGGCCATAGAAGTTTGTCTTGAGTGGCTCTAATACCATATAGATTTTATAGTTGTTTGTTGTTTCTGCCTGCTTAAACCGTATGGCAGTGATGTTCTTATATAGCAATAATAGAGTTAGTCCTTTAGGACTGTACAAGAGTGAAGCTTATCAAAGATATAACAAAAGTAGGAAAGATATAACAAAGTAGGAACCTAAAGCTATTCAACTTGCTTATAGGTGACTGTCAAGATAATGTAGATCAACTAGAACTAATCTAACATTTGAATCTGGATAGATTAATCTTTATCAAATGATAAAGATTTATCTAGTCTAATAACTGGACATTATAGTGCTCTTTAAATGAACTTTGTTATGAAAGTGGTGAACGAGGAATTAGAGCTTTAGGAAAATGGAAGGGGAAGGTTTGTGAAATGCGTATGGTAATGTTGTATATTAAATTGAATTTTTGTTAACTTGATCTTAGTATTGCTTCCTTTGTGGTTACTTGTACAAGCTTTTAATCATTATGAGATTAATTCTTTTTTACAGGCATTGCTGAGTTAGGAGTAATGATGATGACAACAATTTTAGTAACCATTGTTATGCTGCTTATATGGCAGATAAACATTGTAATTGTGCTTATTTTTGCGGTATTTTTCTTGGGGTTAGAATTGACGTTCTTCTCATCAGTTTTGTGGAGTGTTACAGATGGAAGTTGGATAATATTGGTTTTTGCTGTGGTTATGTTTTTTATTATGTATATCTGGAATTATGGAAGCAAGCTTAAGTATGAAACTGAAGTTAAGCAAAAACTATCAATGGATTTGATGAGGCAATTGGGTTGCAATCTCGGGACAATAAGAGCTCCTGGCATCGGTTTACTCTATAATGAGCTTGTGAAAGGAATACCAGCAATTTTTGGCCATTTTCTGACAACTCTCCCAGCAATCCACTCTATGATAATATTTGTCTGTATCAAGTATGTTCCTGTTCCTGTAGTGCCTCAGAGTGAAAGGTTCCTTTTCCGGCGTGTCTGCCCAAAGAGCTACCATATATTCCGTTGCATTGCCAGGTGAAATGCCAAATTCCTGCTAGTTAGGAGCTGTTTGATTATATCTGTGGGAGAGTGAGATCATGAGTGTCACTGACATTATTTTCATATGATGCTTTATTCTATTCTATTTCGTTTTATTTTATTTTTATTTAGACATGTTTGATCAGCCTATAGTCTTACAAGTGAAATTCATCACTTCAACAGGTATGGCTATAAAGATGCACGCAAAGAAAATCACCAGACATTTGAGCAGCTGCTGATTGAGAGCCTTGAGAAGTTCATTCGTCGTGAAGCTCAGGAACGATCATTGGAGAGTGATGGGGATGGTGATACAGATTCTGAGGACGGGTTGTCTTGCTCAAGGGTTCTTATAGCTCCCAACGGTAGTGTTTATTCACTGGGTGTTCCTCTCCTAGCAGACTTCAAGGATACAAGCAAGCCCATCTCGGAAGCAAGCACGTCAGAGGAGGTGAGACCAGTCGTGCCTCCGGCAGACCCAGCAATGCCTGATGCAGAGCAGAGTCTTGAGAGAGAGCTGTCTTTTATACGCAAGGCTAAAGAATCCGGGGTAGTTTATCTTCTTGGTCATGGAGATATTAGAGCGAGAAAAGATTCGTGGTTTATTAAGAAGCTAATCATAAATTACTTCTATGCTTTCTTGAGAAAGAACTGCAGAAGGGGAATTGCGAATTTGAGTGTACCCCACTCGAACCTAATGCAGGTTGGCATGACATACATGGTTTGACGGTGGATTTTCAATTGATTGGACACTTAAAAGGGTTGACACAAGGAAGGGTTTTCTGGCATGCTCTGATGTTGATGCAAACCACGTTCCTAAAATGTACACATTTTTGCACTCTTTCTCGTGATTATGGATCTACCCAATCGTAGACACTTTTTTGTCTTATCTCGCTCGCCGATCAGAAAGCTTTTGTAACACTTATTTCTTCTTGGGTTGCCTTGTAGTAGTATTATTGATTTTGGGTCATGCATACAAAATCAACTCGTGTAATTACGATTGCATAATTCCACTGCAAATTGTTTGACCTCAAATAACGTTGGACTCCCATAGTTCATAGTTGTACGCCTCACATCAAACTTCTTTGACCTCCTCTCAAGATTTTGATCTTTTTGTAACAATTTCTAAATGATACCCTTTTCTTTTGGCCGTTAAACTAATTGGATATGATATATTGATATTGTACTTTTCTAGGAGTTGGCGATCCACTAAATAGTATACGATTCTAAGAGGGCAACATATTTTATTATTTTAGCAGCGCGAAGAAAAAGCTTTTTCTTTTTCATTGTATTTATTTAAATGACCTTTTTTTTTAAAAAAAAAAAAAAGAAAAAGAAAACATTTATTTGAAATAATATTTAAAGAGTATTTAAATGGTATAGGGAAATGATAATGAAGTTATTATGAAATTTATTTGAATAGAGAAGGAAAAAGTAGTTTGATTGTTTTTGAATTTAACAAAAATATAAGGGGAAGTTGTTAGTAGTGCTAGTGCAATGGAATTGAAAACTAATTCCAAAAAATACAATGGAATTGTCCCGACCAAGAGAGCGTGTGAGCATAGGTGGGGCCTGCACCGGTTTAGCCAATGGCCACCATGGCCCCATGTGAGTTGGTAGTAATTCCTTGGTTCTAACACTTTCAATCTAGAATTTTTCGCTTTTACTTCGACAATTTTATATTATTCTAAGGTTAAAATAGTTTTATTTTACTTTAATAATTCAGAATGCTTAGTTAAATTCTCTAGTAGAACTCATAATTCTTTGCGTCTTTGAATAATTAAATAGACAAACCTAGCTCTAATAGTCTGTGGGCGTTATAATATCAGGACTCAGCGGCCACCCTCCGTTCTCCATTCTCAATTATCTGGTTCTTTAATTCACCCAACCCGCACCGCGAAACTCAACCCTTTAATTATTCTTGAGTTCTTCAGTATTATTACAGATTCATACCCCGTAAGTCTTCAGATTTGATCTTTCTTTCTTACTTTAATTTTAATAGTTCCAATAATATCAAAGTTGTTACCAAAAGTCGAAACACCTTGCACATCACCCAAACCTAATAAAAACAATTTTGTTTTTTGTTTTTTGTTTTTATTTTTTTGAGAAATAAAGTGTAAAATAAATGAATTTCATATAATCTTTTAACCTTTATCTATTGATTTCGTCTCGTGCGGTCATGCCAAAAGACTTTGGTTGGGCTCTAAGATTTGAATGCGACCCATCAGCAAACCATGCTTCAAATTCGAAATTTAAAATATTTAATTTACAAAAACCATTAATATGATAGCTGTACAAGTTACAACTACAATGGAATGAGAAAAAAAATTAGTCTCCCCCACCTCCCTTTTTAATTAGAAAAAAACATTCTTCTAATTGTTTGATGGGATTTGAACTCATGAAGGAGACATTTTTTTATCCCATGCGAATAAAGAAACTTCAGGTGGTCGGTTTGGTTGACATGCTCCTCTTAGAGCATTTCCAGCAAACCCTTTTATATGGCTCATGATAGTTAAATATAATTATTATGAGCTACTTTATTCTTCCGGCATATACTTTAAAATAGAGTATCTCCATCCATTTTGCTAGAGTGAGCTTTCAAATACCTTTTAGTCTTTTATTTATTTATTTATTTTGTCTCCACTCCTCTCTCTCTCTCTCCCTCAACTTTTGCAATAAAAAATACATTAAAAAATAACATTTAAAGAAAGTAGAGTGTGATAGATAATTTGTTAGATTTTTTGCATTGAAAAACTAGTAGCTAAAATAAAAAAAAATATATATGTACTTTGAATAGCTAAAATAACCACAACTGCTGAAAATGCTCTTACCATGCAAGAAGTATGAGGAGGTTTCTGTTTCTGTTCCAGTAGTTGGGATTAATTTGATTCTTATATCATATAAAGCTTACAGAAAGAAGGATGATCTAGAAATGGTACTTTCTTTGGTTGTGATTATGCCAACATCATACCCCTTACCTTCAAACAATATTGACTAACCTTCAGCTCTTGATAAACCTGCAGGCGTGCTTGATACTCAATACTTTGAAGCTCAACTTGTCAATTCCTACCCCATTTGTTTTCATGCAAAGCTCCCTCAAGACTTCTCAATCGGACAAAAAGCTTGAGCAACTGTCATTCTTCGTTGAGCTTTTGATTGTGGAGTATGAAATGCTCGAGTTTCCATCGTTCTTTATTAGCAGCTGCTGCGTTCTATACTGCTCAATGCATGTACTCTTTATGGATTCAAGCAGTGAAGACGGACTTGTGAATGGCATACTAGCTACTCAGAAGGTCAGCTATTGTGAGAGTGAGTCTCTTGCCATCTTAGCTAGAATTTTGAGTTTCTTACCTGAACTTTTATCAATGGTGCTTGTTGCTTTGCTTGCTCACAGAGACTGCTCAAGACTATGGTCAGTTTCCACCAAAAGGCAGCAACGGGAAAACTCACAGGCGTACATAGGAAATATTGTACATCTAAGTCTGGCTACACAGCAAAATGTGAACCTGCTCATTTTCTTTTGGATACCCAACTATAAAGCAAAGCATGTACAGCTACTAACATTGCATGACTTTGTAATTGGGCTGGTTCGGTGGGGTGGGGAATACTCGTACAGCAACTCAGGTTGCATTGAGAATTAATTAATATCCTAGCTAGCCAATTGACCTACAGCCTCGATTGTCTTCCTATGTTCTAATTGGGTGAAAGCATATTCATTGTTTTCCCTTCGAATTGTACTTGTATTGTTGCTCTCATATTTCATTTTACAATAACGTAGTTAATTAGTTTCATATATGGATGAATGCTTCATAATATTCTTACAAATTAATTTTAGGGATAAATGCAAAATTAATCATTGTGGTTTGAGATTTTGATAAATAACTCATGAGTTTTAAAAATTGATTAAACACTCCTTAGAAAGAGCAAAACAACCAAAAAACAAATATTTTAAACGTTAAAAAAAGTTGACAGAATCTGTTAATGTGACACATTAGCACCAACCACAATGTCACATCACTACAAAAATTTAAGTAAATTGTGACCAATGTTTAGTGGCCTTTCAGGCACCCTGAAAGGCCACTAAACATTAGTGACATAGGGTTAGTGGCGTTTTTAGAATACCACAAATGAGTCAGTCAGTATTTCTGACTTTGTGGCGTGTTAGCCAATGCCACGCCACAAATTTGTGGCGTGTCAGAGGGACACGCCACTAATATATATAGTGGCGTGTGCCTCTGGCACGCCACAAATTTGTGGCGTGTCAGTAGGATACGCCACTAATTGTGGTATTTTTTTAAAAAAAAAAAACCTAAAATCCTGCAATCCAAAAATCCAAAAATCCTGTAATCCAAAATTTGGTATTGGCTTACAACAATTCCATCAATCCATAATCAACACAATTGCAACAATTTGAATTTTTATCAACAATCACAACTAAAAAAAAAAATTATTCCAAAAGTTTCACTAAACATATATACATAACATAGATTCATAATACTCAAACTAAAACTTACAACAAACAAAATATACAATATTATCAATCTTTGTCCTAAATTAATCCCAAAAAGTCATTCCAAAAGTTTCAATAAAAATATGTCATAAATTCATAACAATCAAAACAAAGGTTTCAATAAACAAAATATATAATCAATCTTTGTCATAGATTGATAACAAAACTGGAGCAAAAAAAGGCAAGTACATATTTGCCAACTAAAATAAACCTAAATGTTACCCAATATCAATCGTCAGCAAGATTTTCATGATCGGGTAACTGCATAGCATTTTCCGTAGGATCTGTGAATGATAAAACAAATATAGTATGTTAGCAAACAATATGATCAAATTATATAAAGTCCTAAGCAGTTAACAAAGTGTGAATTTAAACAGACGTAATCATACCACGAAAAAAAAAACCCATTAATTATTACCTGATCTGCTATCAACAGATGACACATTCATATGATGTGCAGAATTTTTGTCTAGCACTATATTATCATGAGAGACTCCAGGCACGAATACTGATTGGCGCCACAATGACTCCATTTGGCTAAAACGGGACATAATCTGAGATTGTGCTGTCAACACCTCATCCATTTGTAACTTGTGTCGTGCCCGCTCACGCTCAAGTACTCTCTCGATCTCAGAAGCTTGTCTTGCTCGCTCAGCCTCGAGTGCTCTCTCCATCTCAGAACTGTGTCGTGCCTTCTCAACCTCGAGTGCTCTCTCCATCTCAGAAACAAACATTTCTTGCGAAAAGACGGCGTGCCCTTGATTTTGTGAATGCGGCTGTGATGGTGTATGGTAAGAGCGTATGGACCCTCGCATAGGCCAAATATTTGGTCCAACCTGCCTAACTCTGTCGGCGTACTCCGGCTTGTTGCCAAGCGCCTGGGCATATGCATCGTCATGTCTCCAACGTACCGATCCTTGTGTTACGCTTGACGATGCGGCAGAGTCGGTTGGCATTAGCATCGCCATCCTTTCCTGCATGTAGTATTAAATGTTGGTGCGTCAAACTAATGTGCATCGTAAATAAATAATTACACATATAAGTAAAACAATATATGAAAGATGAATAACATACACATCTCTCTTTTACTATATCATTTGGATAGCTTCCATTCTTCTTCGTGTGAGTTTTTATGTACGCTTGTGCTCGCGTAGGAGTGCCATCCTTGACAGTCTGCCAAAAGAATAAATCATTATAACACATGTTTACATATATAAAATGTTTACATTTATATGTATGGAATAAATTGGTGCACATACTTCTTCGTGTGACAACCTCGCATAGCTTTTGGTCCCCGTGCAATGAGGAGTATTTTGCAATGCTCGTAATTGCTTCATATTGTCAGCATACTCCTACACAATTAACATTCTTATTATGTAAACACTAACACAACTAAATGAAATTAATGAAACTACACCAAATAGTAATATAATTCATAACTAACCTGATACTCTTCGTCACACCATTTATTCAACAACGCATCCACGTCCTCAGGGCGGTAGTTGGAGAGTCTTCTTGCCCCTACTCTTGCTCGTACCGTCTCAGGAGTATCGCCCCGTTGAATGCCTAATTTAACTTTTGTGCTGTGTCTCCAATTCTTGAGCTTTACACCCATATCCCGAAACGCATCTCGTTTTACTTTTTGTAAATCATAATTTGGTGGGATGTAAAAGTCCACCTACACAAGTTGGAAGATGATAAATAAATTTTTTTTTAAAAAAAAGTTTGACGGTACGTAAAAGTCTACTTACCATCAGGGCTTCCCATATATCCTCCTTTGTACGAGCCGATACATGCGCCCAATCGTCCCGTAAATGCACATAATTTCCGCTCCTTGTTAGCTTCCTGGTTTGCCGTCTAAATTTATTGGCGCTAAATCCTACGGGTTGCCAGCCTGGATTATAATCCATCACGACCCTCTTTCCCGCGGGGGATCTCCCATGCCTTGTGCGGGTCCATAATGGTCATAACTTCAAAACAAGTGCTGCCATCCGGATTAGTACCTATAACATTAATAGATATTGATGTTAATTATTTCGAAACGAATATAAAATGCAAAACAATAAATACGTACATATCCTTTAAATTTATAAAAATATGTACTTACTTATCGTCCGGATCTGATTCACGTTCAGCACTTGTGTAGCAAGCTCATCCTCAGGCTGTGCATCATGTAGGCCCTCCGCGGACTGTGCATCATGTAGGCCCTCCGGAGCTTGTGTCTCATTATAGTCTGAAAGATGTGTCTCAGTACTATGAGAACCCGACATGCTGTAGTCGAACAGCCGCGCCACGTGACCAGGGGAACACGCCTCTAATTGGCTCACTGTCTGCTGCATTTGAGGTAGATGACCAAATGTATTATCTTCGATGTTGTATTGGTATCCTGAGTGATCATCTGCGAATATTGGTCTATAACCTGCCTCTGTATGCGTAGAGTCGCTCTCTGTGTGCGTAGGCTTGCTAGATCTCGATCCTTGGCCCTTATTCCGCTTCATAACATTTGGGATTCTATAACTCATTGTACTCTGCAAAATAAATCACGTATTTATACAAATATATATCAACTATATGCACCACAGTATTTAAATGAGTCACATATTTAACAATCAATCAATGTAGAAATAAATATTTTAAAATATCAAATAGATTTTTTTTTTTTTTTACACATACACTAGGACCGAATCTAAGTCAGGTCGGATGTGATCGAAGTCATCTCGTAGATCATGATCATTATTACTGGTCAATAGGAGCGGCTCGCACTCGTGGTAGTTAGCACATGCATCATCATGCCCTTCATCACCAACATCGTATACGTTCCTAGGTTTAGTTCTTACAGCGCAAGCCCAACCTGGGTCCCGTTCATCTTCAACGTAAAAAACTTGGTCAACTTGTGTGGTTAGCACGTACGGCTCATCGGTGATCAACTTTCCCGTGTGTACAAGTTTTTTGAAATTGACAAGCACTAGCCCATACTCATTCACCTTGTACCCTATGTCCCTCGTGGTGTTCGCCCAATCACATTTGAACAAAACGTACTTGGTCCTATCGTAGTACTCGACCTCAATTATTTCTGTTAACTTACCGTAGTACATTTCGCCATCAACGGTCGGCACACACACACACCGCTATTCTGAGTCCTCTTTCTCGCATCATGTGCTCGAGTGCGAAACAGTTTGCTATTTACAACATATCTATTATATCTTATAGCTGTCTCTTTCGGCCCTCTACAATGCATCACCAATTTGTCACCTATTTCCTTCCTACCTCGATCGTCCAATCGATCGACCTACGAGTATATTACGTACAATGTAAAACGCACAAAGTTAGTTTGGTTAGTTTATATGATGTATAAGTTCAACATTTAATAATTAAACATGATGATAATTCGTACATATTCACGGTACCAATCGCAGAACTGTTCATGATGTTGAGCTTCTAATTGATCATCCGTAGTTCGCCCCTATTATGTGATCGCCTAAGCGTATCCATGTGCATCCTGCAATTGGAAATTAGTCGCATTATTATTCATCCTAAGGCTATAACATAATTAAACATACATATTGATGTAACACAATTTACGCTCGAAGCTGAAGGAACTCGTCAGAGTTCTTCGTAATATATCGATGAATCTGTGTCAATGTGATACGGTCGAGGATGACTCGTGTTCCCGCCCCCTTTGAACCATCAGGATTTCTTTGGATTTTGTTGTGAAATGTTGGTACGTTATCTAGATACCTCGAGCAAAACGTCATCAACTCGGTCGCTATATAGCCTTCCGCAATGCAGCCCTCAGGAGCTGCTTTATTGCGTACACTAGATTTAAACCCCCCAAGGCTCCTACATAGGAACACCATTCAAGTAGTGCTAGTTAGCAATTGTATTCTAATATCGTAAAAATTAAAATGATTATTAAGCATGCACAAATATTACCTCTCTGTTGGATACATCCACCTATACTGTACAGGTCCCCCAAGTCGACATTCACGGACAAGATGCACGACCACATGAACCATGCTAGTAAAAAAACCGGGGGGGAATATCTGTTCCAGCTTGCACAAAGTGACACAGACGTCACCCTCTAGTCGGTCCATATCCTCTTGTGTTAAGTTTGTAGAGCATATCCCCCTGAAGAATGCAGACATCTCAACAAGAGGTCTAACTACGTTATTTGGCAGTGATCCGCGCAATGCAATAGGGAGAAGTTGTTGCATCAATATATGGCTGTCATGACTCTTTAAGCCCGATATTGTACATTCTTTAAGTTTTACACAACGAGAAACGTTAGAAGCATATCCGTCGGGCACCCTTACATTTCGAATCACTTTCAAAAAATGAGTTTTATCATCTCTGGACATCGTGTGGCATGCTGCGGGCATATAGGTTCTACCATTATCGGCCGTGAACGGATGAAGTTTATGTCTCAAACCCATTTCCATCAAGTCTGTGCGGGCTGCGAGGTCATCCTTTGTCTTACCTGGGATGTCAAGAATTGTGCTAAGTATATTGTCCATCACATTTTTCTCTATGTGCATAACATCAAGGTTGTGCCGCAATAAATTATCTTTCCAGTACGGCAACCTAAAAAAAATATTTTTCTTCTTCCAAATTACATTTTCAGTCGATGTTTCTCCCTTCTTCCGCTTATTCCTTTTTTTCTTTTTATCCTTGTTTGCCATGCCCGCGCTCTCATCCCCAAATACCATACCCTCTAATTGTCCCAGAATTTCTTCTCCACTTTGCATATGGGGGGCACATTCTAATTCTTGGGTTCCGTCAAATGTTTTTTTGTTTCGCCTCCACGGATGATCCATGGGCAAGTATCGTCTATGTCCCATATAACAATATTTTTTACCGTGTTTTAACCGTTTAGACCGTATTGAATGCATACAGCAAGGACATGCAAACTCACCCTTGTTAGGCCATCCGGACAAATCTGCGTACGCCGGGAAGTCATTTATTGTCCACATCAACTGCGCTCGCATCACAAAATTATTTTTCTTCGAGACATCAAATGTGCGTACCCCTACATTCCAGAGTTCTTGTAACTCCTCAATCAATGGCTGAAGGTAAACATCTATATCCATTCCAGGTGAAATTGGGCCCGGGATAATCAGAGATAATATGAATGATGTTTGTTTCATGCACATCCAAGGAGGCAAGTTGTATGGAACAAGCAGTACTGGCCAAGTGCTATGGGAAGTGCTTATGTTCCCAAATGGATTAAATCCATCTGAGGTTAGACCAAGTCTGATGTTCCTGCTATCGACCGAAAATTCTGGATGTAAGAGATCGAATGATTTCCATGCTTCACCATCAGCCGGATGTCTCAGTACGCCATCTTTAGTGCGGCCTTCTACATGCCATCTCATGTGGGGCGCTGTATGTTCCGACATAAAAAGCCTCTGTAGCCGGGGGATGAGTGGAAACCACCGCAATACTTTCACCGGACGTTTCTTTCTCGACGATATGGGTTGACCATCCTCGTCCAAATGAATTTCATCTTTCCACTTAGATTCTCCACAAACGATGCATGATTCTAATTCTTGATTGTTCTTCCAGAATAACATACAATCATTACGACATGCAGGAATCTTCTCATAACCAAGCCCTATGTCACTATGAAATTTTTTCGCCTCATATGTATTAGCTGGCAAAGTGTCATCACATGCAGGCAGCAACTGGATGATGAACTCAAGGAAATCTGAGAAATCTTGTTGCTAAGTCCACCAACGCATTTCAAGTTGTACAAATGTACAATAGCACTCAGCTTGCTATGTTTAGTACCCCCATGAAGTGGTTTCTCCGACTTTTTGAGCATGTCGTAGTACTTCTGAGCGTTTCCTTCAGCTGATTCTCCATTCCACCTAATTTCTTCACCTCCCTGAGCCACGACCTCAGGCTCACAATTTTCTTCTCTAACTTCGTACATGCCGAATGCATCACGCAACATTGAGTGCATGTCGCCACCCTGTTCTGTGCTTCCACTAGCCACATCTGCGGCTGAGCGATTCAAGTAAGAACCTGCAACAGGACCCTGAACATGCTTCTCACCGTGCCAAAACCATGTAGTGTATGTAGTCATTATTCCCTTGCCCCCTGTCAAGTGGGCAAGTACGACATCGGGCTGGTGACACTGGTTATTTCGACACGACTTACAAGGGCAGTGTATATTTCCACTGGGGATTCTACAGTTACTAACTGCGAAGTTAACAAACAATCTACACCCATCTCTATATTGCCTCGTACCCCTAGACTTTGTCATCCAAGTCTTGTCCATCTTCTTCTCTACGTACAATACAAAATAGTAACAAAATAAAGTAAACAACATATAAATTTTCAAATGGTAATTTTGAAGATTATAATTAACTTTTCTAAAATTTTACATATAAATTTTAAATTGTTCTTACCTAAGTGAAGAATTGTATTTTCTCCTACCCAAAAAAAAACCTAAGAGATGTCTTTTTCCCACAAATCCTAAACAATTTTCTGCTTCTTGTTCCTCAAACTTTCCATTTTGCTCCCAAGAACTAAATCTTAATTTTTTTAGCCACTCGTCACTCGAAACGAACACAACTCAGAAAGAGAACTAAAATAAACACACATTAACATATAATCAAATAACTTGAATTTATTTATTCCCAAGGCAGAAGCAACACAATTACTTCCAAAGCATATACATATATATATATATATATATATATATATATATATATATATATATATATATTTATGCTGATGCATGTGCTATAAAAGTAGCAAAAATATTGATGATATTTGCTATAAAGTAGCAAAAATATTGATAATATTTCTGTCTTATTGATTTTTTTTTTTTTTTTTGATGAATAAGTAAGCAATATTATTAACAATTACGAATCACCAAAAGTGAACAAAGTAACAACAATACAACCAAAGCTAACTATATCTCAATAGCAACAAAACCAACAGAACAAAAGAAACAAAAACACCAAAACCAACAAACAAGCTAAACTGGAACTAATGCAAAAATATTGATAATATTTCTGTCTTATTGAAATTTTTAGGCAGCCTCAAATCGAAATTCTACACAAATTTGTCTATTTCATTTCTCAAGTTCAATTATTTATTTATTTTTAAATTTTATCAATAAATAAATAATTGTAGAAAAAAATAGGAAAATGATTTTACCTTACACGGTGTCGGAGGTCGGGGGCGGCAGGGGTTGCTGGTGGCCGGCGAGCTACAGATGAGAGAGAGAGCTTGAGAGAGAGCTAGAGAGAGAGAGAGCTTGAGAGAGAGCTAGAGAGAGAGAGCTATAGAGAGAGAGAGAGAGAGAGAGAGAGAGAGAGATGCATACCAGTCGGAGCTGAAGTGGTCGACGTCCGGCGATAGAGAGACGGAGACACAGAGAGAGAGAGTAGAGTGAGAGAGGGACATAGGAGAGAGAGAGAGAGTACAGTGAGAGAGGGAAGAAACAAAGGAGAGAGGAAGAACCGCGTGGGAGTGCGCGGTTCTAGGAAATTTAGTGGCGTGTCAGTCCGACAGGCCACAAAATTGTGGCGTGTCTGACTGACACGCCACAATTTTGTGGCGTGTCTGACTGACACGCCATTAAATTACTGGCGTGTCTGACTGACACGCCACAATTTGACTGGCGTGCTAAATTAAACACGCCACTAATAATTTTAGTGAGGTGTTTTAATTCAACACGCCACTAATTAGTGAGGTGTCGACAAATAATTTACCGCAGACACGTCATTAAATGTCCTATTTTTTGTAGTGCATGTGTAACTTACAATAAAAATATTTTAAAAAAATTAAAAAGCTAAAAAAATAAAAAAATACAAAAAAGTGGTTCTTTTTGTATGAAACAGCTACTTCATAATACCAAACAATTAAATTGGAAACACTCTAAAGTTGTCCTCTTTTAAAATTCAATAGTCACCGATAGAGGGACAAAGGTCAGCAGCCATGCATGAAAACCATTAGTAAGCACATTATTGGCCGTTCGAGATCGGCTCGTTTTTGTAACAGTGAAGCTCGAGTTCGAGCTCGACACGAGCCTAAATTTAGTGTGCGAGATCGGCTCGCTAAGGAAGAATTACTGATCGAGCTCGAGCTCGGCCTGAGTAAAAAAATCCTAGTACAAACAAGTAGATCGAGAACCCTAGAATCAACCAACAAATCTAACACAAAATCAAAGAAAGCAAAGGACAGGAAAATAGAATGCAAACTTGTTGGAATTGAAGCCAAAAGCGCCATTCTCAATCCTGAAAGTTGGCAAATAAACGGTTTTGAAGCAAGTCCTTTTTTAAAGTTGTGGATCGTTGTGGCTGAGATTCATGAGTCATACTGAGATTTTGTTAATTTTTTAGGGAGTTTCGTCAAGCCGTTGAAACTTAAAACAAAAAATCAGACAAAGGAGATTGAAGAAGATGGGCCTTGAAGGCTTAAAGACGACGAGGGAAAGGAGAAGATGCGAGATTTGTAGAGGATAGATTTGGAATAAAAAAGGTGGCTGATAATTTTTTGAGAAACATGTTTACTTTAATAATGACGCCTATTAAAGTGATGGGCACACTGCTAAAACACATTTTTTTCCCTGACACGCGCACGATTATGTTAAAGCACATGTACAGCTTTAAAGGAAAATGTGTAGACAATCAAGTCAACGTGTCCTTCTCATTCATATATATATATATATATTTTTCCTGAGTGATAAAAAGCTGTGACTTTTTTTTTTAGGGAAAGTTTAACTTTCATTAGAATATGAAAAGGGTACATAAATCACCATAAAGGTGAACATAACTACCTCAAGGGTATACAAATTACACCACCACAAAGGTATGCACCCAACCCAAATAGAAATCAGACCAATAATACAGACAGATTGTTAAACATAAAACCTAAGACAACCAGAATAATGCCGCTGTGACTTGGTTTAATCCTTGAGGGGTTTTCTCTTCTAATTTTGGGAAAAGTTTGGTCTTCCGATTACTTGAGAACGAAAATTATTCCATTCCCACGCTTAGCCACAAATTAAGATAATATTTTATGGAGGCTGATTGCCGCACAACACTCCCACGTACGTACGGGTGGGTGGGCCTCACCCTAATATAAGAAAGTGTTATGTCTAAATTGTACAATTTGGTGTTATAAGAGTAACATAGCTTACTCATGTTCATTGCATTTTGGCAACAATTCCATTCAAAACTTACAGCAATGGACCAAAAACAAGGAACACTGTACGCAATATATATAGTATACAATCTAAGTGACGAATGGAGAGAAAATGCCATCAATGCACCCTTAACCCTTTTAACTATTAATCAAATATAAAATTTTTTTGCTACATTTTTTAATCGATAATTTAATTATATAAAATGCTTTATTTATAGAGAAATAGTCTAAACAATACACGTTTTTTCTACTTTTATGTTAACAATAATAAATTTTATTTACACAAATCGTTTTATAACTCTTAAATTCTTACAAATCTTATTATCTCTTAGTTAGTCTCACTCTTGTTTCAAAGTCTACACATTAATGTGTAGACATCACAAGTGACTTTTTTTTTTTTTTTTTTTTTTTTTTTTTTTTTTTTATATATTGGTTGAAGGATGGGATTTGAGTCACACAAGTAACACAAGTAAATATGATAGTATCATGGGTGTACACAGTATATATAGTGGTACAACATTGGTGTACACAATCATATATACACCTTTTACGACTAGAGAAATACTAAATGTACTAATTTTTTTACTAAGAGATAGATATTAAGATGATGTGGAGCTTATTCATTAGAGATGATCAAAATAATTAATAAAAATAAATACTATGAATACAAATGAATAAGCTCAAAACCATCTTAGTAACCATCTTTTAGTAAAAAAATTTAGTACTTCTAATATTTCTTTTACAACTAAGACAAGGAGAAAGGTAGTACAACACACCTCTTTCTTCTCTTTGGGATTTTTTTTTTTTTTAAAAAAATAATAATAATAAAAGAAAAAGAAAAAAAAAAGCCTTAGCCGACTAAGACTTAGCTTGGGTTAAATTGGAAATTATGAGTAGGTGAGACTTGTCTAAGTGACTAAGAGCACTCTTAATGGCTTATGTAAATTTTTATATAAAATAGCTAACTAAGTTTTTAAAAGGTTGGTTAACTAACATTAATATATGCTTAGGAAAAAAAAAAAAAAAAACTAACCTTGAAAAAATCTAGAAACTTAAAAGGTTAGTTAACTAACATTAATATATGCTTAAAAAAAAAACTAACATTAATATTATTAATTTAGATGTTAGTATATTCTCGAACAAAAAAGTATTATCGTTTGATTTTTGTCACTAAAAAACGTAAAATAATAGTCAATATAAATACTAATTAACTTATATTAAGTTAAAAAATTAAAAATAATAATAATTATATTATCATATGATTCATATGGTCCTATATATAAAATGATAATACTTTAATTTTTTTTTAAAGTCTATTGATAATACTAATTAGATCATATCTAACGGTTATATACAACAATGTTAGCTCATATGATCTAAAATTTAATAATAATATCTAAATTATGATTATAATTAACATATTTGATAATTCCAATCCTAGTAACTTAACTTTGGATTATATAAATCACATTATCATTATATATGAATAATGATTAAGTTTTAGGAGTGTCATTATATCATATAATTACTGTGAATTCATACTTACGTATGTAATATATTTAGTCATTGTATCTAAATATTACTAATATTTATTAAATACTTAAAATATTAAATCATACTTAATCAGTGTATCTAAGTATATAAATTCTTAACCATTATATTAGTATGAATTTTTATACTTATATGACATTATGTTGCTATAATTTATATTTATAACTTAATTTATAATTATATATGTATATATATTTATAATTATGAATTATGAATCCTATGATTCATATCATATCAATTGATTTATGAGATTATCTATGAATCTATGATAAGTATGATCATTGTGAGTCATAAATCAATAAATCATAATTCATAACTATCTACTAATAATACTAATATCATATGACTATTGATCTAAGTATTATCATATGACAACATATTAACATGATTTAACAATTCGTATGATCTCATATCTTAGATAACATGAAGTAATGATTATTAAATATTTAATGATAATACTTATAACATATAATAAAGTGATAACATGTCATATGCCACAATGTTATATTATTATATGATCATATAGTCCTATTATATTACATGAATAATATGATTAAGTATTTGAATTGACATTATATCATATGAATAACAATTAAGTATTGATATTATTCACCTTGAATTATTACCAATTACACGTGAGCTTATTTGGTACTAATTAAAAATTTAATATACTAACTAATGACCAATGTTATTTGTTACTTAATTAATGCTTACATAGTATATTATAGTATATTGTTCATCAATATACTATATTATAAAAATAAGTCATATATATATACAAATCGAGTCTTAATAAACGAGTCGATCCTTATACGAGTGGGTTCACGAGCTTTAATCGAATCGAGCCGAGTTTATACAAGTTAGGATCGTTTAATAATCGAGTTTAATTTCGTGTTTACGAATAGTTCATTTAATAATCAATTCGAGCACGAGTTGAGTTTATACGAGCCGATCTCGAGTAAGCTCACGAATAGCTCAGCTCGTTTACATCCCTAATCATTCATATGCAAATGCTCATTTCAAAGAATCCCTCTAATTTCTTCCATGTTATTCTTCTGTAATCATCTCTCTCTCCGTCTAGAATCAGAATCATGGTGCCTCTATTTCTTCTCTTTCTGGTCAGCGAGAAGATCAGAATCCGAATGAATTTTGGAATTTGCATATGAACCGTACACCTGTTTTCGTTTTTTGGAAAATTTGTACCTCAAAAGCAATGAATTGGTCATCACTCCAATAGAACTCAAACCCATGAGGGCTCCCGCAATTGATGGAGTCAACATGGTCCCAGTTACTGGCAGCAACATTCCGGCAGCAATTGGAATTCCAACCTGTACAAAAGTACTAATGGCATAAGACCCATTTTTCATCGAATTTTAATTAATACTAGGGAGCTTCTCAACTTGCTCCATTCTACAACAATCGTACAGTCAAAACCAACAAAACTAATTAACTAAACATAAAGAAAAATATCAAATTCCAAAAACAAAAAAAAAAAAAAAAGAAAAAGAAAGAAGTAAATAACAGTGGTCACTTCATTTTTCCCATAAAAATAGGACAATAATGTAAGTGGAAAATAAGAGTGGAAGAATTTGAGAAAAGTTTATGGTAAATATAAGTCTACCATAAGTGGTCACTTCATTTAAAGATCTGAGAAGCTGCCCTACCACTTACAGTTTTCAAATTTTAGAAAGTGCCTTCGGTATTTTCTCCTAAAAAAACATAGTTAATTTTGAGGAAAAGATAAAGGATAATACCCTAACGGTCTGAAATTCTCCTATATTCCACCGTATTCACTCCATGCACGATACTAGAGATAATAAGACTTCTATAGACTCGAAAGATTGCTTGATAGTTGATATAGAACTCAAAAGGATGACCCTACAAGCCAAATAGGGGGTGGCCGAACCACCCCAAGATATGCTTGGAGGGGTTGGCCAAACCACCCTTGGACATTGGGGTGGTTCGGCCACCCCCATTTGGCCAAAGGAGGTGGCCCGGCCACCCGGTGTTTTTTGTATTTTTTTTTAATATATATTTTATTTTAGAATAAACATTTTTAATAATTTTGTTTTTAATTTTTTATTTTGATACATGTCACAGTATGATTGGTGCTCGTGGCACATTAACGGATTCTGTCAACTTTTCTATCGGTAGGGACCAACTTTTTATATATATATATATATATATATATATATTTGCTTACCTTAGGGAGTGATTAATCAATTTTAAAAACCTAGAAGAGCTATTTGTCAAACCCTGAAACCAAGAGGACAAAAAATACATTTATCCCTGAAATAAAATCTACAGGGTTTCTAATTTGCCCCTAATTTGCAAGACTCAGAAAGAAAGGTGGCTTGGGGGCCTAAATGAGAGCATAGGAAGAGGAAAAACACATAAATCATGGCTTCTTTAGTAATATCTCATTGACAGAAATGTGTGTATCCAATTGCTTCACTTTTTGGATCATGCATTTTGGCAGAACCAAAGAATCAATTCCTGAATCACACCATATAGGAAAACGTTGCTATGAGCATGGGTTTCCACTTAAACAAGTTTGGGAACAGAGAATCTCTCCTACAAGAAAAGACAATGGAATTCCCATGAAAAGAGATAAGAAGGATGCAAAAAAGGTTGGGAGTAACTCCAAGTGTATTATTCCTAATCACGAGAAGATCTGCATCATGTATTCACAGATGTTTTGGAATTAAAAAAGGCTGCAAAAAGGAAGCTGATGAAGAAAAATAAAACAGGACGAAAAATGAATCTAAAGCATGTTGTAGCTCAATACTAGAGGCTTCACATGTGACCTCAAGTTAAAAAGCAGGCCTTCTAAAAGCTGTAACTTTCTATTGTTCTTTTGTATGCCAACAAAGAAGGAAAGAAATAAAGAAAAGAAAAGAAAAACGGAGAAACAAAGCAAGACAAGAATTGACAGAACCGCATGTTCATAGTGGTATGCCAAACGACAATACACCTCTAGGACTAAGCACGGGAAACATGATCACAATAACCAGCTTCTTTAATGCAGTTGAGACCACGATACCATAATCTCTCAAAGCCTATTTTAGAGAAAAACAAAGAAACCCCCTACTCAAGTTCTAGGAAATAGCTAAAGATTATGAAATGATTGGACTAGGAATTAGATCCGAGTACAAGAGACCCAATAAATATCAGAAGCCTTAATTTCTGAAAATTAGGCAAAAGCTGCAAAAGATGACACCACTAAAATCTTATATTCATTTATATACAAGCCTATAGCGACCTTACAATCTAGCCATTGACTAAAACATGACTACAATTTATAGAACAACAAAAATTTAGACAGCAGACACATCAACACAAAATAAAGACTCCACTCATCAAGGTAGTGGGCTGATCCAAGTGGACTAGTGGGTCTATTGGTGGTGTTGCTAGGCTTATTGGATGCTCCTGGATCAAATTTGCATTATTAGGAAATTAACTTCAAATATGTTCAAGAAGTTGAAAGCAGTATTAGCAACTTGGAGGTGGGAAACTAGACCGTTTTAGGTTAAAATATCTGAGGGCTGAAACACAATATTAGCCTAAGAATCTCTTCTTTCCAATTTGTCATATAGGAAATTAAGTTTCACACCCAACTCCATAATCATCTCATACCATCAAGAGGAAGAAACTGATATTTGCCTTAAATTTCATTTTCACCTGGGGAAAAACCTCCAAACAAAGGCATATGACCTTCCCTTCCTAGGTGCTTATTTCATATGCACTTTCACTTCCGAAACTAATTAGAAGAGAAAAAAAGCAAAAAAGAAAAGAAATGAAAAAAAATCTGCATATATGATGCACAAACTTACAATATTGTATGCAAAAGCCCACCAGAGATTTTGCTTGACAGTCTTCATGGTTAGCCTACTGAGCTCCAAAGCATCGAGCAACTGCATGGAGGTGATCTAGGTCAACCAACCAATGTAATACGGATCCCAAATCAACATAGAGGATTGTTCATAAGATGAAAATCAGATAAAACTTGTTGATACAACAATTTTCCAAAAATCCATAATATAGGAGAGGCACTTTTGTTCCGAGACCTGTAGACATTAGATGGTTAAAGAAGTAGATACATAAACCAAATTGAAATAAGGGAAAAATGCATCATCAGTCATTGTGGTTGGCCTAATATACAAATCGATCCTAGCGGCATCAAAGTGAATTCAAAAGTCCTTGTGGTTGGCCTAATTTACAAATCGCTACTTGGAGGCAAATTCCGTTAAAAAAATTGACAGATTCCATTAAATGCCACGTTAGCGTCAATAAGATGAGAACACATGGAATTCTTAATAAAAATATTAAAAACTAAAGAATAGATATATTTAAAAAAATAAAAAAAAAATAAAAAAAAAATGGGTAGTTGCCGGTTGAGCAGCCGCCATTTGGGGCTGGCCGCGTGCCACCCCCATTGGCTGGGGTGGCTGCCCCTCTTTTATTTTTTATTTATTTTAAAACAATTGTTTAGTTATAGTTTTTCATATTTTTAAGTATTTATTTTTTATTAAGAATGCCACGTGTCGTCATCTTATTGGTGCTAATGTGGCACCTAATGGAATCTATCAAAGTTTTTAATAGAATTTCACTCCAGGGAGCAATTTGTAAATTAGGACAACCACAGGAACATCTGAATTCACTTTGATAGCACATTGAGCGATTTGTAAATTAGGCCAGCTACATGGATTGATGATGTATTTTTCCCTTGAAATAAAACAGATGGAAAGGAAAAAGGGATTACTAGTGGTATATGTTATGAAAAATTAATATAGGCATGCTTTTTGTGAGCCATGTGCCTTGAGGAAAAGGCATACCAACTCTCAGCCCATCTAATAAAAGGAGACATTTTTTTTTCAGGGGAAGGAACTTTTGTTTTGGCTTGGGCCTTTGTTCGTTTTGTGCTTAGGTGCACCTTCAGTAATACTGGTTATACATCTTAAATTTATTATTTGTTGCACATAGAAACAAAGTGATACATTACTGTCGAAGAAAGGAAAAACTTAAATTTCAATAATTGAAAATGGCAGTTCTATTTAATGCTGCAAAGAGCACAGAGGTCTGAGACCAAAAAAAAAAAAAAAAAAAAATATTGGATTCCTGGCTAATTAAAGAAACTAAATAAGTATCTCCAAATAAACATATATAGAGGGAGTTACGAAAATAAAAATGACTTGTTGCTTCAAAGATACCTGCGAGAGCCTATTGCCCATCAGCACAATAGAAGACACCTCACTAGCAGCTCCAACACCCCCACCCATGGCAATTCCAATATCTGATGAAGCCAAGGCAGCAGCATCATTAATTCCATCACCAACCATGGCTACAATGCTCTGACCCTTCTGAAGTTCAGTTATGAACTTCTGCTTGTCATCTGGTTTAACTCCAGATACTACCTGCAGTTGCAGCATGTTTATGACATTTTATCACATAAAATCTTTTTATGATAACATCCATTGTTGAATAATTTTGGATATTCTACAAGTTAATCACTTTGCGACAATCAAACCTCACTACAATGGCAGTTCCAGAAAGTAAAAAAGGAAAAAAGATAAAGAAGAAGAATTAACAATCAGAAAAACTACACTTGCAGTGTTAAAAGGCAATTGCAAACCAACCGGTTCCTTCGAGATTGACTGAAGGTTCCATGCTTGTTATAAACCTAATGCAAATGTCCATCTATCTCAAAAATCAGCACTCATGATAATGATAAGGATTTTAACATATTGTTAAAGGATCCAACCCAAGAGCTTAAGCTATTAAGTGACGAGAGTCAACCAATGTGGTTCCTGAACACCCCCTCTCATCCAGGCCCAACCAAAACCGAAACTTAACTGAGAAAAAGGGGACTAATGAACCAACCTTATCTGAAACAAAGACAAATGGCCTGACAACTCAACTGAAACCAAAACAAAGACAAATGTGTCTTTCACACGCGGTCCAAAACAATCAAACCAGCGTCTGGTACCGTGTTAAAGTATCCGACTCCAAAGCTTGACCTATTAAGTAGAGATGCACAACTGACATGTAAACCCATACCAAGTCCCCAAAGACCATTGCGGGTTTCTCCAACCAAAAATACAGGATGTATATATATAAAAGTAATCTAATCTCATAACGAAGCAAAGGGGCGCAATCCAAGTACGCGGAAAATATACAAGCGAAACACTCAATTAAAAAGTACAAATATTAAGAAATTCTAAAAGTTAGAAAACAAAAATAATTATAAGCATCCATCCAATCATAAAAAGAGTTGAACATAAAGACTTTTAAGTCTGTCACTGTCTTCTCACAGTCTTCGAAGTTTCAAGCATAGCATTCTCTCCAAATGCATCACATTAAGTACAGTGGAATCATCTTCCAAACTTCTATATTGCAATGTCTTCCAAACTGTCCTCTCCAACAAGCCAATAGCTCCACCACCCATTGAGGCATGACCTACTCCATCCCGAATAGATAGAAGATCGATTCCCACAAGTCTTTGGCTAATTGAATCCACCTCCCAGTCATGCATTGTTTTGATAAAAGTGATGTTCCACTATAAAGTGCCCTTAGAAAACTGTAAGTGATCTGTCATGAAGCCTTCTTGAAGTGAGTTACACTAAACTTCAGGAAAGCTGCCTTTAAAATCTATCCCCACACCACACATCATGCATCCGATCTTAGAAACATCACCCATCTCAAATCTAATAAATCAAGAGAATTCATTTTTTTGATAAGTAAATAAAGCTTATTGAAAGCGTAAGGCGCTCCTAAATACACTGGAAGTATAAACAAGGAAATGCCTAAGACAAAGAAAAACGAACAAGAAAATCAGAATAGCTAATCGACAAGGGTGACAAAAAGGCCACCGTCCAAAGATACAGCATATGAAGGAACGAGGCAACAATATCCTCCAAGGAATTCTCCAAGTCTTCGAAACACCTAAGATTTTTCTCCTTCCAAACACACCAAAGAATGCAAATTGGCACTATCTTCCAAACCGCAGCACTCCTTGGCCTTCCAGCCTTCCACCAACAGGCAAATAAGTCGATAACTATTCTAGGCATAACCCAAGACATACCAAACCAAGAAAGAACATGATTCCACAAAGTGGAAGCCACATCACAGTGAAGAAGGTGGTCCACAGATTCCCCATCTCTCTTGCACAAGTAGCATCTACCCACAATGATGATCTTCCTCTTCCTGAGATTGTCCACTGTAAGAATCTTGCCTAGGGCTGCCGTCCACGCAAAAAAAGTCGCCCTCGAAGGAGTCTGAGTCCGCCACACACTCTTCTAAGGAAAGCGTCTACCTTCAGAGGCAACCAAGGAGCTGAAGTAGGACTTGACCTTGAACACACCTTTCTTGGAAGGGACCCACCAGAGCCTATCTGCAAGATCTCGACTCACCGTGGATGAATGTAGCACCTGAAAGAAGGAGGCAAATACATCCACTTCCCAATCATGCGCCTCTCTAACAAAGCTCATGTTCCACTTAATAGAGCAGCCCAAAACCTCCATATTATCCACAACGAAAGCATCCTTCACCCGAGCAATACCAAAAAGAACAGGAAAAGCTTCCTTCAACACCGTATCCCCGCACCACAGATCATGCCAAAATTTTGTCCCACCCCAAAGAGACCTACAGGCTCGCAGGAGTACCACCCACCCCACAAACTGCCAAATTTGGAATCCACCGCAACTCTCCACCAAGCATCTCTCTGAATTCCATACCGCCACAACCATTTGCCTAACAAAGCGTGGTTGAACATCAACAAATTCCGAATACCTAGCCCCCCTTCTGAAATTGGGGTACAAACCTTTGACCAACTTACCAAGTGAAATTTTAACTCTTCACCCATCCCACCCCAAAGAAAATCCCGTTGTAACTTCTCTAAGCGAGTAGCAACACTCCCCGGGATAGGGAACAGAGACAAAATAAGTAGGCACATTGGCAAGAGTACTCTTAATAAGGGTGACTCTACCACCCTTGGAGAGGTATAACCTTTGCCAACTAGCCAGTCGATGCTCTATCTTCTCGATTGTGAAAAGTCCATGGGCCCATTGACACTCTCAAAAGACGCCTTGAAAGAGGAGAGGACATCATAGCTTATAAAGTGCCTAGGTGAAGGAAATCTTAGCGATGTGAGACACTTTAACAAGCCCCCTCACGTGTGACAACTAATGACCAAACACGTGGACAACAACAGGAGAGAAAGGCCCATCATTGCAAGAAACCTGTGACTCTGATACCATGTGAAAGTTCATTGAGCCTTACTCTTCCACAAAAAGCACCTTAAGGGAAGAGGTTTGCTCAAGGCTTATAAAGCTCACAACCCAGACATACCTTGGCAATGTGAGACTCTTAACACGGATCCTACTCAGCAGCCGCCACTACAGTTGACAAACCTTACACTACAGCCTCAACATCACTCGATGACAGCAGACAAGCCCTAGAACAACCAGCCGTGATTCAAGGGGATCCTTCTAACCAAGAACAGATTCTGATTTCCTCACCATATCAAACCTATAGCTAGCTATCTCTCATTATTATCTCATCCCTTTCCTATTGTACACTCAACGGCTATATTGCCTCCAGCTCATTTCCTCAAAAAGAAGAGTCTTCTCCATCTCTCTCGACATATCTACATATCTTCTCCATCCCCAGTATGTGGGAAGCCACCCCTCCCATCACAGCCTGCTGGTTAGAGACCGTTGTACCACAGCTTGAAGTGAGAACCTTCACCGGATCATTGGACAACTTCACTGGAGCCGAATTTCCTTTTGCCGGAAATGCTCCTTCTTGACACTGGCACTCGGACAGTCTTGTCCGTGGAATCTCCCTTCGACAAATCTCTCACCCATATAGGCAGCACCCTAGCAACTGGCCCTGAACACTCACCGAGATTTTCCTCCAGTGGTGGCAAATTCTTCAACAATACCTCTGCATAACTCCTCCTTCCCCTCAGTGCCTGAACCTCTGGAATTGCTACCACCCCATTGCCTCTTGTTTTGAATTGCTTGTTAACCGACTATAAAGCCGAACCAAAAAGGTCCCAGCCTTTTGCATTTCTTCCTTTTGGAATTAGGACCGCACCCCTTTTCCTTCCGCCGTCGTGTTCCTCAACCATCAAGAAGCCACCATGCCTATTAAAGCAATGCTGGGCAATGATCCTTGGGAACCCTGCTTGGGCTTGATTCCAAAATACCCGAGAGTCTTCTACTACCACCAACTCCTCAAAGATACGATCCAACCACACTATCTCATCTCTATCCATGAGAATAGACCTCAATTTTCCTCTGCAAATCTCACAAAGGCAGACCCCTGTTTCACCTCCAACGACTACCAGTTCAAAATCCTTGGATTCCACCGACCATCTTCTAGAAAAAACCATGATTACCTGAATAGAACAGCTGCTGAATACTAGCTTCCACCCACTCTGGCATAAAGCCCCACCAATCTTACCTCACGCACTCAACTTGCATTAAATTATAGACATAAAATAATTAAAATTAAAATTAAAAAATCAGTTGAACCTACACCCTGATTAGCCTCTAATCCTAGTGTCAAAACTCTCAAGAGAATTCATCCCAGACCCTCCTAATATTTTCCCACACACCAACCCTGTAAGACCCATTAACAGCATTTGAACACCACACTCCCCACACATCATATTTAATTTCCACAATAATTTTCCACAGAGCCTCTTTTTGCGGCATAAACATTAACCACTTCCCCAAAAGAAGGTTAAAAAGAAGCAAATTTCTAATGCCCAACCACCTAAGGAAATCAGAGTTCAAATCTTTGAGGAAATTACTAGATGGAATTTGAATTCATAACGAACTTTGCCCCAGAAAAAATCTCATTGTAGTTTCTCCATACAAATAGCAACACCAAGATGGAGGGGGAAAAGGGACAAAAAATAAATAGGAAAACTAAATAGAGTGCTTTTAATCAAAGTGATTCTACCACCCTTAGACAAATAAAGTCGTTTCCAACCAGCCAAACGTTGTTCCTTCTCAATAATACCATCCCAAATTGATTTTTCCTTGAAAGAAGCCCAAACAGAAGACCCAAGTATTTCATAGGCAAAGAAGAAATCCTACAACCAAGGATACAAGCCAGACCTTCAACATCTTCCACAACGCTAAGCGGGACTAACTCTGATTTAGCCAAATTAATTTTCAAACTTGACACAGCTTCAAAGCATAAGAAAAGACAACACAAATTACGAAGGTGATTTGGGTTTGCCTCACAGAAGAGGAAGGCGTCGTCCACAAATAGGAGATGAGACAAAATGAGCTCTCAGGATGTAAATATGCTAGAAGGCATCACTCAAATACCTAATATATTATTTTTGATAAGTAATCCAATCTCATTAAGAAGCACAGAGTGACGCAACCCATGTACACGGGAAATATTCAAGAGAAACACCCAATTAAAAAAGAGAACAAAAATCAAGAAATTCTAAGAAATTAGAGAAACAAGAACAATTGTAGGCAGCCGTCCAAACATAAAGAATTTGGGCATAATGGCTTTCAGTTCTGTCACCGTCTTCTTAGGAGTTTCCAGCATTGCATTCAAATACCTAATATATTATTCATAACATTAACAACGAATTCAGAGACTACTACTAAATCCTAGTTATGATGGCCTTTTATTCAAATCAATATATCTAATGTTAAGATCTTTTGACATTTCCTTATTTATAACAAATTATATGTACCTAATGGGTGAATTGTCACAACATAGTTTAGTCTGAGTATTCATGAAGTGCCATCCACCAGGGTGCTTAGTGAAAGCTAACACAACAGAGAAGCCAATTTACTAGGCTTTTCCAAAGATAGTCAAGAAGGGGATAATTTAGGTATTTCCTCTCTAATGGCTAATATTGCAAACTTGTGGGCTAGTCTTGAATGTGTCAATCAGTATGGCTCTCAAATCCATGAGGTCATGCCTTAAAGGACAATCGGATACTTCCACCTACCTTGGCAATGGCATGGGTATCTCCTACATTACTCTAAAACAAAAACTCCCTTTAGAGTCCCGTAGTTCTAAAGGATTTCTCAACATCCGGGGTCATTGAAGATCAGGTGTTTGTGGATATGTTCCCTCCGTGGAAATTGATAGAAACTAGCCTTTTCCTTGTTGAACTTTTGTGGACTTTTATTTCTTTCTCTGCCTCCCACATCATGGCTCAACCTCTAGTTTGGTTGTTTGTTGTCTCTCAAGATGTGAATTATTTATTTTCCCTTTTCCCTGTTTGATTGGTTTCAAAGTGTGATTGCCTGCCTTTTTATTGGGATTGTTTTGCATTTTGTGTCAATTGTTTTTGTTGCTTTAAACTCACTCATCAAAAGAAAGGGTAATATCCTCGTGGGACTCACAAGATTTCAAAGACAATAAACTATTAGAAAATTGTATGGCACAACATTATCTCTAACATGACAAATGATGAAGCAGGAAGGTTTTCTGGCTCATCTAGCATTTAATAGTCAGATGGGAGAACATTATCTCTAAAATGAAAATGATCAAGCAGGTATGTTTTCTGTCTCATCTAGCGGTTAATACTTATGAGATTAATTATTCCAGCTAGGGAGCTGTTTTCCTTAATGACTAAGCAATTTTGTGGGCTTTCTTTTCTTTTTTCCTTTCTTTTTCTCATACGCATATATAACTCATGCATATGAGATTGAACCCCAGACCTTTTTGTTGCGAGATAGCATAAAATTCCAACCTTCACCTTCTTATGATGCAATCTCATTATATTTCATTAATTATTGCTCCCATATGTCATTTAGCTCTTTGAGTGGTATCTTCTCATAAATAAGGCTCACTAATCTGCCTCCATCTAGACTATGAAATCAATATTCATCCTAACAGGTAGAAGTTAGTGCCAGAATCTCTGCCAGAATCTCAACCTGTACACCGAGGTACTCAGTCGTGGAAAGTTGTTAAGAAGGATAACAGAATTTTCTTACCTTTTCTTTTGGAATACCAATAACAGATGCAACATATTCGGCAGTACTTCTCTTGTCCCCAGACAGCATGTATGTGTCAATTCCCTGCCTAGACAAAGATTCAACCACGAATCCAGCATCTTCCCTGATTTGATCCTCAAAATAAATAAGACCAACAACAGAGTTATCTACTCCAACAAAGACGGAGGACTGATTCTTAGGCTCTTCCACTTCTTGAAATGGATTCTCATTAGCTCCTTGCCTGCAGGAGAAAAAATATTACGTGATTCAAACTCAAAAAAAAGTCTAAAACTGTGAGGGTGTCTCTCTATATATATACACATAAGATACCAAGGATGACAAAGTTAAGTTGATTCCATATCTCATATCATGTTCTCACATGGATCATCATCGCTAAATAGCATCTTCATTCTAATTATAAAATCCTAGATTTCGGGCACACATTATTTTTTATAAACATAAGCAAATTCATTAAAAGCAGAAGTAGTGCAACCCAAGTACATACGACGTATGCAAGAGGAGAACACCCAAATTAGATCAATAACAATGAAAGAGAGCACATTAATCTACAAACTTAGAAATATTGAGAAGGGCGTTAACACAGATCCACTCAAAGATTGATTTCAGAAATCAAAGTTGTAGCTCCAAACTCATCTTCTATCAAGCGAGAAGGGATTTCATTCCATACAATGTTTAGAACACTCCCACAAAATCTTCATTTCCAATACATCAAGAGCTCTACCAGTCGTCCAGACATAACCCACTCTACTCTAAACATTTGAAACACCATATTCCACAACTCTCTCAAAATATCACAATGAAGAAAAAGATGATCCGGAGTTTCTCAACTTTTTTTACACATAACTCCAATCCGTCACTATCATGTGACGCTTGTGAAGATTATCCATAGTGAGAATTTTTTCTATGGATGTTGTCCAAGTGAAGACCTTATCTTCCTCTGCCTAACGGAATATTGAGCATTGAATAGTGAGGAAACAAAATCCAACTCCCAATCATAATCCAACCTGAAAAAAAAAAAATCATGTCCCAATGCACTCTGTAATTATGAGCGACCATGTGGTTAGCCACCAAAGCATCCATGTCCCTTGCAATACAAAATTACTCTGGTAAGGTTTTCGTTAGAGAACGATTCCAACACCAAACATCATTTCAAAACCTAGTCTTTGCGTCATTACCCACCTAGATCCTAACAAAACTAGAAAAGGCATCCCAACCTCTCATAATATGTTCTCAAAGACTCACCCCATATGGCCTGGTAACAACATTAGAAAACACCAACCACCTGCCTGACTACCATATTTTTTTTATCCACTATCTATCTCCAATAAGTCCCCACTCTCCACAACCACTTCGCAAAGAAAGCCTGATTAAAAGGGAGCAAACTCCTTATTCCCAATCTTCCAAGATGAAAGGGAGTACATACCATTTTTCCAATGAACAAGATGATACTTATGCTCCGTTTGTTTGGGCAGAAAATATTGGAAAATATTTTCAGTATTTTCCGGTATTTGGTGCAACCGAAAATGAAGGTCAATAAAAATCATTTTCAGTATTTTCAGGTCTTTAACTTTTGGAAAACAATTTACGGTTTTAAAAATCATAAATTGTTTTCTAAATTCAAACTCTTCATTCTTGCACGCACGTTCGTGAGAATTCGCCGCCGCCAGAAATTAGAGTTTGTTGGCGGCCCGAATTTGCGCCAAAGGTTTCCGAATTTTGGGATCCGGGCACCGGAATCAGGCCACACAGACCGCCGGACCATTGTCGCCGGAATCCGGCAACTTTTGCTGGATTCCGGTCATTGTCGTCGGAATCCAGCTAGCCGGTGCTAGAATATGGCCATTTGCATCGGATTCTGGCCGGAACCCGGCTGTACTGTGCCAAATTCCGACGAAAGTGGCCGGAATCTGGCATTTGAGTCGAATTCTGGCCCCATCGCTGGAATTTGGCAATAGTAGCCAGATTCTGGCGAATCTAGCCGTAATTTGGCCAGTGCTGCCGGATGTCGACCACAATTGTTGGAATTTTGTCACCAACGGTTTTTTGCTATTAGTAATTTTTTCGTACGAGTCAAACACCGAAAAATATTTTCAAGAAAATCATTTTTTTTTTTTTATGGAAAAACATTTTACGTCGAAACAAATAGAGCATTAAGTCATTATCCAATCCACCCCACAAGAAATCCCTCTGTAATTTTTTCAATTGATTAGCAACACTTACCAGGATAGGGAAAAGAGAAATGAAATACGTGGAAAGGTTGGAAAGTGTGCTTTTGATCACGTTAACCAACTACCCTTAGACAAATAGAGCCTTTTCCACCCTGCTAATCTTCTCTCCATTTTCTCAATAATTGTATCCCAAATAAATTTGACCTGAAAAGGAGCAATTAGAGGGTGACCCAAATACTTCAGGGGCAGAGACGAAACCCTACAACCCAAAAGACAAGTCAAGCCATTCACATTCAGCACAATACCAACCAGGACTAATTCAGATTTAGACAAATGATCTTCAGTCCGGAAGCAGCTTGAAAACAAAGGAGAACACATCTTAGGTACCAACAATTATCTAGTGCAACCCCACCAAAGATAAGGAAATCGTCCGCAAATAGAAGATGAGAGACTGATAAAGAGTCATCATTCCTAGCCCCCATAGAAAAACCTGAAATAAAGTCCCCATTCACAGCAACAAACATCAACTGACTTAGAGCTTCTGTAACAATCACAAAATGGATGGGCGACAGAGGGGTTACCTTGTCTTAAACCACGAGAGCAATTGAAAAAACCATTGGGAGTATCATTAATCAGAATAGAGAACCGAACAGTGGATCTGCAGTGTGCAATCCATCTCCGCCATTTCTCCCCAAATCCACTTCTCCTTAACATATATAACAAGAAACCTCAACTAAGGTGGTCGTAGACTCGTAGGCCTTCTCTAAATTCAATTTACATAACACTCTCGGCTCTCCAGATTTGAGACGACTATGAAAGCATTCGTTGGCGATGAGAACGGAATCTAGGATTTGACGACTTCTAATAAACACATTCTGAGACTTTGAGATGATGTTCTCCAAAACAGTTTTCAATCTATTAGCTAGACCCTTCGATATAATATTATAGATGCCACTAACTAGATTAATAGGGAGAAACTTTTTAACCTCAATAGCCCCTACTTTCTTAAGAATAAGATAAATGACAGTCGCATTCAAACTTTTCTCGAACTTAGCAAGTGCATGGACTTTGAGATGTTCTCCAAAACAATTTTCAATCTATTAGCATGACCCTTCGATATAATTTTATAGATGCCACTAACTAGACTAATAGGGAGAAATTTTTTAACCTCAACAGCCCCTACTGTCTTAAGAATAAGATAAATGACAGTCGCATTCAAACTTTTCTCGAACTTAGCACGCGCATGGAACTCAAGAAAGAGTTTCATATAGATCCAACTCATGACGAGCATAATAAAAGTTTGCTCACTAATAGGATGAAAAAGGATCTGGATCACTCTCATACATAATGAAACCAATTAATTTAACATTAATTAAATGGTGTAACTCAATGATTATACCACACAATAAAGAATTTCTTCCGTGAAATCGCTGCATTTCACTATCCCGACGCCAAACAAATCGAAGAACCTAAAACTGGCCATCCAAGTTTGTTGCTGTTTGAAGAACATCCACTCTTCAGGTAGCAAATCAAGAAAAAGTTGTAAAGATTAAGTTAGAATGAGCTTCCTATAGAACTTCCAAAACCCTCCGTCCCATTTTGTTTGTTCACCATTGCTTTTTTGGATGTCTCAAGAGTGCTTGTCCACTCTGCAAAGTTTGTTATATATCCAAGAGCCCCATTATATTTGCTTTTTGATAGGTAATCAGAAAATTTTATAAAAAGCATAAAGGGGCCCCTGAGCATATAAAAAGTATACAAAAAGGACATCAAAACAGAAAAAAAAAAAAAAAAAAAAAAGAAAAAAAAAAAAAAGAAAGAAAGAAAGAGGAACACCCACAAAGCCCAAAAAAGGAGGAAACTCAAACACCCTAACAGGGACCAACCGTCAACCCAGAGAACATTACAACATGGCACGGGCACTCTTGCCTATACCCCAGCTAGAAGCATAGTGCCTAGCATCAAAATTGATTGAACACTCTAAGTTATTCAACTCCCTTCTCCCTTTAAGCTTATGAGTGGAAATTAAAACCTCTTGACGCTGCTCTTCATCAACCTTTTTTTTTTTTTTTTGATAAGTAAAAAATTCATTAAAAAGCACAAAGGACTGCTCTTCATCATCTTGAGCCATGAATTCCACAAAAACCCTTCTCATTCCCCTTGTGGGAGACCCCAGAGTTTGATAGCAGAACCTAGCATCTATCTCAGCCCTGGGAAAACAAGCCACCCATTTAGAATCAACTCCACTCGAGGATTCACCTACCTCAAAAGAAAGCGACAGATGAAGAGGGGCAGCTAAACCCATCATCTTCACATTCACATATGGGGCCGAGGAGAGAGGAGACCTCCCCAATCCCGGCGAAGATAGAGGACCAACGATGTCACCAAGCAAAGACTGACCAGTCGTAGGAAGGGTCACACCGCTTGGGAGAGGGAAGCCACATCGAAGAAGAGGCTTTCTTACCGCAACTTGAAGATGCACTGGCGCAGACACGGCCCCAGCCTACGGTGGAAATCGTTGACCCATAGACGAAGGAGGGACGCTAATCACTGCCACAGACTCGGCGAATAAGGACATGTTCAGCTGCGTACCTTTCAGCTTCTGAGAATACCTCAGAAGCAGCTTGGATTTCGATGGGTATATAGGCGGCCCGGACTCCAACATCACTGGGAGAGAGAGGCGAAGTCTATTACCAAGCTCCACCTCCCCAGAAGAAGAACCATCGGAAAACGCCTAACTCAGAGACGTCTCTGGTGAAGAGAGCTGACAATCCTGCGAAGGACACACGCAGAACTGCAGAATCAAGACCCATCTCCGGAATTGCAGAGACCAAAACCGACTTGGGTTTGGCTTTAAAAACAAACCTAGGCTTAAGAGGGAAAACCCGGCCTTTTGGCTTGCGAGGAGGCCCACAACGGAAGCTGCCCAACTCCTCCAGCCCACCCAAAACATTAAGCACAGCCTGCTCCACCTCCAACCTCAAGTCCAAAATTCTGGCCTTTCTAGCCCTAAAAGGAAGGAACTCTTCCTCTTTCCAGAAGCACTGCCAGCCCCTGCATTTTCAGCTTCGAGAGAGCAAGACACGCCAAAATCTGCAACAGCAATGTAACCCTCAGCAAACCCCAAACGAGAAACAAACAGATTAGCCCACAGAACTCCATCAAAGGACTGCTTAATACCCAGCAGACTAACAATTCCTGCCATTGAAGTTTCAATCTCAGTAATCCTAATCCAAGCATCAGCTCACAGCACAACCGCAACGACAGAGCTCCCCCCACCCAACTCAGGCCAAGCCTTCATCCCCAGACTTCTTCACCGCCGGAGGAGATACGAACATAGCCGAGGGAGCAATCATGGCTTCAAGAAAGTCCACCGCCTTGGTCAGCTCCCATGCAACCTGGCTCCAACCCCCGCCCTTCACGCCCCTCGGGCAGGAGAATGAACCATTTTCGGCCACCCTTTGCAAATACCGCCAACTCCAAGAAACGACCGGCCCTATTACCACCTCGCCTCACGATCAAGACCTGTAGACCCTCACAGAAAGATTTAACGAAGTTCTGCACCCCAGGATTTCGCAGCGCTAATTCCACCATCTCTACCAGCCAAACGGTGCACTGGACGCCCAAAAGCACTACTCTGGTAAAGCCCTTTCTTCTTTCTTCCAACCAGACCACCACATCAACTTCCTTCATTGAGAAGACAAAGGTCTTCGCCTCCACAAAAAACCGCCACTCCATAACCCCTTCACACACAAAACCTAGATGCTCCAAGCGCTTCTTCAACGCCGCTCACATCGATGCCGGCGATAAGGATGAAACTGTGAGACCACCAACAGAAGCCTACCCTTCACGCCAAGAACTGAGGACCAGAGCCTGCCGCTCTCTAAATGGAGGGGCTTCCGCTCACATCAACACCGGCGAGTAGAACCAGTCCGCAAGAAAGGAGACGATGAATAGATCCCTGACCGCCAGTGCCTTACGCATTGAAAGGAGGCGAACCGGCGTTGAGACGTAGCTGGATGCGACTTCACGCGCTGCCACTAGATGTGAGAGAGAGAAACGAGAAAGGACGAGTCCAGGACAACTTACCGAGCTCCCCATTATATTTAAGAAGGAATAGAAAATTTATTTGAACTTGAACAGGTTAAGAAATCTTTAAAAAAGAACTTTAACAGTGTCATTTGAATGCAATAATAGAATGGTCTTGTAAAATAGTCTGGATCTAAAAGATGGACAAACTAAATGTGACAGAATAGTAGTATTTGCAAAGCAAAGAAAAAAAAAAATGAAAGAGAGGGAGAGAGAAAGAAAAAGAAGAAAAGAAGAAACAAGTGTCACAAAGCAATCAGGTAGATGCAGAATAGCAGATGGCATGCAGTGCAGAATCCATTGCTATAAACCAGAATGAAATGAAAAGGATTGCGGTATTTTCTACAGCGAAGCACTGCCACATGTAATAGAAAGGACAAATGACTACACTACCTTCGAATCCAGTCCAATGTGCCAACAGAGACCTTTTTGTTCCCAATAATGGCTACTGTACCAGACCCAGGTTCTTCCATGAATGTTCCATCCACCACCTACAAAAATAGCTTCTTAGACAATAAATAAACAAGCATGATTTCATTAAAATAAAATGATGACTGACTAAAGCTTAAAACCCAACAATGCATGTCCTATAAACCACGTAAATCTGTTCTAGAACACCCTGTAGTGACAATTAGCCAAAAAAAAGAAAAGAAAAGAAAAAAGAGACAAAACAAAGATACCAAACAGCGAATGAAGGGTGGACTGAAACCCATCCGAGAAGAACTTCTATGAAAAATCGACTTGATTTCTCCCATGGACTTCTCTAAACCTTCAAGTGCCCTTTTGTTTCCCTCAACAAATGCACTACATAAGACATGAAGAGGTTTCTCTGCTTGTCACTTGGCTCCACCCACCCTTGAACTTCTGCTAATTCAGCATTGATTTAGGCATAAGCGAATGCATCCAAAATAGTTTAAAAACCAAGGACCAAAGTCACAAGCAACAGCCCAATGGAGGAGCAAATGATCATCAGTTCGATCATCCTTGCATGTGTAACACCAACTAAGAATACAACTCTTCGTGTAACGCAAATTATCATCCGTCAAATTGTGTCCCAAGGAAAGAGATCATAGAACGAGTTCTTGCACACCAAATGCTCTTCTACAGAAAATTCTTCTTTGCCAAAATTGAACATAAAAAACCTGCAATGCTCCTCAACTTCCAGTACCTCAAAGTATGCTCCCAACTCCACTCATCTATAAAGCATATTGTATCCTACCTCCCAATCTTTTCTTGATAAGTAAAAAACCAATCTCATTGAAAGCGTAAGGCGCCCTTAAGTACATAGGAAGTATACAAAGGAACTACCTAACTAGAAAGGGCAAAACAAAAAAAAGTCACTAAAACTAATCGATAGATGAGACACATATGCTGACATCCAAAGATACAGAAAACATAGAAATAATTTCCCCCATAGTCCTCTCCCTGTCCTGAAAGTTTCCATCATTCATTTCCATCAATAAACACAAAAAGAGGCACGTATGTACAACTTTCCACACCACAACACTCATTGGCTTGCCAGAGGACCACCAGCAGTCATACAGGTCAATAACATGTCTAAGCATAACGATTGAAAAAAAACTCTAAATAGCGGAAGCCACATCGCAATGAAGAAGGTGGTCCAAAGATTCCTCATTCCTCTTGCACATGCAAAATCTATCCCTCACGATGACGTGCCGCGGCCTAAGATTATCCAAGGTAAGGATTTTGCCTAGAGCAGCCAACCAAACAAAAAAGGCTGCCCTCGAAGGAGCCTGAGTCCACCAAACACTGTTCCAAGGGAAGCTGCTGCCTTCATAAGAAGTCGGAGAGCAGTAAAAGGATTTAACCTTGAACAATCCTCTTTTGGAAGGATTCCACCACAGCTTATGGAATGCAACACCTGGAAAAAAGAGGCAGAGACACCTACCTCCCAATCATGTGCTACTCTAGTGAAGCTCACGTTCCACTAGTTGGAACCGCCCAAAAACTCCAAATTAGCCACAATAGAGGCGTCCTTCGCCCAAGCAAGACCATATAAAACCGGGAAAGCTACGCTTAGAGCCGCTTCCCCACACCACTAGTCATGCCAAAAGCTAATCATAAACCCATCCCCCACCTTAAATCTAGTAAAGTTGGAAAAATTTTCCCACCCTTTCTTGATATTCTTCCACAACCCCACCCCACCCCAAAGACTCATGCAGGCTCAAGAGAGCACCACCCTCCCCATAAACTGCCAAATTTAGAGTCCTCCACTACTCTCCACCAAGCCTCTCTCTTAAGCCCATAGCGCCACAACCATTTACCTAAGAGAGCACGATAAAACACCATCAAATTCCTGATACCCAACCCTCCCTCATAGAACAAACCTTAGACTCAGAAACAAAGCTTCCCACTCCGGAGAGATAAGGAATCTATCAATCCTGGACCACACGGGGAGATCACATGAAATCGGCCATGTATAGGCACCACCACCAAGAGGAAGGTCCATTAGACATTGATCAGAAATAAAATCAAAGAACTCCATCATGGCAAAACATAAACGAGCCGCACCCGACCTTTCACTTGGAAAGCGAGTGACATTAAAATCCCCCTCAATACACTAAGGCAAGTTCCACCAATTGAGCAAGCCAGCTAGTTCAGCTCATAAAAGCCTTCTATCCCTATCCGAATTAGGGCCATAAACACCTGCAAAGGCCCAGGTGGAATGACTAGCAATGTTCTTGAAGGAAACAGCCAGGGAGTAGACCCCCACACACTCAACAACCTTCTCCACCACCCTTTTTCCCACATGATCATGATACCCCTGAAGCCCCAACTGGAATCCAAACAACACCAATCCACATGAGTGCAACCCCATAAACTACGTACAATACTATGCGACATAGCATCAGGCTTGGTTTCTTGAAGGCAAACAATGCCCACCTTCCAATTTCTGAGCAAATTTCTAACTTTCGGACATTTAGTCCTCTCATTCAACCCTCTCACATTCCAGGAAAGAATCCTTGGCTTGATAAAAACACAGGACATGCCCTCACATTGCCTTTACCACAACTAGAGCACCTACCAAAAGCATCGTAGTTAATTAAAGACTCTAAATTCTTGAGCTCCCTTCTAGCTTTCGAACAACGTTTGGACAGGGCAGCAATCACCTCGAGCCGGCATTCCTCTTCAAGAAAGGTCTAGACGGCCAAAAGCTGATCCTTATGTCCCTCACACAAGATCCCCACCTTCGCACACTGCACAACCCAATAAGAGTTTCCCGGTTCACCCATTGAACATGGAGAATAAGAACCCAAAAGAGAAAGTAGATAGCCTTCTCCATCCCTATCAAACTCATCCCCAAGGCACAAAGTACCAATGCTAACTTCCTCTTCAAGAATTTGATCACCCTACTAAGATGAAGCCAATACAAAGAGCAGCCCAGGAGACACGATACAGGGATCATGAGCATCAAAACCCACCTTATCTTGCGAGCCCAGCTTATCCCCACTGTCTGGCACCATAGAGGTTGAAGAGGACTCCACCAACTCAAACTTAGCCCAGAAACCCTTGAAAGAATCATGCCCTGTTACCCGAGTAACACCCAAAGAGGAACCCATGGCTGGAAATGACTGTGCTATAGGACCACTAGCGGGAACATACCTTGGCGAAGGAGACCCAGCCTGCCGAATATCAACACTGGTGATTGTAGTGACTAGGACTCCCTCTGGCGAGGTCTGGGCTCCGAGCAAACCATTCGGCAGAAGCAAGAAAGGACCACCTGCGATATATGTCCTCATTGAAGAAGACCCAGCCTGCCGGACGTCGAGATTCGCAGTCGTTGAGACGACCACTACTCTCTGCAATGGCTGAACTATGGGCTTAACACACGGCAGAACCAGAACAGGGCCACTGGCACCCTCTGGCCTTGCCAGAGAAGACCCATCAAGCGAAACATCACCAAACAGCCTTTGGGACAAGAACCACCTCCGGTGAAAATTCCAGCGGAACAGAACAATAATTGGGAGAGCTAGTAACCCCGCAACCCACGCCAATACTCGGCAAGGACACAAGCTCAGTATTGGGTTTGGGATTACACAAGGGCCTAGATTCACTTTTGAGACCTATCTCTTCCCTACCTTCTTAGGGCATTCATAGGAGCTTCCCTATAATGGTTCTGTTCCCTAAATTTTAGAAAAAATTTCAAGAAAGTCACAAAATGCCACCCACAGCAGCTTTTCTATATTTTTCTGTTCCTTGGGAATGCTACAGTGCTTCCCAATGCTTCATCCTTATTAAATTCATAAAAAATTCTCTCTCCTCTCACATCTGCCTCATCTCCTTTCTTCTTCTTCATTCTTTTTTTTTCTTCATCCAAACCCACCATTTTCCTTACTCTTCTTGTGAGAACACTGAATTCAAATCCTCCGAACTCTGGCACATTCGTTCTCGTCGTGATCAGGTACGTCACGTACATACCACCACCCGACACGATCAAATTTGAAGCCTCCTACTCTTTTTGCGGATTCGACACCGTGATTTTAATGTACTCCAAGCTCGCCGCCGCCGAGGACGAGCCCAGCGATCTTGAAAACCTCCCGGAATTGTTCGAATTCCAGCTAGGGCTCTCGACACCGTTGACATCCCTGAAGTGATCACCGTCGAACAGACTGAAGATCACGTCGGCATAAGCTGGTGGCTCGATATACGAGCTCTTCGTCGGCCCGCTAGGGATTTTGAGATCCCGGTACGGCAGGGGGGAGAGAAGAGGATCAGATTTAGTGGGGTGTATTTTGAGAGACAAGGAAGAGCTGAAACATAAAAACGATGGGTGGGGTTGGAGCGTGTGGGATTTTTAGCTGGGAGCTCTGTGACTCTGTAAATAAAAAAAGCTAGAGAAAGAAAGAGGCTTGAGGGACAAAGACGAGAGAAGGTGGAGATGAGAGAGAGAGAGTGAGAGAAGATGAAGACGGTAAAGAGAGAATAAAAAAATATATATATATTAGTTTATGGAATAAAGTAAAAAAAAAATATTGTTTTAATGATATAGAGAAATGTAAAGGGAATCTGTTGTGAGGTGTACTTTGATAGAGAAGCAAAAAGTGATTTTGTTCACTATATTTAGGGAAAATGGTTGGGAAGCTGCTGGGAATGCTCTTATGCCCAGCACAATTGAGCTTATTGGCAAGCCCAAACTTCTCTAGCCCTTCTAGAATACTCAGCAAAGCTCGATCCACCTCAGTCTCTAAACTCACGAGTTGTCCCTTCCATGTCCAAAGGAGAGATTGTAGCTTCCCCTTTCCTATCAACCTGCCCTCCCCCACGTTTTCAACACTAGAATGACAAGCTAACTTGCCTTGAGCAAAGGAACTAAGCATGGCGTTAAAATGAGGCAGACCCAGCAGATAATCAGCGTCAATAAGGTCCTTTCCCAACGGGTCCCCTAGCTGTACCGTGGGTGCCTCCTCCGACCTCAGCACCTATGCATAAGATGGTGCACCAGCTTCACCGATAGTCCCAATCCCTCCAGTAAGTGCAGCAAACCCACCCCTGGCCCACCTTTCTTCCCAGACTTCTTCTTCGCTGGAGAAGAAGGAACAGGCCCAAACCCAACCGAGGCTTCAAAAAAAGCTTTCAGATTACCCATAAGAACATCATAAATTATCTATTAATTCATAAATTAAAATCATTCGATACTCCACAGGAATGTTGGATCCTGGTGGTGGCCAGATGGTGCAATTGCAATGACTTTGCGGGTGGATAAACCTTCAGGAAAGAAAATAAGATTATATTTTTCGAGTGGAGATTAAGGTTGGTAGTAGCTGCCTGAAGGTTTTCAGATCTGATTGTCAGGAACAATGTTCAGGTGAAATCCCAATGGAAGTATTTTGGAAGCCTAAAAAATATACTGCTCAAAGTGTGCACGGACACATATCACAGATAAAATACGAAAGGTCATTAAAAATAGGTTTGAGAGAAAATAATGGCACATATAGAAATAGATGAGGTTCAATCATCAGAGAAGTTACTTCTGAAGGAAACCAAAAATGCAGTGGAAGGGCAATTAATTGGGTGTTAGCCTAATCAAGTTCCTCCTTTTTGAAGAAAATAATGCTGAGGTTAAAAAAGAAGAGAGCAGTAGAGAAGAGAACGAAGGCACAGCATAGCATAATAAGGAAGATGACTTTATCAAAGAAAATGACTATGAATAAGAAGATAAATGATGTAGCTAAGAGAGCTTAGAAGAAAACAAACAAAAAGAAGACAGCAAAAAGAAAGGGTAGATAGTGCATATCATGAAAGATTTCTGTCCATTTTGTAAATTCTGGATTTAGTTCTGATATTTCTTGATTTTACTTGAGTTCTAATTGTCGCTCGATGGGGTTTCTGTTGTTTCATATGTTTACCTAATGTGTTGGGTCATAAAACCTTTTCCTTCTTGGTTTTAAAATCATATGGTCCCAAGCTTGGTAGCTTGGTAGGCTTCTTGTAGCCTACATCATTAAAGACATGCACACACACATTACATAAATAAAGAAAAAAATAAAAAATAAAAATAACTGCTCCCCCAATCCGGAAGAATAATTTTACAAGCTTTCTCCAAATACAGCCGAAACAACTTATATGAATTTCTCAAAATCATTTATAAGTTTACCTCAAAACAATTTCAAAATTATAGAAGTTGAGATGTTATAATATTGTCCACTGCTGCCAATAGATAAACTTAAAAGAAGATCAAGTCTAGCAATTTATGGTTCACGTCATAATATTCCAAACTAAATAAATTTGAAAGATTAAACAACAGTTGCACGGTCTACATATGATACACATTTAAAAAGAATTTAATCAAGCTGGACTGTATAAGGTCTACAATTAGAAAGAAGTTAAAAAGAAAGATAAATGGAAACACATGTTCGTCAAGCCACAAAAGAATGTACCTTTGCATTCTGACAATTAACAGCCCGAGCAGCTTCCACAATTGCTTTCCCAACTGGATGAACTGTATTTAACTCTACACCAGCTGCTAACTTCAGAACCTCAACTTCGGACCAGGTATGATGGGAATTTTCTCTGTATCAGAACAAGTAGCTCATTGTTATCTAAATTGGCAAAACCTAGTGATCAATGACATTCTCCTTACTTTCAGATGTATCATCTTTCTTCAATGAACATTTAGCGCTTGAGCTTCGCAGCTATAGAGAGGTAAGCTATTTCTTAGCTGTATTAAGTGACTCCATATGTATCTATAGAATGCACTAATATTTTAAACAAGCCTAGCAGTTTTCTTATACCTTTCAGTGATTCTTAGCCCCAGAAACTTCTAAAGACGTATTCACTAAGGAGTTCAGTTAGTCCTTGTGTAATATGCTAGCATCAAAGAAAATTGACCGAACAGGTTGGAAATACTCCATCATTATCGCTATTTGGACACCTGACTGAAACAGTAAAATACTCACTGCCACAAGACAAGTGACCATAAGCACATCATAACTTATTTATTAATTCATAAATTAAAATCAACCGTCAAATGGTTCTAAAGCTTATGATTGTGTACAGGAAAATGTAAAACGAGAAGTGATAATGAATTCCCATTGTATAATAAGATTTAGGGGTAATTAACTTTTTCCCCCATGAACTACCAACTCGACCAAAATAGAGCATTCAACTACTAAAGACAACCATTTTCCCCCCTTCCGTCAGTTAGAGGGATTAAAAGAAACAGTCAACGGGTCATGTGCCGTTTTACATGGGGGCATGTTGGAAGATAGTGGTAGTTTATGGGGGGAAAGAGGAAGATGGTGGTAGTTCATGGGGGGAAAAGAGGAAGAAAATGAGGGTAAAACGTCGTGTGACGGTCACGTGACCCGTTGACCATTTGTTTTAACCCCATTGACTGACGGAAGGGGGGAAAAGGGTTGTCTTTGGTAGTTGAATGCTCTATTTTGGTCGCGTTGGTAGTTCATGGGGGCATCGCGCATTTTTTGGTAGTTCATGGGGGGAAAAGATAATTACCCATAAGATTTATTTGAAGAAAATAATCCTAAAAGAACATATTCAAGGTTTATGCCTCAAAAAAGCATATAAAATTTACTTTTCTCATTACGTTTTAGTGAAATGTAACCATAAATTATAGAAATCGAGAAACTGGTTTCTTGAGCAATATCATAGATAGAAACAAATGACAAAGACTTAGTTGAGCTGATTATATAAACATCACCTTTTTTGGGTGCACAAACAAGTCTCAATCCTTTTTTTTTTTGATAAGTAATAGCAATTTATTGAAAAGCGCTAAGGGGCGCATCCTTTATACACGGGAAGTATACAAGAGAGCCCTTAAACGGGTCGAACAGAAAGTATATTTAAAAAGTCTACAAATAAAGACACTCAAACAATGATGTGGCGCTATCCAAGAATATAAAGTGTTGAGCAACCGCTTCCGTAGCTCCACCATAGGTATCTCTACATCTTCAAACAGACGAGCATTCCGCTCCCTCCAAATACACCACAGCAAGCAAAGAGGAGCTAACCGCCAAACCTCTTTCGCATGCCGACTCCCACTTGCCGCCCCCCAACTAGTCAATAACTCCAACACCGATTGTGGCATAACCCACTCAACCCCAAATAAATTAAGAACGTAGCTCCATAGGGCCCGGGCTACCTCACAATGAAGCAACAAGTGATCAATAAACTCCCCACTCTTCTTGCATAGACAACACCACTCCATTACTATTACATTCCTCTTACGCAAGTTATCATGTGCCAAAATTTTGCCCAAAGCTGCTGACCATACGAAGAAAGCCACCCTAGTTGGAGCCTTAACACGCCAAATATTTTTCCAAGGAAAAGAAGGAAGAGATGGGCCATCTTTCCTACAGAGCTCTTCATAGAAGAATCTCACCTCAAATAAACCTTTTTTAGAGGGATTCCACACTAATCTATCACCCTCACCATGACGAATCGAAGTAGAATATAATCGGTCGAAGAAAGAGAGGACCATGTCCATCTCCCAATTCTGGATTTGTCTTGTGAAGAGAACATTCCACTGAATTACACCATTATGGACCATCAAATTATCCGCCACCATCGCGTCTTTGTTCCTTACAAAACAAAAAAGAGCTGGAAAGCATTGCTTCAAGGAACTATCCCCACACCACCGGTCATGCCAAAAGCTAATGTTAGATCCACTCCCCACTTCAAAACGAACAAAATAGCGAAAATTCTCCCACCACCTCCTTATATGTTTCCATACACCCACTCCAAAGGAACCCAAGACCTCTTTCGAGCACCACCCGCCCTTAAGACTCTGAAATTTGGCATCAATCACCAAACGCCATAAAGCCTCTCTCTCCCTACCATATCTCCATAACCATTTACCCAAAAGCACTCGATTGAACTGGATGAGATTGTGAACTCCCAACCCACCTGCATACAAAGGTGTACAAATCTTGTTCCAACTCACAAGATGGAATTTTTTCTCATCACCAATGCCTCCCTAAAGAAAATCCTTTTGAATTTTATGAAGACGATTAGCCACCCTCACTAGCAAAGGAAACAAAGATAGGTAATAAGTAGGAATATTAGAGAGCGTGCTTTTGATAAGAGTCAACCGGGCACCCTTCAACAAGTACATCCGCTTCCAACCCGCCAACCTCCTTTCCATTTTTTCAATAACGCCATTCCAAATAGAGATGGACTTGTAAGAAGCACCCAACGGCAAACCCAAGTAAGTCATAGGCAAAGAGGCAACCCTACAACCAAGAAGATTGGCCAACCTTTCGACATCCTCTACTCCACCAATTGGGACAATTTCTGATTTTCCTAAATTTATTCTCAACCCAGAAGCTGCCTCGAAACCTAAGAAGATACATCTCAGATGGCGAATTTGTTCTTCTTGGGCACCACAAAAGATCAAAGTATCATCAGCAAACAGCAGGTGGTTCACAACTAGGGCCTCTGAATCTCTGGAACACACTGAGAACCCTGTCAAATTACCCTGGTCCAACGCGGCAGTCAACATCCGACTCAACGCCTCCATAACCACCACAAACAACAACGGAGAAAGAGGATCTCCTTGTCTCAATCCACGAGAGCTATTAAAGAAACCCGAAGGGGTTCCATTAACAAGAATAGAGAATCTCACCGTTGAAATACAAAAACGTATCCAATCCCTCCATTTTTCCCCCAAACCACATCTTTGAAGCAAATAGAGCAAGAACTCCCAATTCACATGATCATAAGCCTTCTCCAAATCTAGCTTACACAGGAGTCCAGGTTCCCCCGATCGAATATGACTATCCACACATTCATTTGCAATAAGCACAGAGTCTAATATTTGTCGACCTCCAATAAACGCATTCTGAGTGTTGGAGATAATCTTACCCACAACGGACTTAAATCTGTTGGCAAGGACCTTTGAGATAATCTTGTAAACCCCCCCTACCAAGCTAATAGGGCGAAAGTCTCTGACATCCATGGCACCAGTCTTCTTAGGAATCAAAGAGACAAAGGTAGCATTCAAGCTCTTATCAAACTTTCCTCGAGCATGAAATTCTGCAAAAACATCCATAATGTCAGTTTTTAAAAAATCCCAACACTTCTGAAAGAAAGCCGCAGTGAAACCGTCCGGACCCGGCGCCTTGTCTCCATTCAAATCCCTGATAACATCCCACACCTCCTTCTCCTCAAAAGCTCTTTCTAGCCAAATGCTCTCCTCCGCATCAATGGATAAAAAAGATAGGCCCTCCACCCTAGGCCGCCACGAGCAATTCTCCAAATACAAATTACTGTAGAAGTGAACTAAGTGCTCCTTAATCTCCGCAGGATTTCTGGAAATAATACCGTTAATACTCATAGAGTCCACTTGGTTGAATTTACGGTGTGAGTTGGCTACACTGTGAAAGAATTTTGTGTTCTTATCCCCCTCCTTTAACCACAAAGCTCTAGACTTTTGCCTCCAGCTTGTTTCCTCAAAAAGAAGGGTCTTCTCCATCTCTCTCGCCATATCAACCCTTCGAATTTTATCTTCCTCCTCTAGGCCACGCTGTTCTTCGATTAACTCCAGCTCTCGAATACCCTCCATTAATTCTTTCTTCTTCTTCCCTAAATCACCAAACACTTCTTCATTCCATTTCTTCAAATCAGCCTTCAAGGCCTTCAGTTTATTGGCCAAAATGAAGCTAGGAAGACCAGAAAATTCATAAGACATCCACCACTTTTTCACCTGCTCAACAAAACCCTCGTATTTCAGCCACATGTCCTCAAACTTAAAATACCTGTTTCCTCCTCTATTTGTCCCACAGTCCAATAACAAAGGAAAATGATCGGATAAAATTCTTGTCAACCTCCTCTGCGATACTTCAGGAAAACGATCCTCCCACTCCGGAGAAATTAAGAACCTATCTATTCTCGACCAAGTTTGATCTTCCTGACCATTCGACCAAGTAATTAGTGAAGTAATAACGTATGCAGATCACCAAAAAAATAAAAGCAAAAATAATACAACAGATTTTATCTACAATAAAAACAGAAGAGTGATTCAATCCACCTAAGCACCTTTTCATTTTACTTTACAGTTAAAACAACTAAATTTACCCTTGCCTAATAGCTTGAACTTTTTGGAATAGTGGTAATCTATCATAGTATCATAACAGGAGGTCCTGTGTTAAACCTTGCTCATCTCTACTTACCTTTCATTTAAGTTAAAAGTCCCACGTATTGGACCTTTGGACCTAACTCGTCAAAGGAAATTCTAAACACTTATGAGGGAGAGTGTTAAAACAATAAAGTAATCAAATTTCTCCCTTCCCATCAGCTCAGCCTTGGGACAATGGTAATTTATCATTTACAAAGGAATAAACAATGTATTCATGCTTAATTGAAATTTACTGCACTGGCTGTTCCTTTGACACTAGACCCATCGTGATTAGTTAGATTCCAAACATGAAATGAATTAATATGATAGTATATTCTGAAGTACTATTACAAGTGGATCATAAAACAGAGAGATATGAGATTTCTTTGTCTACTTTCACAGGTGAGAGTGATAGGGTGTTCTTAGGACCTGTCAGTTTCACCTCTCCTAGCAACGAAGAGGTGGTCATCCTTATTTCGTTGAACCGCTTAAACACATTTTTGCAATTTCCATATCTTGCTTGATTACATTCTTGATATATTTTGAAAAGAATCAGAAAAAATACGAATTGTTTTTCCCTTTTTTTTTTTGATAAGTAATAAAATTCAATAAAAAACGCAGAGGGGCGCAATCTTAGTACATAGGAAGTATACAAAAGTGCCTATAATCAGAGAAAACAAAAGAACATGAATGTAAAAACTCAACGAACATAATATGATTCGGGCTATGCGCTGAGACCCAAACATATAACATATTAAGCACATTTCAACACAAGTCCACAACTAGTAATTCCACATCTTCAAATAGCCTTGCATTCCTCTCACGCTAAAGACCTCACATTACACACAAGGGAACCCACTTCCCAAAGACGCGTAACATGACCACGACCCAGCAAGGTGCCCCAACTACTCAGCAAATCCAGCATGCTTCTTGGAATAACCCACTCCACCCCGAACAAACTATAGAAAGAGTACCAAACAACCCGTGCCACATCACAATGAAGGAGGTGATCAATGGATTTCCCATTCTTTTTACACATACAACACCACTCTACCACCACTATACAACACCTATGCAAATTGTCATGTGTCAAAATCTTTTCTAATGCCGCTGTCCACACAAAAAAGCCAATCGCTTTGAAGCCTTAACACGCCAAATACCCTTTCAAGGAAAAGAGACCGCCTCTTGACAAGTTAGGGATCTATAGAAAGTTTTTACTTCAAAGTTCCTCCTCTTAGAAAGATTCCACACCAACCTATCAACCTCTCCATGCCGAATCCGAATAGAATATAATTGCTCATAAAAGGAAAGAACCATTTCCACCTTCCAATCCTGAGCATACTGAGTAAAGACAACATTCCAATGAGTTACTCTGTCTACCATAGACAAATTATCAACCACCCAAGCATCTGAAAAACGAGCAAGAGTGTACAAAACTGGATAACATAGCTTGAGAAGCCTATCTCCACACCACGAATCATGCCAAAAACGAACATGATGCCCAGCTCCCACCTCCAACCGCATATACTTAGCAAAAGTATCCCACCCCCTTCGAATATACTTCCAAACACTCACACTATAAGACCCTGCTGCCGGTAAAAAACACCACCCTCCCCTTGCACTCCCATACTTCACATCAATCACCAATCTCCACAAAGCCTTGCGCTCCTGAACAAACCTCCACAACCACTTCCCCAATAAACCTTGATTAAATTTAATAACATTTCGAACTCCCAAGCCACTTGCCTTGATTGGTGTACAAACTCTGCCAATTTACTAGGTGAAACTTAGCCTCATCCCCCATGCCACTCCACAAAAACTCCCGTTGAAGTCACTCCAGTCTCTTGGCTACACTCACAGGAATGTGGAACAAAGATAAATAATAAGTAGGAATACTAGAAAGAGTACTATGAATCAACGTCACCCTACCACCCTTGGATAAATAAAGTTTCTTCCAACTAGCCAACCATTGTTCCACTTTCTCGATAACTCCGTTCCAAATAGAAATAGATTTAAAAGAAGCCCCCAACGGCAAACCTAAATAAGTCATCGGCAACAACCCAAGTCTACACCCCAAAATATGTGCCAAAAAATCAACATCTTCCACCTCGCCTATGGGAACAATTTTGGATTTACCTAAATTGATCCTCAAACCCTGAAGCGGCCTCAAAACATAAGAAAGTACACCTCAAATTGCGAACATGTTCTTCCTGTGCACCACAAAAAATCAAAGTATCATCCACAAACAGCAAATGATTCACCACTAATTCTTCATTATCCCTGGTTCCCACTGAAAAGCCTCGCAACAAACCTTGGAGCATAGACGCATTCAGCATACAACATCCGGCTTAGCGATTCCATAACCACCACAAACAACAAAAGGAAAAGCGGATCACCTTGCCTAATCCCCCGAGAACTCTAAAAGAAGCTAGATGGGGTGCCTTCACCAATATGGAAAATTTTACAGTAGAAATGCAAAATTTTATCCAATCCCTCCACCTCTCCCCAAACCCACACCTCTGAAGCATGTAGAGCAAAAAATCCCAATTAACATGATCATATGCTTTCTCCAAATCCAATTTACACAACAACCCAGCCTCCCTCGACCGCATTCGGCTATCCAGGCATTCATTAGATATGAGAACTGAATCCAATATTTGCCGTCCACCAACGAAAGCATTCTGAGAGCTAGAAATAATTTTCCCCAACACTAATTTGAAGTTGTTAGCAAGGACTTTAGAAATGAGTTTATAGATCCCTCCCACCAAGCTAATAGGCATGAAATCCTTTACATCCACAGAGTCTTCCTTCTTAGGAATAAGGGAAACAAATGTTGCATTAAAACTCTTCTCAAATTGGCAACTATTATGGAATTCTGAAAACACAGCCATAGTATCTTGTTTCAGAACCCCCCAACACTTTTGAAAAAATGCCATAGTGAACCCATCTGGACCCGGCGGCTTATCACCATTCAAATCCCGCACCACCTGCTCCTCAAAATCACGTTCTAACCAGATACGCTCCTCCGCATCAATGGAAGAGAAAGAGACCCATCCACCCTTGGCCGCCACGTACTCTGCTCGGTATACAGTTTATCATAGTAATTTACAATATGTTCCTTGATTTCCACCGGATCACTAGACATAGCCCCATTTATCCTCAATGCTCCCACATGATTGTATCTGCGATCCGAGTTAGCCACCCTATGGAAAAATTTAGTGTTATTGTCCCCTTCCTTCAACCAGAAATCCAGAGATTTCTGTCTCCAATTTACCTCCTAAAAAAGGAGCGTTTTTTCCAGCTCCCTAATCATGTCTGTCTTCCTCACCCGCTCCTCCTCCACTAACCCCTTATCTTCATCAATACACTCCAATTCTCGAATACCTTCTAAAAATTGCTTCTTCTTCTTCTTCCCCACATCACCGAACACTTCCGCATTCCATTTCTTCAAATCCACCTTTAAAGCTTTCAACTTGTTTGCCAACACATAACTCGGCAAGCCATGAAACTCATGTCTCCCACCAATGTTGTACTTGTTCCACAAAACCATCATATTTGAGCCACATATTTTCAAATTTAAAATACATGTTCCCTCCTCTTTGTGTCCCACAATCCAACAGCAACGGAAAATGATCCGATAAAATTCTAGGCAATCTTCGTTGTGACACCTCAGGGTAATGTTCTTCCCACTCCGGAGATAAAAGAAATCTATCAATCTTAGACCATACCTGATTATTGGATCAAGTGAACTGACCTCCTTGAAGAGGAATATCTACCAGTCTCTACACAAAGATGAACTCCGAAAATTCCTCCATAGCTGTTGAGAATCCAATCGCACCTGATCGCTCACTAGGAAACCGCACCACATTGAAATCTCCCCCAAAACACCACAGCATATCCCACCAGCTCATCAACCCAGCCATCTCATCCCACAAAATACTCATCTCCCCATCACCATTAGGCCCATACACCCCCCCCCCCAAACGCCCACATAAAATTGTCATCGGTGTTACGCAAGGAACAAGCTATAGTATATCTACCCACACACTCATCCATCTTCTCCACTACCCTCCTATCCCACATAATCAAAATCCCACCGGAGGCCCCACGAGCCCCCATAAAACACCAATCCACATGTTGACATCCCCATAAACTTCAAACCACCGCCCTAGTAATGAATTCCATTTTTGTCTCCAGCAAGCACACAAGATCTACCTTCCATTCTCTAATGAGCCCTTTAATACGCAATTTTGTATTCAGCTCATTGAGCCCTCTTACATTCCAAGTTAGTATTTTAGGCTTCATTAAGACAAGAAAAGCCCCTACCCTTTCCTCTCCTTCTATTTGATTGATCCCCCTTCTTATCATAGTTGATAGAACAATCTAACCGCTTTATCTCCCGTTGGCCTTTCACTCCTGATACTGCGGTAGCCATAGCCATAGTTTCAGCTATTGTTTGATCCCACGTAGCTTCAATTTCTTCAACTTAACTTTTCATTCTAAAAATCAAATTCATACTCACAAATATATATATATATATATATATATATATATATGCTTTGTTTCTTCTAAAATTGATAATTAAGTCAAACATCACACACATAACGTTAAAAAGAGCAGTTCTTCACTTAAATGGTCCAATATTTTATTGTATTTTAAACAAAAAATCAACACTCAACTTTGAATCCGTGCTTCCAACACGTCCAGGAGTCACAACCTTTGTCACAACAGGTTTGCCAATTGTAAGGGTCCCTGTTTTGTCAAATACAATAGTGTCCACCATTGAAAACTTCTCTAAGATATTACCACCACGCCAGAGCAGTCCTCTTGTTGCTCCTAATGATGTTCCAACCTGGAAAACGTTCCATGTCAGACAAAATGTGATATCACATATAAGTTCAACCAAATCTCTTATCAAATAAGGAAGTACAGCATTTGCAGAGACATTACCAGCACAGCAGTCGGCGTGGCTAAGCCTAGTGCACAAGGGCAAGCAACTACCTGTGTTAGGAAAATAGAGATTTACTTTTTCTTTTTTATATCAGTGATCGAATTTCATTAAAAACCAAAGGGTGCACTCATGTACACATGACGTATACAAGAGAAACACCTAACCAGAAAAACAAAAACAAAAAACAAAAAAAACAAAAAACAAAAAACAAAAACAAAAACAAAAAAGTCACGGAAACTAGAAATATGAAAACAATCATTGGCAGCCATCCAATGAAAATGGTAGTTGAAAGAGGTCTTTAACTTTGCTACCATCCTCTCTCTATCTTCAAAGCTTCAGTCAATTCTTTCTCTCCAAACACACCACATCAAGTATAGCGGAATCATCTTCCAAACAACTTTACTTTGAGGGCTACCAAACTTCCCTCTCCAACAAGCGAAGAGATCTCTCACTCGACGAGGCATGACCCACGCTAAGGCAAACAAGCCAAAGATAGAGTTCCGTAACACTAGGTAACTCGCAATGGAGTAAAAGATGTTTAACGGTTTCTCCACTCTTTTTACACAAGCAGCACCCATCAACCACAAGGATACGCCGCTCCTTTAAGTTATCCAAAGTAAGGATCTTACCTAAAGTGGCTGACCAAGCGAAGAAAGCCACTCTCAAATGAGACTTACTCTGCCAAATACACATCCACGAGAAATAAGTGCTATCATGGGGGGATTAAGCCATTATAGAACGAACTAACCTCAACTCCCTCTCTTCGAAGGGATCCAATAAAGCATGTCCACACCATCCTATCTCAATCTGTAGGAATTTAGTTTATCGAAGAACGAAGTAAAGAATTCCAACTCTTAATAATGTGCCACTCTTAACACAAATTTACGAGATAGAGAATCTGAGAGATTTAAGCACATATGAAAACCAATCACAACGATGAAAAGTGATATGGCAGAAATATTAAAGGAAAATTGCTTCTAGAAATCCTCATTTACAACAGCAGATGTGAAGTGAATTGCAACGAGATTTCCATTGAATATTTGACAATGCCAGGTTCCGGCCTAAAGAAGTTAATAACTTGCTATATCTGACAAGACGAGGCATAGTCAGCACAAGCTGATTGGGCTATGCATTCAACTAAAAATTATCTTTATTTTACATTACCTTTTTATTACAAATTACATTGTTTAATAAGAGTTGTTGAAATCAAGAAGGCAAGTAAGAGAATAATGCTAACTAACTTTGTTGTTGAGATTCTACTGAATGTACGTATTTATTTAACAAATAAAATCTAGGAAGTCAGTTATTTGTAAATAGAAGGTGTACACCTGCAATTCAAAAGAAACTTAATGGCAAAATTTGATGTTCCCATTTTTTTTATTTGCAATATGTGGTTATGGACACTAAAGTACTATTTATACTAGTTTAGGACAAGTACAATTCCATAAATACCCACCAGAATACTATAACTAATGCAGAAAGTATAAATAGCAATACAGCCCATTGACACTCCCCCTCAAGCTATGAAAAATATATCACGCATGCACATCTTGCTTAAGGTTGTGTAAAAGATTTGATACTTAAAAATATCTGCAAGTTGTTCTCTTGTCTTCAAATAAAAGTTGTGCAAATTAAGCCAGCACACAATTTCTTCTTAAGATATATGTCAACTTTAATTTACTTGGTTTGATCATGTTAAACTGGATTATGGGCAATGTCAATCACTGCTTTGTTATCACAATACAATCTCATGGAATCTTTAGAATCATGCCCAAGTTCTTTCAACAATATCTTCAACCATGATAAGTTACAAACTTCATGTGTCATGTCTCTAAACTCGACCTTTGTACTAGATCTTGCGACCACTTACCATTTTTTGACCATTATCTAGACAAGTAGAGATAAATAGATTGGTCTACTGATATCTACCTTTGTCCACAAATGAAATCTCATTATCTTCTTTCAACTTATTATTACGCTCTATTGGATTATTAATGCCCTTACATCCAAGCATTCATGTTTCCTCAAGAATATCAAGAACATAATTTCAATGAGAAATGAATATACCATGTGAAGTTTGGCAGTCTCAATGCCCATAAAGTACTTCAAACTTCCCAAGTCCTTTATTTCAAACTCGTTTGTAAGATATTTTCTGGACTCTTGCATTTCCTGTCAATCGAATATCATCTACATATACATATATATAATAAGAGCGATTACTCACTTGTGGAGAATGCTTAATAAACAATGTATGATCTGCTTAACTCTACTTACAGCCACTTTGCACAGAAGGCCTTCTTTAACCTACACATTTTACCATTGGCTAAGGAAAATTCAAGACCAAGAAGAACCTCCATAAACACTTCCTACTCTAAGTCACCATGAAGAAATGCATCTTTTACATTAAATTGCTTTAGTAGCCAACATAAAATTGCAACAATAAAAGTAATAAACTTGAACTGAATCATCTTCGCCATTGAAGCAAACATCTCCTCAAAGTCAATACCATAAGTTTGTTTAAATCCTAGGCCTCCAATCTAATCCTATACATTTCCACCGAACCATCAGCTATTCTAACATTTCCCCTGCCAGGACAAAGTTAATAAGAAGATAATAGAATACATAATCGAATGAAGTGATCAGAGGCCCCTAAATCAATGATCAAGAGATCATTAGATTCAATGAGGGATGCATTTAAAGAGGTAGCTAAATTACCTAAACAGACAAAAGAGGATGCAGTAGTGGGTGTTTCCAGTTGAGACATAAGGCAATGGAACGTTTCAAGCTCTTCCTTGGTGAGTGCCACAATATTTGAATCAAAAGAACCAAAAGTATAAGTGTTATGTTACGTACATAGGGTATGTGATAAGGGTATTATAGGAAGTATATTTATGCCCTCTTTAATAGAATAATTAGGTTAGATTTTAAATAAGGTAAGAGTCGTAGATTATTATTATTATTAGGTAAATCAGGAGTATTGCTCGTAAAGCAATATCTCCAATGGGAAATTAAGAGATTTGTCTCTCTTTAGAATTAATATTTATTATTTAGGGTTTGTAATATTTATTTAATTATCGTCCCGTAATTCTAGCTTTGTAACCCTATTAATAGGGGTATTGAAGAATGAATAAAGAAGAAGAAAAATTATAATTCAGCTCTCGTAGTTAATTAGGATTTTTTAGGGTTTCTCGAATAACCCTAACCTTAGGAGGCCCAGGGTACCTCAAATACCCTACTATCCCACGCACTTCCCTATCCAAATTATACACCGTTCATCCCCATTACGGAGGACTGTAACATGTTAGTAGTAGTTTCTACTACTGAAGTATGATGAGCACTGGGCTGAGCTACACCACCTGAAAAAACTTCCTTTACCTCTAGTAGGACAACAATGATTTTTCTAGCAAGCCTCAAGTTATTACAATGATTACAAAACAACTTGTCCTTCTCATCTTGGGCATTATCCATAAACTTTCTTCCATCACGACTCATGTAATTCCCTTTGCATTTCATTGTGATGTTGTAACCAATAGAATGGAGCATAACAACACCTCTCCCACTATCCTCATTATGAATATGAGCAAACACTTCCCAAAGAGAAGAGACTCCTTCCCCAAAATTTGAATTCGAACCTGATCATATTCTGAGTTTAAACCAGCAAGAAACTCAAATATGCTTCCCCATTCTATTATTTTTTGGAATTCTACTGCATTTGCTACACACTTGTAAAAGTCCATGTGCCTTACTCACTCTCAAAAGATGCCTTGAGAGAGGAGGGGTGTACATGGCTTATAAAATCTACAAAACAAGGATCTCTTAGCAATGTGGGACACTTTAACAACACTCAATCTGACGGTTTTGGTAATGGTCCAATTTCTCCTATAAACCACGAAGAGTATGAAAGTAGATTGCAATAGACCATTTGCCCTGGATTGTCCATGAATCTGACACTTCTATTCATAAACTTGTGATGCATTCCTCATTTTTAAAGAAGTTAAGAGTTGTTGTATCCCAAATCTTCTTTGCAATGCAAAGAAATAAATACCCCCAACTCTGGTTGCATTGAATTTAAGAGCCAAAACATTATTGTGGGATCTTTTTCTTCCCCTTTATCATAAGGAGGAGCATCTTGTGACGTCTCACATCGCCTACGTATAGGAATGGGGATGTGCTTATATATATATATTCGCATTTTTCTCGACACAACGCGTTTTAGAGTCGTGATGATCATGAACCTATATGAACTCTAGAGTTAAGCGTGCTTATGTGAGAATAGTATCAGGATGGGTAACCTCCTGAGAAGTTTAGTTCAGGGAAGCCAAAAGCGAAAAATATTTTTGGGGTAGGTCGATACACATCTAGTTTTGATTCTTGGATTAAGCCATTCACATATCCCATTTTTCCTCTACTCTTAATATGTAATATTGCAAACTGAGACCAAGCAAGGTAATTGAACCATCTAATTTTACTCATGACTTGGAGATTCGGTTTTCATTTGGCAGGTCATTTGACTCTACCCATTTTTCAGTATTTTATAAGGTCTGATTCACTTTTATTATCTTGAAATCAACCACTTAAACCAACTAAATAGCTCCATATACAACAAATTAACCCAAAAATAAGCTCAAAAAAAAAAGTCCCAAAAATAAATCAACTAGCCCAAAAAAAAAAAGAGAACTAAACAAAACTCATCAGAAAGTACCTTGTAAACAACGTACATAACAATATAACTCTGATACGCTTTTTCTTTTTTTGTCAGAAACTCATCACAAAACAACAATGTTGATTTCACCATGCACAGCACCTTCAAAATAACTTGTCGTTTTCCACCACAAAGACTCGCCTAGTACTTTTTTTCACCACAGAAACTCACCTACAAGGACACTATAATTTTTTTCACCACAAATACTTGCCCAAAAACAACCTTCTGTCTCATTCCTTCCACATGCAGTTTTCTTAGTTGCAGGAACCATTGCCAGCATTGGGATATGTGCAGCAGTGACCGTTGCTGACGGTGGGATGGACATCACACCAGACAGATAGTCATCGACAAAACATTGCTGGAGTCGGTGTCTCCAACAACTATAGCCTCCGCAATTGCCACCTTGTGATGTGGGGTTCTTTGCCTTGGGGGTTTTTGTGGTTTGTTTCTCGGGGCCTTAAGGTTGGGTTGTTTTGTGGGCTTCTTCTTGTCGGGTCGGTGGTGAGGCTTTTGCTTCTTGTATACTCTGTGTGTATTAGGGGTGCCTTACGCTGTTTTTTTTTAATAAAATTGCAATTACTTATCAAAAAAAAAATTTCCACCTACTATCAACGCCACCCTGGAGAGAGGAAAAAAAACCAATTTTCCTACAATCAATGACCCAAATCACCTCTTTTATGCAAATTGCGTTAATCTAGGCAAGATTTGTGCAAGAAAACCACCCGCTAAAAACAGCTTAGAAATCAGACTAAGAAATTTATCCTGATTGCAATTTACGGCAAAAATAACCAGAATAAAGTCATCAAACGATTAAGGGTGGACACCAACCTGATTCAAATTGGAAAACCCCTTCTGGAAGAAGCAACACTAGTATTCCAAGCTGACCACACCAGAGGGGTTCCAAGCTGAGCCAACATTGATAGCTTCAGCTTAGAAGTCAGTTGGACGTCGAAAATTATCCCTGTTGGCACTTCGATCTGACAACCATATCTCTGGCATTTGTGGAAACGCGGAGAGAGAAACTAAAGAAAAAGAAGAGGAAAGGGCTCCTTGGTTGTGTTTCAACGAGAGAGAGAGAGAGAGAGAAAGAGAGAGAGAGAGAGAGAGAGAGAGTTAGTCAACCTTCTACCAGGCACCGTGTTTACTATTGGCTTAGGGGCATTGGAACACGTGCCAGCTTGGGAAAAAGTGGGAAAAAAGTTGGATGAGATGCCTATAAGGTCTAGTACCATTGGATAAAATGGTCAAGACATACTCTTTAGAAGCTTTGGTTAAAGCAAAGAGAAAAGTTGCATGTGTCCCCATCAATCTATTCTTCCTCCTCGCTAAAGTGAAAACAAAGAAACAAATTAAAGATCCTGTAAGGTTCTGGAGTAAGGTGGTGTGTCTCGATGCTTCTGTGTTGTGCTTGTTGGGACGTTTGTCCCAATGCATTGGGTAATGATTCAAACCACCTTCCAATTTCTTTGTGGCCTGAGCTTTTTGGCACCTTACACTTCTTATTCTTCTTACCCCATCTCAATGGAGCTAGGAAAAAATGAAAAATATCTCATTCTCAGTGGAGATAGGGTTAAAAACCAAAGGTTAGGGAGGTAAGATCGGGTTGGAAAATTGTTGGAATTCCAATCTTATTCTGACTTCCGATCCAACTTTTGGCCGAATTCATAAAACCCTTCCAACCACCGATCTGACCCAGGTTAGAAGCAGACCAATTGGTTTGGAATCTGGTCAGAGGCAGGTCAGAAAGTCAGGTCCACAGGTATTTGAACACCCCTACAAATGACCCTACATTTGGATTAAAAAAAAATTTCAGGTGAGGAGCCCATGAGATTTCGATCCCAACCATGGGCTTCGCTTCTCCTGCTAACATCAGCATCAGTATAGCTGACATTAGCAGCCATAAGGCTGGGACTCTCTAGTAGATTCTCTAGTTTTAATAAGACTGAGTGATGCAGGACAACAAGCAATTGAGAAGAAAGTTTGAAGAGAGAGAAGAGAGAAGATGTCAGTAGGAGGAAGACAACAACAGTCTCAGGAAGAGGCACATAATTATTGTTGATAGATGCTGTCTTTGCAAGCAGGATGGGGAATCAGTGGACCATATTCTTCTGCATTGTGATGTGGCCTCAGCTCTATGGAACAACATTTTCTCTCGCTTTGGTATTTCTTGGGTCATGCCTAGGAGTGTGCTTGACTTAGTTGCTTGTTGGTGGAAGTCTGGGAGATCTGGGAGCACTACTTCTTGGAAGATGGTGCCTATTTGCCTTTTTTGGTGTATTTGGAGAGAAAGAAACCTTAGGTGTTTTGAGAACCTAGAGAGCTCCCTAGAGGAGGTGTTAGAGTTGTTCCTCCATACCTTGTATGTCTGGTCGATGGCTTATTTGTACCCATTATCAATCAGCTTTGCTGATTTTCTTACTTCTTTTTTGCTTTCTAGTTAGGTGTTTCCTGTTGTATACTTCTAGTGTACGTAGGGGCACCTTACGCTTTCAATAAAACTATTCTTACTTATCAAAAGCGACCTCACAATGGAGAAGAAGATGGTCTACTAACTCATTCCTCTTGCACATGCAACACCTATTAACCACAATCACATGTCTCTCCCTAAGATTATCCATGGTAAAGATCTTTCCTGGGCCGTTGACCTAGCGAAAAACGTCAGTGTCAGCACCTTGGTCCGCCATTACTCTTACAAGGAAAATGAATACCATCATGACATGCAAGGACCCTATAAAAGGAGCCAACATCGAGCATCCCTTTGTTTGAATGGGCCCACCAAAGCTTATCTTCCCCTTCACGTCTCATTCTATTGGAATACAACAAATTGAAGATAGAAGCCAAAACATCCATCTCCCAATCGTGAGCTGCTCTAATAAAGCTTACATCCCACTTATGGGAACCACTAGAAAGATCCAAATTAACAGCAACAAGAGCCTCCTTCACACAAGCAATGCTATATAACTCCGAGAATGCTTCCCTGAGGGCCATCTCCCTACACCACACATCATCCAAGAATCTGATCTTGGAGCCATCTCCCAACTCAAATCTAGTACGACTAGAAAACTGTTAGAATATAAATTAAATGATTAAAATCATCACTTGCTATGAGCTTAAGCTTTTGGAACTATTGGTGATTTAACATAGTATCAAAGCCAGAGATCCAAAGTCCGAACTCTAACTCTACAGTTTACCATTGATTTCAATTAAATATTCTACGTGTTAACGTCATTTATTAATGAGGGGTTTGAGCTATAAGTAACAGGATGTATTAAAGTATTGATTAAATAACTAAATTTACTATTTCCTATCAACTTAAATTTTTTGGATAAGTGGTGATTATTTAATAAAAAAAAAGGGCCCATGTGGCCGATCTTTTGGCCCTTTGTTGGCCCCAATCTTTTCGCTTTTGTAGGTCTTGTTTGATGATACATGCCCAATTTTCGTCCTATTGTTGGCCCATTTTAGAACTATAGTTGTTAAAAGCCCATCTCCTGTCACCATTAGTCACCATTACCGACCACACCATCAACGATTTTTTCAGCCACCACCATCTCTGGCCTCCATTGCCAACTGTTGTCATCTCCGGCAAAAAATAAAAACACCCATTTTTCCAAACCCAAGCTTCCAAAATCTTCTACTTTGAGTTTGAGGGGGATGTTAAGAAATCCTTATCATAAATAAGGATTGGATCACCCTAAATTTAGGGTTTCATGAGAATTGAATTACCCTAAATGAAAGGATTTGATTATGATTAGATTGGATTTGAATAAATTCAAAACTCATTTGTGCTCTATAAATAGAGTTTCTTGTACACAATCATATCAAGCAACACGACCACAATGTAGCCCTATAGGGCTCTATCCTAGTGGCGGACGTAGGTGACTAACACTAAACCACCCGTAAAATTCTTATTTCCATATTTTCTATTTCTTCCCGTATCTTCTTTGTTTTCCATTGAATTATAAGTTTTTTTATGGTATCAGAGCAAATGCCTTGAGTTAGAACCTTGTCTCCATCATTCACCTCCCATTTTAATTAAATATTACACATATTAGGCATCACTTATTGAAATGAGAGTTTGAACCCACAGGTAAGGAGGAGTGTTAGAATATAAATTAAATGATTAAATTCATCACTTCCTATGAGCTTAAGCTTTTGGGACAATTGATGATTTAATTAAAACATCATCCACCCCCACCTAATATTCTTTCATAGCCCCCACCCCATACTGCCTAGGGGGTCAATAGAACACCACCCACCCTAGAACTGCCAAATTTAGAATCCACAACAACTCTCAACCCTGCCTCTCTCTCTCTCTCATGCACATAGTGTCACAACCATTTCCCTAAAAGAGGACAATTGAACATCCTCAAGTTACGAACCCCAAACCCTCCCTCATAAATTGGAGAGCATTAATTGGACAAACTAACCAAATGATATTTGAACTCTTCACCTATCCCACCTCAAAAGAAATCTCGATGGAGCTTCTCTATGTAATTTGGCACACCAGCAGTAAGAGGGAAAAGAGACATGAAGTACGTAGGTAAATTGGAAATGGTGCTCTTTATAAGGGTAACCCTTCCACCCTCAGACAAATACATTCTTTTCCAACTAGCCAACCGACGCTCAATCTTTTCTACTACACATCCCAAATAGACTTTGCCTTGTAAGAAGTCTCCAACGGAAGACCAAAATACTTCAAAGGCAAAGATGAAACCCCACAACCCAAAATGCCAGCCAGCCCATCTACATTATCCACATGAACCAATTTTAACTCAATCAAGTTAACCTTCAAACAGGAGACAACTTCAAAACATAAGAATGAAGCACACAAATAGCGAACATGATCAAGATTGACCCCACAAAAACCAAGTTATCGTCTGTGAACAACAGGTGTGATATACCAACCCCATCAGAGTGCCTAGACCCCTCAAAGAAGCCTGGGAGAAGACCCCTATCAACAGTTGCATTAAGCATTTTACTAAAAGCCTCCATAACAATGACGAACATAAAGCAAGACAATGGGTCTCCCTGTCTCAACCCACAGGATCTACCGAAGAAACCAGCCGGATTGCCAATCACCAAAACGGAGAAGCACAACGAAGAGATGCAATGCGCTATCCACGAGCACCATTTCTCCCCGAATCGGCACCTTCTCAACAAATATTGTAATAACTCCCAGATGACATGATCGTAGGCCTTCTCAATATCCAGCTTGCAAAGCATCCATGGTTCACCATATTTGATCCTACTATTCAAATATACATTTGCGATAAGCACTAAATCAAGGTTCTGCCTACCTTTAACCATTCCCTATGTTAAACTTAGGAGCGCCTTACGCTTTTTAATAAAAATTCTTACTTATCAAAAAAAAAAAATTTTTTTTTTTTTTTTATAAGTAAGAGAAATATCATTAAAAAGCGCAAAGCGCAATCAAGTACACAGGAAGTACACAAGAAAGGCATCTAAGTGGAAGTAGAAAACAATACAAGGAAATCATTAAAGCTAAACGATAAGGGTGCGAGGAACGCAGCCGACCAAGAGTACAAAGAATGGAAGAAAAAGGAAATGAGATCCTCAGTAGTTCTTTCTTTGTCCTCAAACTGCCTATCATTGCGTTCCCTCCATAAGCACCACATTAGGCAACAAGGGACCATCTTCCACACGACTGCACTCCGGGAGCGGCCACCCATCCACCAACTAGCGAATAAATCTACCACCCGAAGAGGCATAACCCAAGACAAACTGAAGCGACTGAAGATGGCGTTCCACAAAGCGCGAGCAACCTCACAATGGAGAAGAAGATGATCCACTGACTCCCCATTCATTTTGCACATGCAACATCTATCAATCACTATGACCCGCTTCTTCCTGAGATTGTCCAAAGTAAGGATCTTCCCATGCGCTGCCGTCCAAGCAAAGAAAGCCACTTTCAGAGGAACCTTAGTCCGCCAGATACTTTTCCAAGGAAAATGAATAGCCTCTTTGCAAGCAAGAGTCTTATAGAAAGATCTAACATCAAATTTCCCTTTGTGAGAAGGAGACCACCATAGCTTATCCTCCCCATCGTAATTCACTCTGGAAGAGTACAACAAAGAGAAAAAAGAGGCCAAAACATCCACCTCCCAGTCATGGGCCGCTCGGAAAAAGCTAACATCCCACTGATAAGACCCACTCACCACAACCAAATGATCTGCTACAAGAGCGTCCTTGTCACGTGCAATATCATACAAAACTGGGAAAGCTTCCTTGAGAGGCGCCTCACCACACCACACATCATCCCAAAAACGGATCCTAGATCCATTTCCCAACATAAGTCTGATATGGTTGCGAAACGAACTCCATCCCTTCCTAATATTCTTCCAAAGCCCCACTCCGTGAGACCCAGGGGGGTCTAAAGAACAGTAGGTCCAAACTTTGCATCCACAACTGATTTCCACCAAGCCTCTCTCTCATGGACATAGCGCCACAGCCACTTCCCTAAAAGAGCCTTATTAAAGAGCCTCAAATTCCTGATGCCCAAACCACCACTTGAAATAGGGGAACAAACCTTGGACCAATTAACCAGATGAAATTTAAATTCTTCACCTATGCCACCCCACAAGAAATCTCGATACAACTTCTCTATACGACTAGCTACACTGGAAGGAATAAGGAATAGAGATAGAAAGTACGTCGGAAGATTAGAGAGAGTACTTTTTATCAGGGTTACTCTGCCACCCTTCGACAGATACAACCGCTTCCAGCTAGCCAGACGTCTCTCGATCTTCCCAACTACCTCATCCCAGCTAGACTTAGCCTTATAAGGAGCCCCCAATGGAAGACCAAGATACTTTAAAGGAAGAGACGAGACTCCACAACCCAGAATGCCAGCAAGATCATCCATATTATCCACAATACCCACAGCAACCAAAACCGACTTGTCCAAATTAATCTTCAAACCTGAAACAGCTTCAAAGGATAGTAATAACATTCGTAGATAGAGAAGATGATCAGGACTAGCCCCGCAGAAAACTAAAGTATCGTCTGCGAATAAAAGGTGAGAAACATTAATCACTCCAGTGCTTCTAGAGCCCACAGAGAAGCCAAAGAGAAAACCCCTTTGAACAGAAATAGAGAACAGCTTACTAAATGCCTCCATCACAATGACGAACAAAAGAGGCGACAAAGGATCACCTTGTCTAATACCACGAGAGCTGCTAAAAAAACCAGAAGGGGTGCCGTTCACCAAAACCGAGAAACGCACCGATGAAATACAATGCGCTATCCATGAACACCATCTCTCCCCGAAGCCACATCTTCTCAACATATACAATAAGAAGTCCCAGTTAACATGATCATAAGCCTTCTCAATATCCAATTTACATAGTAACCCAGGCTCACCTGATTTGATGCGGCTATCCAAACACTCATTCGCTATAAGAACAGAATCAAGAATTTGCCTCCCTTTCACAAAAGCATTTTGGGGAATCGAAATAATCTTCGCCATCACCTTTTTGAGCCTATTAGAAAGAACTTTAGCAATGATCTTATAGACACCACTTACAAGACTAATAGGCCGAAAATCTTTAAGATCCATAGCCCCAATCTTCTTCGGAATTAAGGCTAAAAAAGTGGCATTAATGCTTTTGACAAACTTACTATGCGTGTGGAAGTCCTGGAAAACCCCCATGAGATCGGTCTTGATCACCTCCCAACAATCTTGGTAGAAAGCAAGAGTAAACCCATCAGGACCTGGAGCCTTATCACGATTCAAACCTTTAACCACCTCTAAGACCTCCCTCTCCTCAAAAGGAAGTTCTAAAGAAGAAGCTTCACCCACATCCAAACTGTCAAAAACAAGGTTATCCATCCTAGGCCTCCAACTGAGAGGTTCTGCAAAAAGAGATTTATAATATTGAGCAACATGATCCTTAATAACCAACCTGCTGATCAGAAGAGATAGAACCATTGACAAAGAGAGACTCAATGGAATTGGATCTCCTATTCGAATTGGCTATACGATGAAAGAATTTGGTGCATTTGTCACCCTCTTTAAGCCAAAGAGCCCTAGACTTCTGTCTCCAGCTAATCTCCTCCTGCAAAATAGAATTCTCCATATCTCTGACGACCCCAATTTTCCTCGCCTTTTCTTCAGGAGTTAAACCCCGTTGTTCCTCCAAGCAATCAAGAGCACACAATTCTTCCATATGCATTTTCTTACGGAATTCCACATTACCAAACTCCTGTTCGTTCCATCTTTTGAGATCAATCTTCAAAGCCTTAAGCTTTTGAGAAAAGATGAAGCTGGGCGAACCTTGAAAACGATAGGACTCCCACCACATACGCACCCTATCCACAAACCCTTCAGCCTTTAGCCACATATTCTCAAACTTGAACGGTCTGGGACCCCAATGAACACCACCACAATCAAGAAGAATAGGAAAATGATCAGAACACAGTCTTGGAAGCCTTTTCTGAAGAGAACCTGGAAACTTGACTTCCCAATCTGGAGAAACAAGAAATCTATCAAGGCGAGACCAAGAGGGGATCTCCTGATTATTAGACCACGTAAAAGGCCCTCCTACGAGAGGAAAATCCATAAGATCCTACTCAAAGATAAAGTCTGAAAACTCCATTATAGCCGCATTAAGACGAACATCTCTAGATCTTTCAGCAGGAAAGCGAGTGACATTGAAATCACCCCCGATGCACCATGGTAACTCCCACCAAGAAGAAAGGCCAGCCAACTCGTCCCAGAGGGAACTTCTAAGAGAGTCAAAGTTAGGACCGTAGACTCCAGCAAAAGCCCAAGAGAAATTATCAACAACGCTTCTGAAAGAGCAGGCAACAACAAACTCACCCACATACACTTCAATCTTCTCAACAACCCTTCTATCCCACACAATCAATATACCACCAGAGGCCCCGCGAGAAGCTAAGTAGCACCAATCAACAAAGTTACAACTCCACAGACTTCTCACTAAACTATTAGACACAAAATCCAGTTTAGTTTCTTGCAAGCATATAATGTCAGCCTTCCATTGCCTTAATAAATTTCTGACTTTCAACCGCTTGGCACCCTCATTTAACCCTCTAACATTCCAAGAGAGGATTTTAGGCTTCATAAACACCACCATAAGCCCTTCCTTTGCACCTACCACGAGAGGTGCTGCCACTATGAACGTCATAATTAACAGAACAAGCTAATCTGTTTAATTCCCTATTACCTTTGATGCTCAATCTAGAGCTAGGATCCTCTTCCTTCTTATCATTACTGACGATGATAGCCTCGAACACAGCTGAAAGCTGATCTTCAAAGCCATCGCAAGTAATCCCCACCCATTGGCAATACGCTAGAACCGCTCTCAAAAAGCCCTCTGGATTCTTCTTTCCAGAAATTCCCCTGACCTTATCAATAAAAGACAGAGGTACAGGCTCTTCCTCTAAAAGTAAAGCAAGTTCTGTCCCCTTCCTAACTCCTGGACCAGAACTATGAGTCAAATCAAGTGGAGAGAGACCCGCAGAGTCCGGAGAACCCGAACCAGCCCACACAGTCAGCATATCAAGAGAATCCTTAATGGGTATGGCAGAATCAACCGGGTCTGTGGGAGAGATCTCCAGAACCGGAATGGGCAAAACAGTCCCCGAGCTCAGTACCGAGGGTCTAACTAGAACAGGGACAACAGGGACAGGATCTCCGGCAGCCTCTGGAAATTTTGGAGCCAGACCCGGCTTCTCAATCATACCCCTTTCTCCCTCCGACGTTTCTCCGTCAGACTCTGGCCGAGAATCCCGCTCAGGACAAGAAGAACGCCCGACACACTGATTCCCCGGAGCATGGGTATCGGAAGAAAGAAAACCCAGCCCACCGGAGTTCTTAGGAGTTGCCGGAGAATTACCTGAGCCCACTAATCCCTTCGCCGGCGACATACCCTCCTCGGGAGACAGAGCCCGATCTTTCAGGTCTAAGGCAATGGGCTTCGGAACCTTCTGAATCCAACGAAGCCTCCTCTTCTTCTTGGGTTTATTCTTCCTCTTCCGCCCATTAATCTTGGGCCTTAGGCCAGGCCCGAGCTCAAGAAGCCCATCACACACCCTGCTGTAAGCTTGGTCCACATCAGCCTTTAACTTCTCCAGCTGGCTTTTCCAGGTCAAGAGAGAGGAAAACCAGTTCAGCTCTCCTGTCAGCTGATTTCCTGCGGAAGACTTGCCATGGACGCAACCGGTCTTGTCACGAGTAGTAGAGACCATCTTGGCCTTCGCAAAATCAGAGCCACAACGGTAACAGTGGTCATTACCCCCCGGGTTCGTTTGAAAAATCGCTTTTTCTGAACCACTCGAAATCGCTACCGGCAGCTTCTGCTTCTCCGGGCGGTCACCCTTGTCCTCAGCCAGAGGAATCGCTGGTTGAGACAGCGACCTCTCCTCCTCCAATCGGCCGGGTCCTGAACGCAGAACTGTTGCAAAGGAAGGCGCATCATCTTTGTTGAGAGTTCTAGAAGGATCACCTTGATCATACCCTCCAATGGCACCATCACCATTCCTCCTTGACTTCTCTATAACTGTAGCATAACGGCCCATTCCGAACCTAAGCGGAACTTTTAGGAATGCACTGAATTTATCCAATTCATGGACGAAACTCCTCCAGCCCCTCCCATCGCGACCTTCTGGAATGAAGATAATACCTCTCCGACCACCCACCCCATAAACTGCCACTTCAAGAAACCTTCCAGCTGCATTGCCACCTCGTCTGACTATGAGTACCTTAGACCCCTCTCTGAGAGACCTGATAAAATCCTTCTCCTCCGGGCACCACTGCAAGTTCTCCATTGTCAACGCCAACCACTCTAAGCTTTGAGCACTAAGAAGAACCAGGCCGGAGAATGACTTCCTCCTTTCTTCCAATCTCACCACCGAAGCACCTTCTACCACCGTGAAAACGAAAGTCTTGGCCTCCACACAGCACCACCGCTCCATAGCACACCTCTAAATTACCATTATCAAAAAAAAAATATACTTACATAAATCAACTTCAATTCTATATTGGGCACTAATTACTTGAGTTTGTTTACTGATCTCATTATGCAAGTCATGAACATGTTGTGCAACTGCGTCAACTGACTCGGAAACTCTAGCAAGCAGGGACATCAAGAGGTTTAAAGGTCTCCTAGGCTTATAACAATGAACAACTTCAAATAGACTTACACCTATAGAGCTATTGATGTGATTATAAGGTAGATTGGGAAGACTAGATAATTGGACAACCTTAGGGGAGTCTAAAAGTCCATAACCTGGACTAAGGTATACATTTTGTCAAGGGTGGTAATACCTCAAAGAACAAGTTCCCTCCTAAGGTCGTCATTGAGGCCTCTCCTAAACCTACTCAGGGTCATAGCTTCATCCTTAACTACAACACACCTCATTTTATACTCATAAATTGTGCAACGTAGTCAATGACAATTCTATTTCCTTGCCTCAAATTGTTCCATTGGTCCAAAAGGTTAACTCAATATGACCAATGTAAGTACTTCTCTTTAAGTTTAAGCTTCACATCAACCCAATTGGTGACCATTCCTCCTAATGATGAGTTCCTCAACACTCTCCCAAAATAGTTGGGCATTCCCAATTAGTCTCATCTTAGCAAACTTGAGCCTCTTATTCTTCGATAAATTGTACCACTCAACGAAGGGGGTCCATGTCCCGCAACCACTTGGTGAAAACCCGCATCTCTCTGAGACTCAAAACTAGGGCTGAGCATGGGGCCGGGGGGGGTTTGACCCCGCCTCGCAGGGGTGCGGGTTCCCCAAAGAGAACCCGCAACCCATGAAAAACCTACTGAAACCGTGCGGGGCAGGGATCCGCAGGTATGCAAGGATCCCCGCAAGTTAATACAGAATTTTTTTTTTTTTTTTTTTGAAAAAAGAATAATACAGATTTTTTTAGATACAATTGTTGCCTTGTAGGCTCATGCAGATGTTTTCTTGTCAAGGACCTTAAACAGGGCCTATAAAGCCTAATGATTATAAAGATATCTTTCCTCCTATATACTGTTAAAGAAATCAAACAAGCAGTTTTCATACTCTTCAGCTAATGTAAGCAGAAGACATAAGAAGGCAAAGGTTCTGAAGCTTCAAAGAGTCCATCAGAATGAAAATAGAGGCATTGGAAAAATAAAAATCTTGTTCTTATTTCTTAAGGATCTAGTCAATCATTTCCACGTTCAACTGCTAGAACAACATAAATTAATTGCATCATGGAACAATTAGTTTGGATTAGAAATATAGCCCTGTGATGAAGTTAAATGCAGTAAATAACGGTGTAAGAGTACCTGCATGTTTCCAATCAAATGGGCAAACAAAACTAGCCGGTTAGGTTAGGACCGAAGGAAAGGAGAGTAAGAAAAGAATTAAGAAAGTGAAGTTCCTCGACCAAAATGTCTTTTTTCGTTTTGTTTTTTTTTTCAAAATCTGCGGGGCGGGGATCCACGAAATTTTAAGGGCTCCCCCCGCACCATGCGGGGGGCCCAAATAAGGCCCCGTGACCTGCACCATGGGTGCGGGTTTTAGTCTTTGCGGGGCAGGGATTGCGGGGCGGTGTGGGGATTGCGAGGATTTGCTCACTCCTACTCAAAACGCCATAGCCATTTGCCTAGTAGGGCGCGATTGAACACCCTCAAATTTTTGATCCCCAACCCTCCCAAAGAGATCAGAGAGTAGACCTTGTCCCAGCTAACCAAGTGATAATTAAATACATCGCATATCTCACCCCATAAAAAGTCTCTTTAGAGCTTCTCAATGCGATTGGCCACACAAGCAGGAATGGGAAAGAGAGAAAAGCAATACGTAGGAAGGTTGGAGAGAGAACTCTTGATAAGGGTAACCCTGCCACCCTTGGACAAAAACAACATTTTCCAACTGGCCAAGCGACGCTCCATCTTAACCACGATACCATCCCAGATAGACTTAGCCTTGTAACATGCCCTAAGCAACATACCAAGGTACTTCAGGGGCACAAAGGAAATCCTGTAGCCCAAGATGACAGCCAACTCAACAACATTATCCACGTTGCCAACAACGACTAAGAGGGATTTGGCCAGATTGACCTTTAAGCCAAAGACAGCTTCAAAACATAATAAGAGAACACGCAGGTAGCGGAGGTGGCTAGGGTTAGCCTCACAAAAGACCAATGTATCATCCGCGAACAAGTGTGAGATGGTAACCACGGGAAGCCTAGAACCCACAAAACAAAGGAAAGCTCCAAATCGACTAATCTTTTTGAGATGATAAAGCAGATGTGGCTAGCGTTTTTTCTGAGTCGTTACAAATGTTATCAAAGCCACCTAGTAATGCCATGCAATACTGTCAGCACCGCATGTTGTGGCCCTGACGAAGACGTTAAGGGTTTAAGAGGGGAAGTTTGTAACATGTTGCTCCCATATTAAGAAAATGAGTAGCCCATATAGAGAGTGGATGGTTTATAAGAAATACTCACGAGTGCTAAGTCTCACATTACTTAGTGAAATTGGGTTTTATAAGTGATTTTAAGGAAGCTCCAAATTGACTAGTCATTTTGGAGTGATAGTGCAGATGTGACTAGCGTTTTTCCTGGATCATTAGAAATTATATGTGCTTCATGTTTTGAAGAGTAATAAATCAGAATAGCCATATGGAGAATGTCAGCAGCAAGTACGTATTAGAGCTTACTCAATACCAAAGAAAAATTTGTAGAATACTTGAGGTTCAGTTACAACTTTCAAGCATCATACCAGAACACTACAAGAGAGCTGCAGTGCCAATGAGACCAAACTTCCTTTATAAAACGCAGCAGGTAGAATGTGTGCGCCAAACATATTCCAAAACACGAATGTAGATGCAGAGAGTGCCATTACTCCATAAGTAAAATGCCCAGAAACCTGTTGAAACCAACCCAAAAAAAAAGAGAGGATAAGTATCCCTTCTCTTTAATGTGATTAACCACTACTACTAGTGCAGACAACAATTAGCTTTATGACCATTGTTTTAGAGACCATGAGGGGAAAAAGATAAAAATAAAAAAAGAACATTATGACTACACAGAAAACTACCAACAATAAATTATGAGATGGATAAGAATAAGGTGAAATATATCTGTTATAAGGACGCAAGAGTGACACATGACAACTCTATTTGCCATTTGTTCCTCAAATATTTGCAGGGTCACCTATATTACGCTTAAATGACAATTAAGCTATATTCCTATTCAAATTATGCATTGAATGTTTTTGGAAGAACCAGCGAGTTCAACCAAGCCTTCAAACTTCCTAGTTGCTTGATTGACACATACATCGACTTCCCTCCAACTGCAACTTGTGAGAAAATTTTTTAAAAATAATATTAACCGAGTAAAACTGATCATATACGCTCAATATATGCTATCTAAAATGTGGCCATCATAACATACAGATCATGTACAGTTACACACCACGCCTCATGCCCCACACTAGAACACGGGGTAAGCTTATATAGCTCATACAGATTTTTCAGTAACTGTAACATGGAAGTTTCAAACACACCACTGAAGTTTCCTTTCGTGGTCTATTTACATAGGATTTCTGATGTGATTTGGTCATTCCCCTTCTTGCTTCAAAACTTCATATCCTATTTTCTTTCCATCCAATATCTTTCATATTGTCTTCCAAGAAGGGAAAATAAGGGATTTAGGTTTGCTAAACCATGGCACAATAATACCACATTAGGAATGCTAAGGTAATAGTTGATTGTGGCAATAGTTTGCTCAAGAGACTTCAAAGGAAAGCCAAAACTTAGTTGAGTTGAGGGCTGCAAAAGAGTTGATCCACTTGTTGTGAGTTCAGGTCCAGTAGCAATCTGTCTTTGGCTTGCTTGTGAAACAAACAAGCCAAACTCAAGCAGAGTGCAAGCTCATGTAGCAATTGAGCCCAAAGGCAAACCACTAGTGGTTCGGCTCATAGGCTTGCAAACCCAATGGCATTTAAGTCAATTACAATCTCCACCTATTAGAATCTAAGCCTCTCTATATAGCCAATAAGCTTTAGATCAAACCAACCTTCCTCCTCTCATAAGAATATGATGGAGGATGAGGGTGTAGCTATCATAAGCTACACAGTGCATGTTTAACTTACCTATCAAACAAACAAACAAACAAACAAAAAAACCAAACCTCTTTGTCCTCCCCTCTTCTTCTGTCAATCTTTTTTCCTTACCTGCAGACATCATTCGCTGTCTAATCTCCGGTGAACACTTTTTTACTCCACTGCGCTCATCAACTTCCTACCAGATCAAGCAAGATGATGCCAAGCTTGCAAAGACTGAAGGTTGAATTAACTTATTGGAGTGTTCTATCTAGTCTCCCAACTATATTTGAAAATGTATTGGCCTAGGAACTCGATCAATTGCTATCAGTGCCAGGAGGTGGATTGCACAATTATTTTCTCTGTTGTCAAAGCCGATTCCAAATAGCATTGACAATTTCTTGGATATGCTATTTATTGGTAAGAAGCATGGCAACAAGATTGTTTTCAATTTTGTGTAAATTTCACAGTTTCTTTTTCTGTTTGTGTATGATTTAATTTAGATCCTACTGTTAGTCTCATGGGTTAGTGTTTTTGTACTGATATTTGTAAATTTTCTTGCAAAGATTGCAACTTATCAAAAAAAAAAAAAAAGAGAGATTGCAAAATTTTTCTCAACACCTATGTAAAATATTTGAAAAAGATGGGAACCTGAAGTTGAAAGTGATGGTTGCTTAGCAATCTAATATATAATAATGCACAGAAACCATTTTAATTTTTATCCAATGGACAGTTGTATATGATTGTTTACAAATTTCTAATTTTCCTAATTTTCTTGATCTTTTTCCTTCTTCTGGTTAGGTGTTTATCTTGTATATTTCCTCTGTACTTAGGTTGCACCATTTCGCTCTTATATATTTCTACTTATGAAAAAATTAAATAAATAAAGGTACTTTTTATCTGACCAGAAATCCCTTTTTAGAACCACTAGAGAATTATGTATGTACAGGTAATATAAGATTCAGAAAGAACCTTGTCAGCCAACCGCTGTACAGGAGCTTCCCTACTTTGTGCTTCTTCTACCAAACGAACAATGTCTCCCATAGCGGTCACACCACCTGGCCTCCGCACTTCAACTGTAAGAGTTCCATTAAGATTTATGCTTCCAGCTGCAACTTGACTCTAGAACAGACATAAGATTCACTATAGCTCAACAATATCAAAGTAGACAGCTTCTACATTACTGAAGTGAGAATGATCCACACAGCAAAAAACACACCTATTGCTTAGGAATAAGCATGCCAGTTTGCAACATAACTACTAGATGGGAATTGAATCTTGAGAACAAGAAATATTTATGTGTCAACAAATAGTTATACCCCAGGTAATTTGGTCACTGGAAGTGGCTCCCCTGTGAAACTAGACTCGTCAATGGTACTTCTACCAGCTCTGACTACTCCATCTGCTGGAACACGATCCTAAAATAAGGGAAGAATATGTATTAAATGCTTCACATGATAGCTAGAGGGGGCAAATGATAAATGTTAACTATGTTTTAAAAAAATTAACTGGATGTGGTTGAAAACCAGTTGTATTAACTTTTGCACCACAAGTTGGAAATAAACAATGATTCATGACAAAAGATGCAAGAACTAAAAGTCAAATCTATGGAACCAAGAGTCCATTTTACTTACTCCAGGAAGTACAACAATTTGGTCTCCAACAGAGAGACTGTTACAAGGAACTTCAACTGTTGAGCCCAACCCGTCAGCATCATCATTGACCAGAAGACGAGCTTTTGATGGTAAAATACTGAGAAGTCCAGTCATATCACTGGTTGCTTTAATTTTGGCTCTCTGCTCAAGATTCCTTCCTAACAAGACAAATGCTATTAACATAATCGGTTCTTCAAAGAAAGCCTTCCAACCCTGCACATAAAGCATCTATTAAACAGGCTAAGAAATCCATTAGTAATCATCCACATGCCTAGTTTCTTAGTATGACAGCAAGAAGTACCCTATATCCTTTTTTTTTATGAATAATAATTTCTTGAAAGAAAAGGCAAAAGAAGTACTTATATCTTAGAGAATGAGATGAGGAAATCGACTTTAACCAAGCATAAAAAAATACTTTGATCGAGTGTTTGCAATTCCAGATTGAAGGTGATATCTTTTATTTAAAGAGTTCAATTCATCAAGACGGGTTATAGTTTTCACTTATAAAACAATAATGTACCAGCACAAAAAAACTCCACAATGATTACATGACCATACAGGATAATATTATGTTCAATCATATGTCACTGGCAGTAAGTAATCAAAGAAATCATGACATATTTAAGTTTTTTTTTAAAAAATAAATAAATATATATATATATATATATATATATATATATATATATATATATATATATATATATATATATTACAAAATTTAGATATACATGATAGAGGAAGCACAAAATGTTTATCATGGACTTAGATATTTGCATATTTAAATTTTATCTCACCTATCTTATTGAAATTAACAGAAATGGAAACTCACTTAAATGTTTTCTTTTTTGGGCCAGACACCTCACTCAAAGAAACTATTAGGCCAAAACACATGAAAAAATTCAGTCAAACACATCAGATTCTAGGATGATGTGTGGTGCGGAGAGATGCCCCTTAAGGAAGCTTTCCCAAGTTTGTATGACATTGCTTGCAATAAGAACTCGCTCGTTGCAGCCCATTTGATTCTGGAGAACGGATCTTTTCAGTGGGATGTCAGGTTCATTTGAGCGGCCTACGATTGGGAGGTGGACGTCTTGGCTTCATTCTTCACCTTATTGTATTCTATCAGATTTGATCGTGATGGGGAAGATAAGTTTTGCTGGTCTCCTTCACGCAAAGGGAAGTTTGATGTTAGATCTTTCTATAAGATTCTTGCTTACAAGGAGACAGCTCATGTCCCCTGGAAAAGTATTTGGCGGACCAAGGTTCCTTTAAAAGTGGTCTTTTTCGCTTGGGTGGTAGCTTTAGGGAAGATCCTTACTTTGGACAATCTCAGAAAGAGGTAAGTCATTGTGATTGATAGATGTTGTATGTGTAAAAAGAATGGGGAGTTTGTGGATCATCTACTCCTTCATTGTGAGGTCGCTTGCGTTCTATGGAATGCCATTTTTAGTCGCTTCAGTCTGTCTTGGGTTATGCCTCGTCGGGTGGTAGATCTATTTGCTTGTTGGTGGACTGGTGGTCGCTCTCAGAGTTCAGTTGTGTGGAAGATGGTCCCTTGCTGCCTCTTATGGTGCTTGTGGAGGGAGCGCAACAATAGATAGTTCGAGGACAAAGAAAAAACCATTGAGGAGCTCTTTCTTTCTTTTTTCTTTCATTCTTTGTATTCTTGGATGGTTGCGTTCCTTACCCCTATAGTGATTAGTTATTATAATTTTCTTGTATTGTTTTCCTCTTCTTCTTAGTTGTCGTTCTTGTATATTCCCTGCGTACTTGATCGCTCTATGCGCTTTTAATGAAATTTCTCTTACTCGTCAAAAAAAAAAAAGAATCAGTCAAACACAACAGCGTCATAATTGGTACTAGAAGTCTAGACTCGCAATTTTCAGTCCAAGTGGTAATACACTTAAGCAACCTAATATCAATACAACATAGCATCACAGAACTACTCTAGGATTGTGAATGCAAACATTCATAGACTTCAGTGGTGTTCAAGAAACCGACTACATAGCTGGACACCTTCACCCCAAAGAGTCAAAAATAAGAAATCAAAAGTATATATGGTAGAGAATGGGTCATGACTTCATCACCTAAATCAAAATGTGCGAAGTATCACTTATCTAACTTCACAAATTAACAAAAACAATCACAATTTCTCCAAAGTAATATAGGACATTTGGAATATGATATGATTATGTAGGAGAGTTGGAATAGATAATGGGCCAATCAAACCTATTTGTAGATACCAACTAATAGTGATGGAATGGTGTTGTATGTGTAAGAGGAGTGAGGGAATCTATAGATCATCTTCTTCTCATTGTGAAATGGCAAGAGAATTATAGAGTGCAATTTTTAGCCTTTTTGGAGTAGAATGGGTTATGCCTTGAAGGGAGATAGAGTTGTTAGATTGTTGGTGAGTCAGTGAGAAGTCATTTAGTTTTAGTCGCTTGGAGGATATCCCTGTTGTGCTTAATGTGGAGCATATGGAGAAAGCGGAATGCAAGATGTTTCGAAGATCATGAGAAGTCAATGGAAGAGCTCAAGAACATATTTGGTCAAATCGCTTTATTTTTGGACAAGGACGTATAATATTTCTCATGTTTCTAACTTTTCTGAATTTGAGGATTTCTGGTCTTCTTTTAGCCATTAACGGGAAAGAGAATGTACTGGGGTAGTAGGGTTGTGCCCCTATACGCTTATTAATGATATGCATTACTTATGAAAAAAGGGTTTCATCAGTCAAAATCAATTCCTTGTAGGTATCAGGTAAGGTTAATGAAAAACTAATTCCTTTCAGTTTAGAGGATTACAAAGAGTTATCTCTTCCATCTCTTTTATACATTTGAGGACCCCAAAATGGACTTAAAAGGATTTTGAAAGTAGTGTTTCCAGTATTCCTCAACAAAGATAAGTTAAATTACAATTTCAACAAAATGAAGCAATTGTGTAAATAAATAGACTACTCTTTTTTTGATGAATAAATAAAAAGACTACTCTGAGGAATACACATGGCGTTAATAGAATTATCAGCCCCTTCCTAGGATATATGCAGTCGATATTAGGCAAAACAAGGAAAAAAAAATGTGCAGCACTCTATCTTACAAGCAAACCTCGTCACTAGAGGAGCGTAGATTATAACTTTTTATTGACATCCAAAAATACGAAGTATCCATAACAAAATTAAACAATCTAGATGTCTAAAACCAAGACATACAAGTTAGTAGAAACTATATCTTCATCCACTGAAATGCAGTATAATTTATAGATGGAAGAATAGCTATATCAGAGATAAGGATCAAAGCCTACCAGTTTAGGCATTAAGGAAGCTAACGAACTAACTGTAAATGATGATAAAGCCCCAAGACCAACTAATGTGTTCATGTTTGGAGCCCCTCTGAAAAGGCTTTTAACACCATCAAGGATAAGTTGACGCCCAGGGCCAAGCAACGTAAATAAAGACAAGGAGAGATGGAATCCAGTGGAATGAAATGCATGTATCCATGAAGCCTTAGCTCCAAAGAAATGAGAGAGATGGCCAAAGAGGCAGACAGCACATAAAGCCCAGGAAACAGCAAGCTCACGACCTAAGGAAGCATAAGTAATCAGACTCACATTTCACAGCAAATGAACCATCAGCACATGCAAATTTCAAATACCCAATAGAAATATAACAAACTAAGAATTCACAACTTCTAACGTTTTATAAAAAGTCGTAAAAAGATGTATACCACTTTCTTTTAAGCGATTACGCTTTTCTTCCATTTTCTTTTCAAATACTCTGAAGAAATTGTCTCTTCCTGAATCTGCACATATAGGAGCAGCCAAGTAATCAAGCCATCATGTAGATTGGTACATAAGACTGCAAATATTTACAATTTAAGACCACTTGCAGTTGAGATTAAAGGCAGATCAAATGAGTTAAGCTCCATCTATGATTTTGTAACGACCTAGAGAAAAGCGCTAGTCTGCAGTATCACCCCAAAATGACTAGTCAATCTAGAACTTCCTTAGAATCACTTATAAAACCTAGTTTCACCTAGTAAGTAAGTAATGTGGAACTTAGCACCCACGGCCATTTCTTATAAACTACAAACTCTCTATGTGAGCTACTTATCTTCCCAAAATATGAGACCGAGGTGTTACAGATTTAAGCTTTGACTTTGTAACTTTTGGTCACTCCAAAAAAAATGCAAGTAATTTGTGGAAGAAGGTGGCTTAAGTAGAATTAACCTAAGGACACTTATTTCAGTATTAGAAAGTAGAAAACCATGTCTCCATTACACAAGGCAGAATATATACGAAAACCTACTCCTTCAAATGAGACAAAAACTTTTGGCTCACAATTGGATGGTGCATTTTCTATCTTGGGGAGTTAAGGTATACAACAGGAAAATAAAGAAGATTATAAATTCAAAGCAATGAAGACAAGCAAGAGATGGAATCATTAGCATTGTTTTCATGAGTGAAGAAGATGCATAAAAGAGCAAAATTAAATGTAAAATGAGACATCCATTAACAGAAGCACTTTGCAGATAAATAAAAAAAGAAATACTTGTTCACAAACACGTATTTATTATCCCTATCCAAAATTGAGTCAGAGACCACAAAGACTATTCTTAGTCAGAATCCATACTCCATGCTTTAGCTATCCTATTTACTACATTTTTAAAGTTCAAGAAAGTGTTATTCTTGAATCTCGTCCTCTGAGACACAAACACAGTAAACTTCATTTGGCGGATCAGATGATCTCCAATTATGAAAATATCTAAGCCATCTTTACACGCTAAATCACTGGAACAAAGAAAACCAAAAAAGGTCAAGAAAAGAACCTACAAAGAGCAAAGTTCCACAACATACAGACATAACAAGTGACAAGTATTAATAAACAGGACTGGAGAATCAACAAAATGATAGTAAATTACTAGCTGTTCTGTAAGAGGTGATTAAAAAAAGAACGGTAAGGATCATTCAAATTTCCATCATGATACATGCCTTCAGCCATATGCACAGAGGTATGTCAACTGAAATCGCTTTCTTTCTTTCCCCCTTTTTCCTTTGGCAGGATGGAGGCAGAACAAGAAGTTGTATTGATACTCAACTTTGGCCACTGATGCTAACTTTCGTAGACTGAATCTTAAGCAAAGCTTTGCAATTTCCAAATTGGAATATGGTGGAGATCCATGAGACTGCAGAGCTTGAACTGAAAATTTTCTTGCAACGATGTATCCACTTTTGAAATTTACATTGATTACCATGAACATGGTTCAGTTTGACAACACTCTTAAATGATCTCTCTTTATGTTTATCTAACATCCTAGATGAACTCTCTTTACATTCTACAACACTTCAAATGAACTCTCTTTATATTTGTCTTACTCTTATATCAAGAAATTGTTAGGAGACCTCCAGAAAACCAGCATCCCAAAACATACAGGTTTAGTTAATAGAATAACAAGGGGCAAGAATATGAAAACCATTCAATATGAGTAATTCACAAGGCCAAGCTAAATAGAAAATAACACTTTTAAAGTTATAGAACTTATCCACATAAGCCTCAGAACAAAGAACTAAAATGCTTAAATCAAGAACTGATATGACTTCTTCTTTTTTCTAGATAAATAAAACAATTATTTTTCTTTTAAAAAAAAAAAAAACCAAAGGGCACAACCCAAGTACTTCAAGAACTGAGATGACTCCTCGTTATACAACGAATTCTTGTGACAAAGCCCTCACAAGAACAAGCACAGTATAAAACCTCAGAATGAAGAGAACCTACAGAATGCTCCTTCGGTGTAGCAAGAATATCCCAATAACAACAATGCCCAAAGCGATACACAAAATGTAGTTCTCAACTATCGTACGCATTAAATACAACTTATAAGACAGGAAGTCCTCAGTTTTCTGAATATAATTAAAAAACTGCAAAGCTCAGAATGTGCAACAGCAAATTCTCCAAAACGAATGGGCTCCCCAGTAACAGAAATGGCTGTCTGACTAATCCTCCATAAGTAGCCGCTGAGACTCACCTATTGAAGTGATAGATTACAACATCAATAATGACTTTTAAGCCTTTTCCTTTCATATCAAATATAGTGGAAATGATATTTAAAAGGTTCTGTTCATAAAGACAAGTCACTGGAATTAAAAACCGATAAATTTACAGACATACCATAAAGAATTATGGTTGCTCCTTACAAGAAATCATTTGCAGTTTTATGGTGACATATCTCCTTCAATAGTTTCCTGACCTGCCACTTAACCCACCAACCTTCACATAAATTACATGAACCTGAATATGACCATGTCTATTCTGATTTACAGTTAGAGGTGCGTAACAGACAACTAGATAATGATGCATTAATTCATCTCTTTGAAGATTAAATATGCACACTTACGTTTCTATTTTCATTTGAACAAACAAAGCAACAATCATCATACGCAAAAGTATCATAATTCCTACAAGTATTTCTTCCATCATCCAAAGATGAAGCTTGGTGACGTGGATGGTCGCAACTTCCACAAATTAATTACACTTAAACTCAGAAGAGGCTTAAGCTTAACATGAAGTTCATCGTCAAGGTTTGAGACACTAACCGCATATATCTGCAATGAACTCAATGGACATCAAATATCTCACAGGGAAAACAAGCATATCTGATCATAGAAAGGATGCAGAACTTTTCGGACACGCACACATATATAGTGTATTCTAGTAAAGAAGCAGGTTCTTCCGCATTATATGTAATAGCCATGTCCCAAATTCGAAAGATAAGGAGTATAACCCACATAGAGTGGATGGTTTATAAAAATAGTCATAAGTGCTAAGTCTAACATTGCCTAGTTACTAGGTGAAACAGAGCTTTATAAGGAATTACAGGGAAGCTCCAAAAATTGACTAGTTCTTTTGAGGTGATAGCACAGATTTGGCTAGCTCTTTTCTCTAGGTCGTTACAAATAGTATCAAAGTCACCTAATAACACCAAAACATGTGGTACTGGAGCACCACATAACATAGCCCTGACGAGGACGTCAGGAATTTAAGGGATGAGTTTGTAACACCCTTGTACCACATTGGGAAGATGAACAGCTCATATAGAGTAGGTGATTTATAAAGATAATCATAAGTGATAAGTTACACAATACCTAATTATTAGGTGAAACTGGGCTTTATAAGGGATTCCAGAAAATCTCCAAAAAAATAAACTAGTCATTTTAAGGTGATAGGGCAGATGTGGCTAGCATTTTTTCATGGTCTTTACATTATAACCCAGGAAAGTTACTTGAAGAAACAAGAAGAAGGTCCATAAGAACGGTTCACAAGAACTCTTGGAGCTACCATAGATAGATGAGGCATGTATCCCAATACTCATCTAGAAGTGGTGCAACGGACCATAGAAAAATAACTAAGAAATATTCAACAGAATGCCCAACATCAGGCCAAATATTACTGAAAAATCTCACTGTAGAGGCAATACTACTAGTGGTTGAATCTTAACAATGTCATGTGAAAGTCTCAAGGTTTTCAAGAACTTGCAACATTCCTGATGATACAAGACTCGTCGTGTCTCCAAATGATTTGAACAGCCACCCCAAATGTCATCGTAAAAAATCACCAATTCTTTTTTTTTTTTTGAGGAAAATATCATTTTAGCCCCTTAAATTACCATTCGTTTTGCGTCTAGCCCCACAAATTAACAATACTCCGACTCCAGCCCCCCAAACTACCAAAACCTTTGAAAAATGCTTTTTTTGGCGAAATATATCTGTATTACCCCTACCACGTGTCATTTTTCAATTTAAAAAAAAAATTAAAAAAATTAAAAACTAAAATTTTATTTTTATTTTTATTTAAAAAAAAAAAGAAAATAGAAAATATGGTGTTTTGGGGGTGGCTGCCACCCCCCAACCCCCTACAGGTGGCTTTCGGGCCACCCCGAAATCCATTGGCAACTGGGGGTAGCCACGTGGCCACCCCCAGGGGGTCGGGGGGTGGCTCGAATGCCACCCCATTTTCCTTATTTTTTTTAAAAAAAAAAAAAAAAAAAAAAAAAAAAAAAAAAAAAATCTTTTTTAGTTTTTAGTTTTTTTTAAAAAAAATAAATATTTTTTAATTGAAAAATGACACGTGGCAGGGATAATATGGGGATATTTCGCCAAATGGGGCCTTTTTCAAAGGTTTTGGTAGTTTAGGGTGCCGAAGTCGGAGTTTTGGCAGTTTGTAAGGCTAAACGCAAAACGGGTGGTAATTTGGGGGGCTAAACTGTAATTTTCCCCTTTTCTTTTTATAAGTAAGAAAAACTTTATTAAAGAAAGCGTAAGGCGCCCGTAAGTACAAAGGAACAACCAAAGCTAACCCGCAAAAACCCACAACACCAAAGCCCCAGAAAACAAAAAAACCAAAAACAAACTACAAAATGACCCAACTAAGAACAAGACTACCCACTAATCGCCAAGGCACAACAAGCCTACAATATGTGTGCCTTGCCTTTCCAACGCCTAGAGGGATTTTTCGCGTCACCGTAATTGATGAAGCAATGCAAATTCAGAAGCTCCCTTTTTCCTTTAGACTTCTGGCGCGCAATCAACTAGAACTCCTCTTCCATGGCATCCCAAATAGCCATAACCTCCTCCCCAAAATCCCCATCCATTGCCCAATCTAGGGGCAAACCATCCCAATAATCATCTTCTTCCTCCTCCCACACCACAATCTCCCCGTTATGATCAAAACCAACTGGCCAATTTCGGGATTGGGAGAAACCATTTAAGCAACCACTCGAAGGGGAGGAAGGACCTACCACCCCGCCATTGTTGACATCCTAAGGCGACGCGGGAGGGACTGAAACTATCAGGGGAAGGTTGAGAAACCCCTTCCTAAAAAGGCCCTAATTCACTAGCATCTCTGACTTCTTCATTGCAGGAGGCTTAGCCACTTTCTCCTCCGCTGGCGGCTCTACACCTGTAACCCTCTTATCAGCGTAGCCAACAAACATCTTCACAGCTTTCAGGGAATCAAAAAGTAGCACATCATTCCACTTCACAGATTGCCCTTCCCTCAGTTTTTTCGCCCTCCTGTAGTAACACTGAAAAGGCTTAGAAACCACCATGGGGAGGGGAGAACGCAGCTTCTCTCCCAAAACAGCTGCTCCAGCGAGAAACAGAGGGGCAAAATAGGGTTTAGGAATCTGAAGCGTCCCCAATGGAGTGAACTTAAAGACAGGAGCCGAAGGACCAAGATTCGCCGAAAAACCCTAATCCGGTGCCGGCGAAGGGGGGAAAATGAATACTTTAGAGGCTGGAGTCCGACTAGAAAACACCAGAAACACCTGGGAACTGCTCGACTCACCCCCGGAAGAAGACTCTGTCCCTATAACTGCCGCCGACGAGGGCTCCGACATAAAAGAATCCCCAACAAAAACCGATGAAGCTGGACTCGCGCCCTCTGTGGCTCCCAACGCTGTAACCTCCAAACCCCCAGGAGGAAGCCTATTCACAACCAACCCAGAAGACACCTCCGATGTCGTCTCCGACAAGGATGGCGGCGGACAGGAGACTTTAGGTTTCCGCATGAGTCGGGCCACGCGGAAACCTAAGGGTTTTCGATTCAGCCCCGACCTGGCAAACAGATCCAAAACTCTCCTTATAGCCCGGCCCAATGCCAAATAAAAATCGGGACCCAACTTACGCCATGTTCGCAGTCTCGAATTTTCAAAATTCAAATTCGAACGAGTACTTACCTTACGGACGAACATGCCGGTCTTTGTCCAGCAAATCAAAGCGGATGAGACTCCAACGAGAAGCAATCCACCGCCGATCTCGGATCAACCTATGCATGCCACACCGCCGGAAGAAGATCAAACTCACAAGGTTCCGCCAACGAAGCCCTTAACCAAGAACGACCACCACCCACTATGGGCAACACCTTCGCAGCAGTGGTCAAATCCGACCTCAATACCTCCGCAAAAGAAGGCCCCGTCCACTTTGGAGCCAAGCACAGAGTTGGCCGAACATCCTTCACAACCTTCTTCTCCGATGTAGATAAGGAACCGAGCCCGCAACCTACCGAGACTAAGAAAATCTACAACCTTTCTCAGCTTGTCGGAGAATTTAAGCCATCCCCACCCTCCACAACCCTCGGGGATAAGAATGGACCCTTTTCGACCGCCCAACCCGAACGTTGTCGCCTCTAAGAAGTGCCCAGCCTTATTCCCACCTCTCCAAGCAATCAGAACTTTCGATCCTTCTCTAAACGACTTAACAAAATCTTGCTCTTCCGGGAAACCCAACAACACTTCCAACATCGACGCAAGCCACTCGGAGCTCTAAGAATTCAAGATGACCACACCCAGAAAAATTTTCCTCTTCTCCTCCACCCTCAACGTCGACGCCCCACCCAAAACCGAGAAGGTAAAAGACTTCGACTCCACTATGAAATTCTTATCCATCTCATGACACACCTGGAACTAAGATGACCAACCCAAAAAAACTACATCGCCGGAAAAAGAACCACCCAATAAATCAGAGAACTGAAACACGAAACTTGAGAACCAAGCAAGAGGCTAAGAAAGATAGAGGATGCGAGAGGACGGAAAAGAAAACGAGCCCCTAGCTGGACGCGTTGAGGGACCTAAGAAAGATTCTTACCGTAGACAATTTCAAGAAGCAACATGTCATTGTGATCGATAGGTGTTGTATGTAAAAAGAGTAGGCAACTATACTTGGAAATTTGACATTGGCTCCAAAAGACAGCCCTTTTACTCAAATATTGTTCTTAATAGAGCAAAGTAGACACGCCCATGAAAATTGGCTCAAAAGATACAAACATGGGATGTGGTCAGCTTGATTTAGGTTCAAATCTTGCCTGATAAAAAGTAAGGCACAATACAAACAATTCAATAAACTCAAATATTGTTCTTAATAAAGCATAAGCAGACACGCACATGAAAGTTGGCTCAAAAGGTACAAACATGGGATGCAGTCAGCTAATGATTTAGGTTCAAATCTTTCCTGATAAAAAGTAAGGCACAATAGAAACAATTAAATAAACTTAACCATGCCAGCCTACAATTTTCTTTTCTTACAAGAACCATGAGTTGTTCAGATTAATGTTATAATTATAATAACGATGATGCTGACAATGATGACAATGACAACGATGACGATGATAATAAACAATCACAATATTAGTAATCACAATTACAACAACATGAACGACAATAACAATATTGATGGTGGTGATGATATACTGATATGCTTACCTCGAAGGTTGGACTTAAAACCACAGCTAGTCAAATGCTTTGCTAGTGCCTCTCCTAACTGTTTTTGCCAATTCTGTGTAACCTTGGCTTCAGATACAGGCCATACTATAGCTGTCTCTGTCGTCAGATTCACACTAGCAGACGACACTTGTGGCTGTACCAGATTAAAATCAAAATGAAACACACAGAATTAGTTTGAAGAAGCAAGTAAATTTCTCACATGCAAATGACTTGAACAAAAGAAGAGAGAGAGAGAGAGATAGAGGGGGGCTACTTAAATTGTGTTTGATTACATGGAACTGGATTGCAAGGTTTAAATTGATCTCACTACTTGGGCGGTTTTCCTCCACTAAATTATAGTTATTTATTCATCCCATGGCTGTTTAATTCTTTTATGTTCTCCATATTTTCTTGCTATCTTGCGTTCCCGGCACCACAGGGCTTTCAGCCTTCAGCTCCTATCGACTCGAAATCCACAATATAATTCCACACTCAAAAGTAATATATTTTCAAATTCCACAGATTTCAAAATTGAAATCGAATTCAATTTCGTTCCAATGCCAAAAAAATGCAGCCTTTTAATAAGTCTTCTTTCATCTATTTTCGCATGAACAAAAAAGCGTCCATCCAGGACAAGAAATTTCGTTTATACGAAACATATTTAGAATACTCAAAAAATCAAAAACAATATGTGGACATTTTTCAGCTCTTCAACTTGGCAAAACTCTCCAAAGATACGATGTCAATATTTCACGTAAAAATTTAAAAAATAAAATAAAATAAAAGCAAATTCAACAAAAACAAAAAAGGAATAACTTACTTGACTCTCTAGAATTCTTTTCACACTAGCTGCACATCCTCCACAAGACATTCCCTACCATACACGCACAGACACAAAATCAATTAACCAAAATATATAGCAGAAAATGAAAAATTAAATTAAGCCATAGAGAGGAGAGAGAGAGTTCATACTCCAACATCGAGCATTATCACATCAGACGAGAGAGCCGAGGCCTCCTCAGGCCCTCCGGCGACCAAATTCCCCTTTGCATTCCCACCGTCCGATCCATTCTCACCACCACCGCCTCCGCCTCCGCTCTCTCCGCCGAACCCGCCACCGCCGGACGCGAAGGAAGCAGCGGAGCTCGACAAGCACTGCGGACGAAGTCGTACATGAGGCACCGCCGCCGCGGCGCACAGACTCCTCGGAGTTGAGGAGAAAGCGAAAGCGCTAGTGCATCTGAGTCTGCGAGTTAGGAGTTGAGTCAGAGGAGCCGTACACAGGCGGTGGCCGCTTAGGGATCTGGAGACCGTGAAGACCGCTATCGTGGTCCCTGATAAGGGCAATGCGGACTCCATTGGAGCGAATGAGAGAAAACGATTAGGCTAAGTCCCTCTCGGTTCTGACTTTGTTTCCGCTTATCTTTTTCTGCGCCTTTCAGCAGGACTGAAGCGGGACTATGGTCAAAATTGACTCTTGCTTGTTTGACTCATTAACCATGAATATCCTTTTTTTCTTTTCTGTTTTTTCTTTTTTCTGACACTTTCACTTTAACTACTAAAAAGTAAAATACGAAGGAAAATGCTATAAAGTACGGATCAAACTGGATTGAAGGAACGTACGCCAACTTAATCTATAAAAATAGGAAAATGATAAAATAAAAAAAATAAAAATAAAAAATAAAAAATAAAAACAATTATACAATTCCTACACGATCATCATTCACATGGGATGGGCAGGAAGGGCCTATGTGGTGGTAGGCCTCACCCCATGAGAGTGACTATTGTATACAAATAATGTAATTGTTGTATTTCTATCCCTACCCATAAAAATATTATGTGTCTATTTGTATATAAGAAGTATATGCATTTTAAATAGAAGGAGAAAATTACATGCATTTTTAATTTAAAAAAAAAAAAACTCAACTTTGTTCTTGCAATTAAAAAAAGTGTTGGGACAATTTCTGATTTAGTGATATACGCCTTTCTTGATGATTTCTCCATGTGCTGAAAGACAAAGAAATCAAACAAAAGAGTTTGTCGAGTGTGACGAAGGGGTCTCACTCTTATGCCTAAATCAATATCTTAAAGACAATTTGTATGGAGTAGTGAAAGCACAATAATCATAGTTGTTTTAATACCTAGGGTATGAGCTTATTTATAGGCAGGGAATCCTACTCGACTTGGAGTGGGATTCCTACTCAACTTGGAGTTTGATTCAAATTGAATTATTCTCTATTTGAATTCAAATGGACTCTTATCCCAAATCGTGTGGGGGTAAAGGCTCATCCTGGAGAATTCGGGATTGAGACCTCGTCGCAATCTTCCTGGTGATCTCAGGGCGGATCCTCCCCGCGAATCCCTCCTAGTATATCGGGATAAAGATCTTGCATATCCTCTCTCTTGGTCGCCTCTTGGTAGTCTTGGTATACACTTGCTCTAGGACCAACTTACGATATACTCATAGGCCATGGTCTCCCCGAGCGTATCTGTCTCTTGGGTAACTTGGTATGAGTATTCTTCATGGCGTTCCCAGGATATGGCTATTAGGGGATGTCTTCTATCCAAGGCTAGTGTGCACCAAATCAGAGATGTCTGTAATAACTATGTCTTTGTGGGCTTAAGGTGATCAAGGAGTCTTTATGGGCCTATGCATATCCGACCGGCTCATGATCTTGGAATGGGCTAGTCTCGGTGGGATTATTTCCAACAGCTACCCTCCAATTCCCTTATTCGAAATGTTACTCGGTTATGGGAGTTTAATCGTAAGGGTCCTTTCCTTCAGGAAGGTTTTTGATACAGACGTTATTTCTGTCATTCACAATTTCTTTGATATTTCACCTAGTCCTTTGTTCGCAAAGTGAAAAAAAAAAAAAAAAAAAAAAAAAAAAAAAAGAAAGAAAGAAAGAAAGAAAGAAAGTAGGGGTAATTCTTCATTGGGGGAAATCCTTTGATTGTTTATCGAATATTGATGAGTGCAAAATATTGCACATTTAAACCCCTTAATTTACATTAATTAATTATTTAGCTGTGTCTTAATCTCTAATATTTTGTATTAGATTTGTGTTTCTAGTGTTTTGTAGGTTGTTAATGGAAAATGACAGTTTTAAGGTGAAAAATGCAAAGTTTGGAAGAAACCACACTTTGAGAAGATCTAGATGATGTGGTTATGTTTAACCAAATCAATTAATTGATTAAATCGGAATTTCTCTAATTGGAGTCAAAATCGGATTGGATTAAATTTCAGATTTTGCACATATCATAGTATTTTGGCCATAACTTTCCAGTCAAGTAACGGATTAAGGTGAAACAAGCGGTGTTGGAAATCTAACTCAAAATACAACAAATCATTTTGAAATAGGATTTTCCTAATTCGGATATCTGCTATGCTAAAAGTGTCCCACAATATAAGAACGCAAATTTGGACGAATCCTATTCCGATTTGTACTATGATTGCTTCATAATTTGACTAGGAGATTGAAGTACGATTTTTCTGAAATTTCATGGGCTTATAGGGTTTGTTTGCTCCCTCTAAATAGACTGTTAAGCCTCAAGAAAATGAGGGGGGAGACCGGAAACGAAATTCTACATATTTTCTCTTTTTTTAGTTTAGTTTTTCTTTAGGTTTAGTGAAAATTGAATTTTGACTTCTAAAAATAAAGTTTGTGTGCAACAAGTGTCAACAAAAATCAAGCACAGCGGATAATAAAAGACACACAGTTTTTGTTAACGAAATGGAAACTCAATCAAGAGAAAAACCACTCCGGGGCAGCCAAACTCAGGAATTCCACTATTCAGAAGAGAAAGCTAGATACAAGATAGTAACACTCACATGTACCGATGCAGTGGTCGTACCTTGCCCTCTGACGTGTAACCCAACACGAACGCTTCCCAACCAGGTCTCCTACCTGAAGGGGTCTTCAATGGAATTCCTTACCTTAGAGCCGACCTCTAAGATAGACTTCAGTTGTAGCGCAGCACACTTGAAACGGCTTCAGAGGGATCTTGAACTTCTCTGAGCTCTTGTGGAATTCAATACCGAATTCTTGCAGTTCTCAATGCCCAAGGGCCTCTATTTATAGGCTGAGGTGCAGAATGGGCGATTGATGTAATATGTACGGACGCCGTCCGGACAGTGAACCAGAGCCATCCGGACGGACAACTGTGCGACAGGATTTTCCGAAAATTTCACTGAAAATCTTTCATGTTTAAGACCTACGTCCGGACGGTGAGACACCGACGTCTGGACGGTGGCACGTCCGCTGCAAGTAATTTCCATATAAGGCTTAGCGCATCCGAACCAAGGGGGATGAATGTCCGGACGACAATTCTTCAACACGCAATTTCCATATCTGATATGCGTGCGTCCGGACCAAGAGAGGTAGACATCCGGATGGTTGAAGTCGAATTAGCAATTTCCTTAACTGATGCGCGCGCGTCCAGACCAAGACTAACTGACGTCCAGACGGTGACATTTGAATTGCGATTCTTGCCTTAAGGAGACGTGCGTCCGAACGGGATACCACATCGTCCGGACGGTCGATCGATCTTCCCTTTATTGGAACTAGGAAAGAATCTGAGACTGTTCGAGTACTGATATGCGTCCAGACGAGCTGCTGAGATGTCCGAACGGATGTGAGCTAGAACAGAAGCTTCTCGACACAGTGTAGGGTCCGGACAGAAAAGATACGTCGTCCGGACGGATGATGCTGGTCTGTCTGGCGTCCGGTCGGGATGAACACGTCATCCGGACGGATGGAACAGTGGACAGATGGGCGTCCGGACGAGATGACACGTCGTCCGGATAGCTGATAGGGAGTCTGAAATCTTCTATCTTTTTCGTAGTGCAGAGTCTTCTGAAAATGCTCTGACAAGTGGAATCCCTGTTTACAGCATCTTTACACATAAGTGATTTTGTCCAAACACAGAATGAGGCCAAAATACTAACAAACTCCCCCTTTGGTCATTCTGGGACAAAAATCACTTGACCGGTTTGAAAATATATTCCCGATCCAAAAATTAAAATTACTCCCACCTTTTGTCACAAAGGGACAAAGGGTAAAACATAGTAATAAAAACCAACTGTCATAAAAATTACTCCCCCTAACGATCTCAGAAGGACCCGGGTAAACAGAGTAATATTAGTTTATGTTTTTAACAAAATAACAGAAAATAACAAAATGTCTCAAAATAACAACAAAATAACAATAAAAACAGAGGGAAATCAAACATCCTCTGGTATGTGTACAGTCTGAGATGCAGCATCCCATCATCACTGCTGTCCGGATGATGGACTCGAAGGCACTCCTAAAGGTCCAAATGTGCTCCACCCGCTTGTTGATGGACCGCACTTCGAGCTGCAAGGAGGAGATGGACTGCTGCATGGTGGACATTCCTCCCTGAATGGCAGCTAAGGCCTCCATGATCTGAGAATAATTAGCCTCTGGCTCAGATGGCGGGACTGTATGAGAGGATGAAGCCACGTCTGGAAAAGCAACACGCATAGCAACAGGCATGTCATCATCAGAATCCTCTCGTCGCAGCTGGGCATTCGACTTCATTAGTGTTTGTTTGCTGAGAGGCTGCTGGATCTTCATCCTCGGCTCTCCATTAACATTGATACCTGACTAAATGATGATCTGAGTGATTAGGCAGCTGAAGGGGAGACCGGTATTGTTCTCATCACGAGCCTCGAGCATGACTCCCAGAATATGCTTGCAAAGACAGAAAGGCAAGCGAATATGAATAGCATAAATAAATTGTGCCCTCTTCAGTATCAGATCACTGCGCCTGGCAACTAGCCAGAGATTGTGCTGAACAATTTTGGCCAACATACGATGAGCCGGAGCTAGTGCACCAATCTTGATATTAGTCGAACGCCCCTCACCCTGTGGAACTGCATGGAAGAACTCTCGGAGATCGTCCATAGATGGAGGAAGCACCACCTCATTGTAAGGACTGGCAGGCAGATCAAGGACTGATACTCCGAGGAACCGACTGATGGTCTAGGGATCTACAGTGATGATGTGTCCGTCAACAGCGGACTGCAGTACCACCCCATGCTCATCATCCTGAGCCACCTCAAGGTTGGCATAGAAGAGCCTGACTAGCCTGGTAAGGACGATCCAGGCACAAGTATAGAGATAGCCCCAGTGATAGGTCTGGATAGTCTCATAAATGCTATCCAATGGAGGCACCATGATGTCTGCACGGACCACATTCCGCTCAGCGAGGACATTGCAATCCATGATCTTGGCTTGGAAGGCACTCTGCTCTTCCTCTGTCCTTTGGCAAACCTGGTGCTGGGAGCTGATGGCAGACATGATTCTGCAAAAGAACCAACAAGAATTTTTGCCAAAAATAATCCACACAAAAAAAATATTCTTGTTAGTGTAACAAAAATTTGGCAGAATAACAGTAGTAAAAGGACTTTTGTAAAAATAAAAACAGAATTTATCACAATTTAGTCCTAAAAATATCATCACAAATAATCCCAATATGCATCACAAATTCAATCTCAGTCCAAAATTAACTCTCTAACAGTTTGACATAAATGAACTAAAAAAGAAAGATACTAAAAAAATACTTGGAATGGAATGCACAAGAAGACACGGGGAGAAAACTCCAAAGACTCAAGAAATTACTCACAAAGTGTCAAAAGAAGGGATTTTGTGGGGTATGGAGGAGTGAGATCGGTGATCTGGGCTATTTATAGCCTCTGTAGGGTGTCTGTCTGGACGGTGTTTTGATGACGTCCAGACGCGCGCTGCCTCGGAAAGGAGCAAAACGGTTACGCACGTCCAGAAGAATTAAATTACCCGTTCGGACGAGAATGACAGCTCACGTCCGGACGTGGAACAGATTCCATCTGGACTGCAGAACGCCATCCGTTCGGACTCCAAAACGGGAACAGTCCGAACTGCTGAACTCCACCCGTCCGGACGCCAAGAGGGACCGTCCGGACGCTCCTCACTGAAACACCAGAAAAACTGAGGAAAATTTTACAAGAATCAAATTTTCTCAAGTCAGTGTCAGAACATGCATGTATAATCAACTGATAACACAATCATAGAGCATCTCAAAACTAAACAGAGATATAAAAGAGAGTTGAGATTTCAATTAGCACAAATATTTTTCCTAGTCATAGAAAATTCAAATAGACAACTCAACTCACTCAATGCATGTGTGTGTGTGAAGACTCTTTTCCCACAAGGTATGACTTCCGATGATATAACATAGAGCAACTAGATTTTCTAGACAGGAGAGAAAATCAGTGACAGATTAGCCAAAAGTCGAACCTTAAAACTCGTTAGGGCCTAGCCACCCTCATTTGATACACTCCTGATAAGTCTTGAATTGTTTGATTCAAGACCCCTTTATTTGTATTTGTTAGACATAGTTCGTATTGTATATATAACGTTTTGTTGTAGTTTTTGTGTTTTATCTTATTTTCAGGTCTTAGTTGAAATCTAATTCAAAACTCTTGAATTAGACCTGGAAATACATCAAGGGCATTTTGGTCACTTCCAGAGTTCGAGACTGACCCTGAGAAGATGGAAAATCGTCCAAGGCATTTCGATCGATCGACTATTTGTATAGCCAATAATTAGATCGATCGACTTTTCGATCGATCAACATATTTTCGATCGATCGAATTCGCCGTCTTCCAGAAAATCAGATATTTCCAGATCTTTGCATTCTTTATGCAATTCAAATCATAAGTTGGATTTTGTGGCTAGGAGTAGCTCTTGATGGTCTTTTTTAAATCCAATTCTCTATATATATGAGATTAGGGATTTAGGTTAGAACATGCATCTTTTGGGGTTTATTCGGATTTGCTCAGGTGTATCACTTCAATTTCTTGTATTTTCATTTACTTAGATGCTACTCTTTGGACGGAAATCCAGAGAGTTTGTTTCCTTCTTGTTCTTCCTTTGTTCTTCATATTCTAGTTAGTTTTCTTCTTCCTTTTCTTGTATCCGAATTTTAGAAGTTTTAATTTATTGTTTTAGTTCATTTTCTTATTGATTTCTTTACTGTTTTCATTTATTTCCATGCCTAGATTAGTTTAAATTCATGTCTAGCTAATTTAGTTCTTAGGGTTTGATCCAAGTCCTATCAAAAACCATGTAGTGTTCTTGATGTTCTTAGGATTTTCTTTAGATGTTTGATGATTGCTAAGGGCTAGAGAATATCAAAACTCATGCTAAAAGGTTTTGATATCAATATTCGAATCCAATTATTGATGAAAAATAGATTAACTTGTCTATGAGTTTTTCTTGAAGTCTTGAGTAAAACCAACATTCTTGGAAACAAGAATGATGTCTTTTGCAATGATGCTATTTGACATGATGTATGATTTCTCATTAGAGTCACCTTATAGGGTATGCTAGGGAATACCAATCATTTCACCCCTTTGGTAGTCTAATTGTTTTTCAATTGTAGTTTAACTTTATGTGGAATGATTTGGTGTGAAACTAGATACCTTATCATTGTGGCCTAGTTAGGGTTTTCATATATCTTGTATGCTTATTGGGATGTGTTTTAGAGTAGTAAGCTAGGGAGCATTAGTCACTCCACACCTTTGGTAGAGTAAATGTTTTTCAATTATAGGTTAATCTTTACGTGGAGTAGATTAATGTAAAACTAGGTGCTTTATAACTACGTCTTAACGAAAGTATTTTCGTGTCGAGGTCGTCGTAATGGTTGACGCCCATTACGCGCTCATATCAAGCATGTTAGGAAGGTCCATATAGACTCTAAGCATTTCATTGGTTGAGGATGGGATAGGATCAACACCCTAAGTTTTCTTTTAAGTTAATTTCATTTCCGCTTTCAATTCTTTACCTTATTGTTGTAGCTTCAATTCTACAACCCTTGCTTTTATTTTTATCTTTAAGTTAAGTTAGATACGTTCTTTTCCATATCCTATTATGCAAAACAACCAATAATCTCTGTGGTTCGATCACCCTTACTATAGTACAATCGATACGTACTATTGCGAGTGGTAAACTTATAAATTTAAAATCCACGTGTAGCCAGCAAGTCCCGAGCTATACCAACTCCCCTTGAGATGCAGCACCTAAGTGATTTACTTGTACCATGAAGGATAACGTAAATGTTTTACTTGCACGTAGAGGGCAAGGCATAAAGCAAATGTAACGCATAAGTAGTGAATAGATACTGTAAAGCATAGATTTCATATGATGAACTGCTTGTTTCTTATGGTGCTGCAAACTGTAGGGAGTGCCAGAGTTTATAGGCTCTAGGTTCAACTAGCATGAGGTCAATTTGGTCATCTTATCAAGGACTTCTTCTTTTATCCAAAATTTCTAAAAGCAGAAGGTCAGAGAAGGAAGGATGTACCTTTAGGGGAGCTGGGATAGTGCACTTTTTCATCGCGTGCGGAAAGAAGCTATCCTACTTTTGTATAAACAGGAAAAACACTTGGCCAATATAGTCATAAATTCTCAATTATATCTAAGCAGAGTAGATTAATGCTTACAGAATTGAGATATCAGGCAAAATGACATGCAATATCTAAAACGCCAAGAGAAAATAAATCCTGCAAATTCTCCCAATTTTTTATTTTTTTATTTTTTTTTTTAAAAAAAAAAAAACGACAAGCAATATGGAAATGACATCATATGCAAAGGCAAGATCAAACATGTGTACGTTCAATGATGCCACTACAAAAAAACAGTCGCTCGACCTGCTTTTTCTGTCTCCCCCAAAAAGTACATGCACAGTTCTTTTAAGAAACATAGGGGGCAAACACAACTGGTTCCTAGATTGCATATAACAATATGTCAAGTAAACTGAGCAATCAAACCTGATGCCATAGGATTAGGAACTGAATCCTAGGCATGAACACCTGAAACTGCTAGGTGCGTCTGTAACCCCTCATGGGGTAGCTGTCCTTCTCGACCCATGCCTGCCTTCCAGTGGGTGGTTGCTGGCAGGACTGCATCATCCACTCCATCATGTTCTACATCCAGATTGGAGGCTCACTGGAGTATTGCTCTTCTTTCATCTTCTGAGGCCTTCTAAACTGCTTAGGTTTGCTCTTGTAGGTGCCACTGTGATTGCCTGGTACAAACCGCTGCTGAGGTTGCTGATGCTGAGGAGCATGAGACCAAGGGGCTTGATACTGATACCTTGGTGCTGGGTGAGGTGCCTGATGCCATGGAGTCCGATGCTGAGCCACAGGTCTAGTGCCAAAATGAACTTGTCTAGGCACTTCTTTCTTGGCTTTGGCCTTTTGTGCTTTCAGAAGGGAGCACTGAGGACGAACATGCCCACTTAAACCGCAGTGGTGGCATATAGGAGGTCTTCTGATGGAATGAGGCTCCTGAGTGCCTGGAACATCATCGTTGACCTTGTCTTTCCCTTTATCTTCAACAGTGGGATGAGACTTTGAGACTGTAGGCTTCACAAACACAGTCTCTGAGGAAGAGGGAGCATTAGAAGAGGAAGCTACATACCCGAGACCAGTCTTGTCAGTTGGGCTCTTCTGGATGGACAGCATACGAGTCAGCTTCTCATCAGCAACTCTTTCTAGCTGGAGTTGTGTCTCTAGTAGCTTTTCCTCGAGCTCTTGAACTTTGAGCAGCAATGAACTCTTCTCAGTCTGCAAACTATTCAGATCATTCAGGTACTGCTTTCGGCCTTCCCTTAGCTTCTCATACTCTATGTAGAGTGTCTTGTAGGCCTCTTTGAGCTCTTCTTCATTATCACTATGCTCCGAATAATATGAGTCTTATTCTTCAACATGTGGGGCTACAAAGGCTAGAAATTTTTCAGACTCTGGAGCTTCTTCTTCTGACTCATCACTGAGAGTCACATTGTATGCTTTCCCTTTGCCCTTTTTAAGATTCCCGCAATCAGCCCGGATATGCCCAAAGCCTGAGCATTCAAAACATCAGGGTCCTCTGGGATCTTTCTTATCTTCTTCCTCAGGTTCAGCTTCTCTGGGAGATTTCTTAACTCTTTCAGAAAACTTCTTCTTGAACCGATCATCTTTCATCAGTCTTCTGAAATTTTTGGCTAACATAGCTACAACCTTTTCCTCATCCTCAGAGTCATCTTCAGATGATGCTTCTACCTTATTCTTGGAAGCCTTTAGAGCAATGGTCTTTAACTTCTTGATCGGGGGCAGAGATAGCTCATATGTTTGAAGAGATCCCACCAGCTCTTCAATCTTCATCTCCTCAAGATCCTTGCTTTCTTCAATGGTGGTCACCTTGATTCTAAAATGCTCAGGCAAAGATCTTAGAATCTTTCAGATGAGTTTTACATCCGATATAGGTTTCCCAAGACTCACCATGGAGTTCCTCAGGTCACTCATCTTGGAGTAAAACTCTCCAAAGGTCTCTTCTTCCAACATCTTAATTTCTTCAAATCTCGAAATCAACATTTGAAGTTTGGCAGATTTAACAAGTTTCGTGCCTTCATATGTTGTTTCCAAGATTTGCCATGCTTCTTGGGCTGATTCGCAATTTGAAATTTTGGCGAATTTAGAAGGAGAAAGTGCTTGGCATAGAGCATGGAGGGCTTTATCATTGGAAATGCGTGCGTTCTTCTGAGGGACTAGTTCAAGTGTTGTTTCCTCTGGTTTAGTCCAACCAGTTTCAACAATACTCCAACAGTCAATAGATTTCAGAAAGAAACGCATACAAGCCTTTCAATAGCCGTAGTTCGTACCATCAAAGGCATGAACAAAATTAAGAGTTTGAGACATTATGATAAAAAAGAAGTAAAAAATAAATAACACTCAAGAAATTAATCTTCTCAGAGTGTACCAAGCTCTGGAAGAAATTAATCTTCTCAGAGTATTCAATACCGAATTCTTGCAGTTCTCAATGCCCAGGGGCTTCTATTTATAGGTTGAGGTGCAGAATGGGCGACTGTTGTAATATGTATGGACGCCGTCCGGACGGTGAACCAGGGCCGTCCGGACAGACAACTGTGCGACAGGATTTTTAGAAAATTTCGCTGAAAATCTTTCCTATTTAAGACCTGTGTCCGTTAACGGTGAGACACCGACGTCCGGACGGTCGCACGTCCGCTGCAAGTAATTTCCATATAAGTCTTAGCGCGTCCGGACCAAGGGGGATGAATGTCCGGACGGCAATTCTTCAACACGCAATTTCCATATCTGATATGCGTGCGTCCGGACCAAGAGAGGTAGACGTCCGGACGGTTGAAGTCGAATCAGCAATTTCCTTAACTGATGCGCACGTGTCCGGACCAAGACTGACTGACGTCTGGACGGTGACATTTGAATCATGATTCTTGCCTTAAGGAGACGCACGTCCGGACGGGATACCACATCGTCCGGACGGCTGATCGATCTTCCCTTTATTGGAACTTGGAAAGAATCTGAGACTGTTCGAGTACTGATATGCGTCCAGACGGGCTGCTGAGATGTCCAGACAGATGCGAGCTGGAATAGAAGCTTCTCGACACAGTGTAGGGTCCGGACGGAAAAGATACGTCGTCTGGACGGATGATGCTGGTCTGTCTGGCGTCCGGTCAGGATGAACACGTCATCCGGACGGATGGAACAGTGGACAGATGGGTGTCCGGAAGGGATGACACGTCGTCCGGACGGCTGACAGGGAGTCTGAAATCTTCTATCTTTTTCACAGTGCAGAGTCTTCTAAAAATGCTCTAACAAGTGGAATCCCTGTTTACAGCATCTTTACACATAAGTGATTTTGTCTAAACACAGAATGAGGCCAAAATACTAACATTTAGGTTTTTCATAATTATATGTAGCTAATTTCTCATCTAAAGTTGAGGATGAAGCCTTATCGATGAAGAACAACAATACTTCCATGTAAATCTTTATTATATGATTTTATTTGGTTTAATTTTTTCAATGTTTTACTTATTTTCAACATGTGCAATAATTTTTGAATATCTTTTGTGATTCAATAATACATTTGATGATTTAAAATAATTTCACATGATTGATTGCTTGGTTTTATTTATAAAATAATTGGATATCCCTCGTGATTTATTCTACGGATACAATTGATGTTTTGATTTAAATTGGATATCTTGTTGCGACTTACAAATACACTTGATGATTTGATTTAAATTGGATTTCTTTTGTGATTGTGTAAAGATTTGATACATGTAATGGTTTTGATTAACTGTTTGAAGCATAGTAAAACATACCTAAGATTTTAGTTGTGAGAACTTCGGATTAATATTGATGAACATGGAGTATGTTGTTATGATTTAAAGGGTGTGGATTCCAAAACCTTAGTACATTTTGTTTTGTTTTATTTTATTTATATTTTCTTTTATTCACCAAAATTAAACCCTTTTTGGAACTAGATTAAGATTTAATTAGTTTAGACATAAATTTTGTTTTCAAAAACACAATTCCGTATGGGATCGACTTCGCACTTACAATCCATTAACTGCAAATTCATGCACTTGCGAGTACAATTAAAATTCACAACAAATATAAATCCATGTCTTTCTTGCTCCATTAGCTAGGACCAAATTCTCACATGTCTGTTTCATTATTTCAATCGTATTTTTTTATGTCAAAGACCATAAGCTACGCACAAATTATTATTGGATCTCAGTTGGTCTTAACAGCGATGGCTATTCATTTAAGTCTTCAGTTAGCACCACTAGATTTTCAACAAGATGGAAATTATCGTATTCTGTATGTGCATGTTCATGCGGCTCGGATGAGTACTGTTAGTTTTATTGGCTTCATTCTATTGACAAAATCACTATCATGTAATGTTGCTGTCTTAATAGGGATACCGTTTATTTCAGAGTCTTCAGATATTCAAAGTTTATTTATCTAATATGGAAATAGCCTTATTATGACAAGTTTCAATGTCATAAGCTTCAAGAAGGCAATTTCAGAGTTCAAGGAAGATTCTGTGAAGTTTCCAACTCAACAAAAGTCGGATCCCATGTTCTCGTCCAGACGGTCCAGTGAAGCGTCTGGATGCCCTCCTTTGTCGAGAAGATTCTGACAAGCTCAGCGTTGCATCCGTCCGGATGTGAGGGCAACACGTCTGGATGCTCTTTAGTGTTCGAGAAGAATCCAGTTTTCTTTTGTAGACATGGATCAAGAAAGACAACTTGCAACTGTCCGGACGCTAGGGCAACACCGTCCGGACGTGGCCTTAATATGGAAACGCGTGAAGCGCATTATGGAAAAGCGGTTGCACAGTTCATCATCCGGACACTCTATGACTTCGTCCGGACGCCGCCTAGAGAAGTCCGAATCAATGGCGATTTAGATCTTCTAAGCCTATAAATAGAGGCCTCTATGCATGTATTATTGATAAAATTCGGTATTGAATTCTCTAGAGCTTAGAGAGTGTGTTTAGGTAGAAATTGTGAAGATTGCTAGCTTTCTAAGTGCTGCCTGGTGTGTGGTTCTTGTTCATGCGAAGTCTAGCTTAGGGAGGAGCCTTAAGCTAAAGGAATCTATAGCGCCCCAGATTTTAAGTAATAAAATAAAATGTCTTAAATTAGAATTTAAGACTGAATAAAATAGACAAGTCTAGAATTGACGCTCGATCCACAAGACTCGATGCTCGAACGACTTAATACTGTAGGAAACAGTATTCACATCCAACAGTTAATAAAATACGTGGCTTCAGACACAATATTTTATCCCCGATAAATTAATAAGGTTATATGAATATTTATGAAAATAAATATTCATGAGTCTTATTATTTAGAAACCATGAGGTGGTGCAGGACGATGACCACTGGTTGGTGCTTCAGCCCATTGTTGGCGGGCATACTATCATTGTTGATCCCCAGACAATCAGTCAGATCATAGGAGTTCTTGTTCTCCAGTTATCTGGCAGCCCTTACAATGAGGTGGTAATCCCTCATTCTCTGGATGATCTCAGAGAGTTTTTTCATGCAGTTCCACAGGGAGAGGAGCGCGCCACCACCATCAGGATAGGTGCTTTATCCGCCTCACACCGCATGTTGGCCAAGATCATTCAGCACAACCTATGGCCTGTTGTTCGGCGCAGTGACTTGATTCTGAAAAGGGCCCAGTTTGTCTATGCTGTCCATCTTCTCTTGCCTTTCTGCCTATGCAAGCATATTATGGGTGTTATTCTAGAGGCCCGTGATGAGGGAAATACCAGTCTACTATTCGGCTGTGTTAGTATTTTTATTGGCCACATTCTGGTTAAAACAAAAACACTTTTTGTAATGGTTGCGTTTTAATAGGACAATTGGTTTTCAAATTGGAATCTTTATATATTTAGACATATACTTCTAGAAGATACCCATGAAGTCTCCATTGCAAAAACCAAGACAAATCAGAAGGTTCCTGTGCAACCGTCCGGATGGGCCTTTGAAGGCGTCCAGACGCCCTGCAGCCGTCTGGACGCCCCGCAGTGTCCTACAGATAAACATTGAAGACGTCTGGACGTCAAAGGAACACCATCCGGACGCTCGGTCAATTAGTATTCAACCAGGAGTCTGTTTTCAGAAGTCGACACTGTTTGGGAAGTTTGTGCAATTCGTCCGGACGATGTCCAGTCTCTGCAAGACGTCCGGACGACTAGGCAACATGTCTGGACGATATCCTGTAATTCAGATAACTCCAGAATTTCGTTTGAACGTGGGAAGGATTTTAGTGAAGACCGTCTGGACGCTCGGTCAAGCCGTCCGGACGCAAACGAGATAAGGATAAAATTGCACTATTTTTGAAGGATATCACAGAAACCCGTCCGGATGTGGCAAACTTCCGTCTGGACGGTCGACAGACAGAGTCTGATTTTCAGCAGTTTTTAAGGTCTCTTAAAGCCTATAAATAGGGGGCTCTAGGTCTATGTTTTGTACAGAATTCAACAGTGAATTCCATAGTGCTTTGAAAGGGTGTTTAGGGAGAATTGAAGATCCGTTAGCTCTCAAGCCGGTGCCAGTGTGTGCTCAAGTGTTCGTGTGAAGTCTATCTTAGGGGTCGGCCCTAAGGTAAATGAATCCATCAAAAATCCCTTTAGGTGGAAGATCTAGTTGGGAAGCGTTCGTGTTGGGCTACACGTCAGAGTTAAAGGTATGACTACTGCATAGGGTTATGTGAGTACGAGAGTCTTGTAACTAGCTTTGTTTTTGGATAGTGAATTTCCTGGGTTCGGTTGCCCTGGAGTGTTTTTTTCTCTTCATAGAGTTTCCACTTCGTAACAAATATTTGCACACAAACACACACTTGGTTTATTTAGAAGTCAATAAATTATTTTCAATTGGTATCAGAGCTTGGTACACTCTTTTTTTTAGATTTATTTCTTGAGTATATCCTTTTGACTTATGTTTCTAATTGTTATGTCTCAAAATCTTAATTATGTTCCATCCTTTGATGGAACAAACTATGGCTATTGGAAAGCCCGAATGCACTTCTTTTTAAAATCTATTGATGTTTGGAAAATTGTTGAAACTGGTTGGATTAAACCAGAAGAAACAGACGAAATTACTGTTGTTCAAACAAGTGCAAGGCTGTCCAATGATAAAGCCCTCCATGCACTATGTCAAACACTTTCACCATCTGAATTCCCAAGAATTTCAAATTGTGAAATTGCTAAAGATGCATGGCAAATTCTAGAAACAATATATGAAGGCACAAAACTAGTAAAATCTGCCAAACTTCAAATGTTGATTTCTAAATTTGAAGAAATTAAGAAGCTTGAAGATGAGACATTCAGAGAGTTCTACACTAAGATTAGTGACCTAAGAAACTCGATGGTGAGTCTTGGGAAGCAAATTTCGGATGTAAAACTTATCCGAAAGATACTAAGATCTTTGCCTGAGCGTTTCAGAATTAAGATGACAACAATAGAAGAAAGCAAAGATCTGGAGGAAATGAAGATCGAAGAGCTGGTAGGATATCTTCAGACATACGAATACTCCTTACCTCCAGTCAGAAAGGCAAAGACAATTGCCCTCAAAGCATCTAAGGCATCCAAGAAGAAATCCGTGGTCTCATCTGACGAAGACTCGGATGTCGATAAAGATGCAGTGGAAATGTTAGCCAAGAACTTCGAGCGCTTTATGAAGAATAATAAATTCAAGAAGAAGTTCTCTGACAAATTAAGAAAGGCTCCTCATACAGCTGATACTGAAGAAGCAGAGAAGAAAGATCCGAGGGGTCCTCAGTGCTTTGAATGTTCAGGCTTTGGGCACATCAGGCCTGAATGTACAAATCTGAAGAAACAAAGAGGAAAAGCCTTTAATGCAACTCTCAGCAATAAGTCTGAGAAAGAAGAAGAAGCTCCTGAGGAAGAAATTTTTTTGGCCTTTGTGGCCCCATATGAAGATAAGGATTCTCAGTCTTACTACTCTGAGAATAGTGAAGAAGAAGATATGCAGTCAGCCTATCAACTTCAATATGAAAGCTGAGAGAGAAATACAAGCAGAACGTGCTAGAATTGAACAACCTCAGAACTGAAAAGACCTCTATGCTCATAAAGATCAATGATTTAGAAGAGAGGCTACTGGAGACATAGTTACAATTGGAGAGAGTCTCAAACAATAAGCTCACTCACATGCTCTCCATTCAGAAGTGCCCAACTGACAAGACCGGACTCGGGTATATTCCTACTTCTGATACTCCTTCTACCTCCAAGACAATTTTTATGAAGCCAGTTATTCCCAATACTCCACCCCCAAAAGTGGATAAGGGAAAAACTATAATGGAAAGGGAAGTTCCTATCATTCCTCAGCCTCCGGCCAAGCTTCCTATCAGGAGAAAGTCTCTCACATGCCATCACTGTGGCAAGCCATGGCACATCAAACCAAATTGCCCATATAGGCAAGTTTAGCAGAAGAAAAAATGGCTGGCTCCTAAAACTGCCATGTGTCACCAATGTGGAGTTAACAGTCATATCAGACCAAGGTGTCCTCCACCTAAGCCTCCCAAGCATCATAAATCTCCGCCCATAAATCATGTTCCAAAGCTTCAGTAGCTGCAAAAGCCTATTCTAGTGAAACAGACTTGGGTCCCCAAGAAGACTGCAGAAAGCAACATCTTCGATGAAGGAAAATCTCCTGTCAATACTTTCATGCAAGATCTGGTTAGATATTTGACACAATAGCTAAAGAATGAAGGACAGGACAGGGATGAAGACATCCACTCCCCGTGGGGGAGTAGACCTACCTAGTAGGTAAGGTCACACATGGCTAGGATTTTGGTTCATAAATCTAGAGCATGACAGGTACTCTTGCATAGTTTATTTTATCATCTCATCATCTTATAAAACTGTGCATGTTGTTTGGAACCATCTCTTCTATCCCTATATTCCCTCTTGGGTTGGCTTAAGGAAATTCTGCAGGTATTAAATATGGATGATAGTAAAAACACATCGAGCGACTGTCTTTTCTATCTTGGTACTATTAAACCTCTCTCCCTGAGGTCAGGTTTGTTATTACCGTACATACTTGGTCAACACTATTTTCTGTATTTTGAAAGCATGTTTGTTTTGTTTTTAAATTAAAAAAAAAGGGATGAAAAGGATGCATAAGTTTATTATTCTATATCTTTCAGATATCTTATGTATGTTTACCTAATGTCTCAGTTTATGATGCTTTTATTCATTTGCCTTTATATAACTGAGAGTTTTGTTTGATATCTGTAAAGTTTCCCAGTGGGATCCATACTAGATAGTTGCTTTTCTCTTGCGATGAAAATGTGCACTATCCAAGGTTCCCTTAAGGTATTTTTTTTTTCTCTCCTCTGACTTTGAGCTTCTGATTTTTTAAAAAAGAGGGAGATTTTTTTAAGATGACCAAATTGACCAACTCGCTAGTTGAACCTAGAACCCATAAACTCTAGCATTATTTCTAGGTTGCAGCACCAAGTGATAAAAAGCAGTCAAAACGAATAAATTTGGATAAATAGAAAGATCCACTACTTGTGCTAGAAATCTGTTCTTGAACTTGTCCCTATAGAAATAGTCAGTGACCAAATCATTGCGGAAATAGACGGTCACTAAAGGACGGAGTAAAAGAAAAGTGGTGCAGCTTAGAGGGAGTGTATCAGATGAGGGTGGCTAGGCCCTAGTAAAATAAGGTTTGACTTTTGATTGATTTAATATTGATTTACTCTCTTATTAAGAAAATCTGGGTGTTTTAAGTCATATCAGTGAATTTCATACCTTATTGAGAAAGCCTTCACACACACACGCATTGCTTGTGTTAAGTTTTTCTATTGAAATGTCTTTCTACTGGGAAATTCTTGTGACTATTAAAACTTAAACTCTCAATTATATTTTGTGATATGATTGAATTGCTAAGTAAACTGAGATATCAGTGTTATATACATGTGTGCTCTGGAAAGTACTTGGAAAATATATTGCTGCTCTTTTTCCTCTCTTTTTTCAGATTTTTGTGTGAAGCGTCCGAACAGTGTGTTTCGGGACGTCTGGACGGTGATCTTGTTTGTCCGGACGGTGATTCTAGTTGTCCGACGATACGGTTGATTCGTCCGGACGTTATTGGTACTTGTCTGGACGGCCGTGTTTTTGCGATCTCTTACATGGCACCACGTTTGGACGTCACTTATGTTCCGTCCGGAAGGTGAACCTTGTAGGGTTAAATCGCATTCTCCCTACGCCGCACGTCATTTTCTCCTCTCTTGTTGTGATTTTTTGTCATTTTGTGCGTTTTCCTTGTGATTTGTATGCATAATTCTCACGTGCACGTGTCATATTTGCAGTTTATCTCCACCCCAGGTATATTCTTGTACTCTTCTACTTTTTATTTTAAGTTTTCTATGCTTAAAATAGGTTGTTTTTGAGTTTCTATTATTTTGAGTTTAATATGTATTATTCCTCAAAATTCGCTACTTTTGGGTTTAGATTATGCTTATATTGGCCCTCCATAATGTTTGGGTTGTGTTGCTTGCTGTTGTAAATTTTTGGATAGTTCATTTTACAGCCGTTATAATGCCCAAATTTTTTTTAACTAACTGGAATTAATGTTTCATGGATTTGTGTCTACATTTTTATTTTTATTTTGTCCAGAAATTATGTCTTCAGACAGTTCTCCTTCTAGAGTCAGGCAAAGAATTGAGGAATCAGTTGCTGACCGATTGCATCGCATGCAATCATGACAGGTCCTAACTGAGCGGAATCTTCTCCGCGCAGATCTGAGAGACCTCGTTCTGCTACCTACTGCTCAGATGCTCCTAGAGAACAACTGGGAGTACCTTTACAACTGTGCATGCCAGGCCCTTCCCAGACTGGTGAGAGAATTTTATGGCCATATGATTGTCACTCAGGATGATGATCTTGGACTAATCATGCAGACTATGGTCAGAGGGCAGACTATTCTGATAGACCCCCAGCTTATCAGTTCTGTGATCAGGGTCCCTGTTCTGCCAGTCTCCGAAACTCCGTTTCTTGATAAGGCTCCTAGCATTGATTTTCTCCATGACTTCTTTGGGACTAGGCCATAGCGTGAGGACAAGTCCCACTCCCAAATCAAGATCGGTGCCTTTGCTCCAATGCACCGCTTTTTAGTAAAAGTTGTGGTGACAGATCTTTGGCCTCAAGCTCGACGGGGTGAGCTGACTCTCAAGAAGGCCACCATCCTATATGCCATTGTGATGTGGACTCCATTTTGCCTGTGCAAGCATATCTTGCACACTATGCTCGAGGTTCGTGATGAGGAGAACACGAGTTTGTCATTTGGGTGTCTAATCACTCAAATCTTCCTTCAGGTCGTGCCAGACATTTCAGACTCGGAGCCCTGCTCACGGATTCCAAATCCCCTTAGCATACAGACTCTCATGAAGTCTAATGCCCAGTTGAGGCAAGAGGCTCAAGGTGATGTTCCTCCACCTCCACCAGATCTCCCCACAGCAGCTGCATCATCATCTTCGCAGGCGGTGCCTCCCTCCTTTGACATTGAGGCTGCCTTTGCACAGCTTATGACCTCCATGACAACTTTTCAGCGGGAAGTCAATCTTATCGGGGAACGTGTCGAGCAGAGCCAGATCGACATAAATGAGTGCCTGAAATATCATCATCCCAAGCTGAATGATGATGATGATTGAGTGTTTATTTGATGTTCTAGTCTTACTTTCAGAACAATTTTATATTATGTTGATACTTTATGTACTACTTAAACACTTATGGTTTTCATTTCATACTCTGTTTACCCTTTGTCATTGTGTGACAAAAAGGGGGAGTATTTCCTTGGTGGTTATTATTGGTATTTAGACTGGAAATGTATTTCCAAACCGGTTAAGTGTTTTTGTCCCAAAATGGCCAAAGGGGGAGTTTGTTAATATTTTTATTGGCCACATTCTGGTTAAAACAAAAACACTTTTTGTAATGGTTGCATTTTAACAAGACAGTCTGTTTTCAAATTGGAATCTTCATATATTCAGACATATACTTTTAGAAGATACCCATGAAGTCTTCATTGCAAAAACCAAGACAAATCAGCAGGTTCCTGTGCAACCGTCCGGACACCCTGCAGCCGTCCGGACGGGCCTTTGAAGGAGTCTGGACGCCCCGCAGTGTCCTATAGATAAACATTGAAGACGTCCAGACGTCAGAGCAACACCGTCCGGACGCTCGGTCAATCAGTATTCAACCAGGAGTCTGTTCTCAGAAGTCGACACTGTTTGGGAAGTTTGTGCAATCCTTCCAGACGACGAGGCAACACGTCCGGACGACTAGGCAACACGTCCGGACGATATCCAGTAATTCTATTAACTCTAGAATTCCATTCGAACAAGGAAAGGATTTCAGTGAAGACCGTCCGGACGCTCAGTCAAGCCATCCGGACGCAAACCAGATAAGGATAAAATTGCGCTGTTTCTAAAGGATATTGCAGAAACCCGTCCGGACGTGGCAAACTTCCGTCTGGACGGTCAATAGACAGGGTCCGATTTTCAGCAGTTTTTAAGGTCTCTTAAAGCCTATAAATAGGGTGCTCTAGGTCTGTGTTTTGTACAGAATTCAACAGTGAATTCCATAGTGCTTTGAGAGGGTGTTTAGGGAGAATCAAAGATCCGCTAGCTCTCAAGCCGGTGCCAGTGTGTGCTCAAGTGTTCGTGTGAAGTCTATCTTAGGGGTCGGCCCTAAGGTAAATGAATCCATCAAAAACCCCTTCAGGTGGAAGATCTGGTTGGGAAGCGTTTTTGTTGGGCTACACGTCAAAGTTAAAGGTATGACTACTGCATAGGGTTATGTGAGTACGAGTGTCCTGTAACTAGCTTTGCTTTTGGGATAGTGGATTTCCTGGGTTTGGCTGCCCCAGAGTGTTTTTTTTCTCTTCATAGAGTTTCCACTTCGTAACAAATATCTATCTCATTTAAATTTCGCATTTAAGATATTTGTTTGCACACAAACACACACTTGGTTTATTTAGAAGTCAATAAATTATTTTCAAGTTGCCTGCTCACACAGATTATTCTTCAGTCAGGCGTCAGTATTGCTCGCGAGCCGAAGATGAAGATTCAGAATCCTATCAGCAAGCAGACTCTGATGAAGTCCAATGCTCAATAGCGGAGAGATGATTCCGATGATGATGTGCCTCCGCCTCCTATTCCTGTAGGCATATCGAGCGTGGCGTCTTCTTCCCAGATTGCTCTGCCTCCACAGCAGGATGATAGCTATTCTCAGATTATGGAGGCACTGGCAGCTATCCAGGGGGGCATGAGTTCCATGCAGCAGTCTATCTCTGCCATGCAGCAGGAGGTTCAATCCACTAACCTCCGTGTAGATCAGAATCAGCTGGACCTTCGGGTGTGCCTCAAGTTCCATCATCCATCTAGCAGTGACGAAGAGGATGATGTGCCTATGGCAGAGGATATTTGAGCTTATGCTGTTTTGTTGTTGCTCACTTATTTTGAGACATTTTTATTTTATTTTATTTTGCTACTCTTGTTAAACTCTTGGATTATATTACTCTGTTTACCCTGGTCCTTCTGAGACCTTTAGGGGGAGTAATTTTTAATGTGGTTAGATTTTATTACTCTGTTTTACCCTTTGTCCCTTTGTGACAAAAAAGGGGGAGTAATTTTTATTTTTGGACCGAGATTGTATTCTTAACCGGTCAAGTGATTTTTGTCCCAAAATGGCCAAAGGGGGAGTTTGTTAGTTTGTGTTTGGCCACATTCTGTTAGACAAAATCACTTCTTTGTAAAGATGTTTTTAACAGGGATTCCGCTATTCAGAGTGCTTCCAGAATGAAAAATGAAATTGACTTCTAAATAAAAGACAAGTGTGTGCAAAGTGTGCAACAAAAATATCAATGCGGAAAGTAAACAACACAAAGATTTTTGTTGACGAAGTGGAAACTCAATCAAGAGAAAAACCACCCCGGGGCAGCCAAACCCAGGAATTCCACTATTCAGAAGAAAAAGCTAGATACAAGATAGTAACACTCACATATACCTGATGCAGTGGTCGTACCTTGCTCTCTAACGTGTAACCCAACACGAACGCTTCCCAACCAGGTCTTTTACCTGAAGGGGTCTTCAATGAAATCCATTACCTTAGGGCCAACCCCTAAGATAGACTTCAAATGTAGCGCAGCAACAGCACACTTGCAATGGTTTCAAAGGAAAAATAACGTTTATGAGCAGTTGTGGAATTCAATATCGAATTCTTGCAGTTCTCAATGCCCAGGGGCCTCTATTTATAGGCTGGGGGCTTAAATGAGTGTCAAGCAAAATCTAGCTGGACGCCGTCCGGACGGTGGTCATGGCCGTCCGGACGGACAACTGTGCGACAGGATTTTCTGAAAAATTTTGCTAAGAAATCTTTCCTGTTTAAGAGCCGCGTCTGGACGGGATGACACATTGTCCAGACGGTCGCACATCTGCTGCAAGTAATTTTCTTATAAGGCTTCGCGCGTCCGAACCATAGGGGATAAGCGTCCAAACGACTGAACTTCAACACGCAATTTCCATATTTGCTATGCGCGCGTCCGGACCATGATAGGCAGTCGTCCGGACGGTTGAAGTCGAATTGGCAATTTCCATATTAGTTGCACGCGGGTCCGAACCAAGGCTCCAGACGGTGATATTTGAATTGTAATTCTTGCTTTAAGGAGACGCGCGTCCGGACGGGATACCACATCGTCCAGACGGTTGAATCAGTCTTCCCATATTTGAACTTGGAAAGAATCTGAAGCTGGTCGAGTACTGATAGGCGTCCAGACGTGCTGCTGAGTTGTCTGGATGGATGCAAGCTAGATAGAAACTTCTCGATAAAATGGAGGGTCTGGACTGAAATGCACGTCGTCCGGACGGAAATGCACGTCGTTCGGACGGATGATGCTTGGTCTGACTGGCGTCCGGACGGTATGGCACGTCGTCCAGACGGATGGAACAGTGGTCAGATGGGCATCCTGACGGGATGCTTCGATTGTCCGGACGGCTGACAGGGAACCAAAATCTTCGATCTTTCATGCAGTGCAAAGTCTTCTGAGAGTGCTCTGAATAGTGGAATCCCTGTTTATAGCATCTTTACATACACAAGTGATTTTGTCCAGAATGAGGCCAAAATACTAACACAGAAGATTATGCACAAACTACAAGTCAGAAAATTCGGTTCCCTGCTAGCCGTTCGGACGACATGATATACCGTCTGGACGCTGAACTGTCCAAAGCATCATCTGTCCGGACGATGTGATATACTGTCCGAACGCCCAAGTGTCCATAACATCATTCGTCTAGACGACGAAAAAATTTCCGTCCGAACCTTCCCTGTGTCGAGAAGCTTCAAACTGTTCCAACTTGCATCCGTCCAGACGTTTCAGCAGCACATCTGGACGACACTCGGTGTTCGACCAAGCTTCAAGATTTCTTTCCAAAACACATATATGGGAAGATTGCTGCAACCGTCCGGACGACATGGATTCCCGTCCGGACGCGCTCATCCATAAGGCAAGTATCGCATTCAAAATCCAGATGTCCGGATGCGCGAGCATCAGATATGGAAATTGCGTGCATCAGATCAACCGTCCGGACGACCAACCCCTTGGTCCGGACGCGTGAAGCCTTTATATGGAAATTACTTGCAGCGAACGTGCGACCGTCCGGACGCAGCTCGAATCAAGAAAGAATTTCAACGAAATTTTTGAAAATTCGATCGCACAGTTGTCCGTCCGGACGGCCTTTGACTACCGTCCTACGACGCCCAGTTTTATCAAGCCAGATGCTCATTTGAACCCTCAGCCTATAAATAGAGGCCCCTAGGCTTGAGAACTGCAAGAATTCGGTATTGAATTCCTTTAGTGCTTAGAGAGTTATATTGTGAGGTTATTGACATGAGTTGATCTCTTTAAAGTCGTTGCTGTGTGTACTGTTGCTGCGCTTATTCTGAAGTCTATCTTAGGGGTTGGCCCTAAGGTAAATGATTCCATTGAAGACCCCTTCAGGTAGGAGACCTGGTTGGGAGGCGTCCGTGTTGGGTTACACGTTAGAGAGCAAGGTACAACCACTGCATCAGAGGTATGTGAATGCTACTACTTTGTATCTAGTCTTGTCTTCTGAATAGTGGATATCCTGGGTTTGGCTGCCCCGGAATGGTTTTTCTCGTATTGAGTTTCCACTTTGTTAACAAAAATTCTTATGCTATTTACTTTCCGCACTGTTATTATTTTGTTAACACTTTGCGCACACACACACTTTGTATTAGAAGTCAATTTCAATTTTTCATCATGGTTAAAGAACTTTGAGTAAACAATGCAAGGGAGTATATATATATATATATATATATCTTAATCAGTCTTTTTAAAGTATTTGTAGGACGACAAGAGATATAGATAGACAATATTTCCGATTGAGTGACTAGGCCATTAGTGTTGATTGTGAAGGGTACTGACCTGTTTTGTTATCATTGATGCTTTTGCTTTTACTCTCCCAAGTAGCCTATATTTAAAAGTTTTTCGGTTAGAACTTTGAGTTAGCAAACCTTCCTTGACATGTTTATCAAGGTTAAAGAACTTTGAGTAAACAATGCAATGGAGTATATATACCTTAATCAATCTTTTTAAAGTGTTCGCAGTCCTCTCGGGTGATAGGCAAGTTGCACTTTGCAATGAACAAGTATGTTCTCCAATTCATCCTACTTTGATATTCTTGCTGTCAAGTGAAAAGGTATGCGTTAATCTCTTCTTCTTCTTCTTCTTTTTTCTCTGGAAAAAGAAAAGTTTCCTAAAATATTCATGTCGATTCTGTTGTTCTTGTGGTAGATATTTTTCGACTAATAGATCATATAGTTAGGTCAAAAGGTTTGATTTTTTGTAGCTTACTTGATGATAATTTGTCCTGGTTTTGTTTTCGAAGTTAAAAGTTTTCATTTCTACTTTCATTATCATTGATTCCTTTTGAAGCTATTTCAGTTTTGATGGAAGGAAGAGACAACATATTAGAAGGGCAAATAAGAAGAACAATAAGAAAAAGAAGGGTGGCACGGGCCGAAAGTTTCAGACATAAACAAGTGATTTTATGCTAAAGTGGGAAGAAAGATGGTTCTGCTTTGTATTGATGGGGCTCCTATCCACATTTAGTTACTTATTTTACATGGTTCCTTGATTCACATATTTCTTTCTATGATAATCTATGAAAAATAGATGACTTCTAATTTACCGTGTGTGTGCGCACAATGTGTAACAAAATATTGTAAATACGAAATTTAAATGACACAAATATTTTGTTAACGAAGTGGAAACTCAATGAAGAAAAAAACCACTCCGGGGCAGCCAAACCCAAGAAATCCACTATCAGAAGACAAAGCTAGTACATAGACAGTAACGCTCACATACCCATATGCAGCGATCGTATCTAGCACTCTAGCGCGTAACCCAACGTGAACTCCTCCCAACCAAGTCTCCTACTTGTAGGGGTCTTCTATAGATTCCTTTACCTTAGGGCTCCTCCCTAAGACAGACTTCAATGATGAGCACAACAATAGCACAATGGCAACACTTAAAGAGTTAGCAGATCTTCACAATATCTACCTAAACACCTTCTCTAAGTACAGAATAATTCAATACAGAATATTACATGACTAGCATCCTGACGGTGTTGCCCTGACGTCCGGATGGTTGCAATTCTTCTCCACGTCTTGCCTTATTAAGGATGGTGTCCAGACAGTGTAGACTTGTCGTCCGGATGTATGCATCTGTCTTCCCATATATGTGTTTGTGAAGGAAATCCGATTTCTTGTCGAACTCTGACTGGCATCCAGACGGTATTGCAACGTCGTCTGGACGGATGCACTGGAATTCTGGATTCCTCTCGAACTCTGAAGAGCGTTCGGACGTGTTGCCATGATGTCCACATGGATGCAACCTTAAACTGTTCAAAGCTTCTTGACACTGATGGGCGTCCGGACAATATTGCCATGTCGTCCAGACAAATGTTGCTGACTGACGAGCGTCCAGACGTTTTACAGGGACGTCTGGACGGAAATGACTTTTCTAAGTTGGAATCTGTATAGAATCTTCCTTGAACATTGAAATAGCCTTCTTGTAGCTTGTGACATTGAAACTTATCATAATAAGGCTTTTCCTATCTTAGAGAAATAAATTATAAATACTTTGATGATTTTGGAATATACGGCATCCTTGTGAAAATAGCAACATTACATGATAATGATTTTATCAACAGAATGCAGGCAATCAAAAACTAACAAACTCCCCTTTTGGCCATTTTGGGACAAAATCACTTGACCGGTTTAAAAATACATTCTTAGTCCAATACTCCCCCTTTTTGTCTCAAAAGGACAAAGGGTAAACATAGTATAGAAAAACCAGAGTTTTAAAATACTCCCCCTAGATGTCTCAACAGGACAAAGGTAAACAGAGTATATAATATCCCAAAATTACAGTTCCAAAGTCCAAACATAGGAAAAGGAAAAAACTGTAAAAAACCCAAATAATTAGAAGTTTGTAAAACAACTGATAGAGGAAGGAACAAAAATCCTCAAAGCCTCAAATCCTGTTGATCCACTGAACCAAGAGACGGAGAGAAATCCGTTCATTAATCTAGATTTGTGCTACATCGGCTTCTAGCTCTTGAAGCCAGGTACCATAGACTGAAAAAACCTTTAGTCACTTGAGTCTACAAAGCTTGAACTGATCATCTGCAGATTGAAATCCTCTAGGCAACTAGTTTGCAAGATAAAAGAGAAGATTCACCACTGAACCTCTAACTGGTGCAGATATAGAGGAATGATACTACGGGAGGCTCTGTGTCACGCCCCCGTATTGGGATATAAGGGAAAACGCGAACTTGAGCCTAAAAAAAAATACATTTACATAAAGCACGCCTCTAATAGATATAGGTCTTAACCATCTATTTTATTTATATGTACATAAGAGTTGCTCTTTACAAAGCTATAAATTCCAAAAGGGAAACATACTATACAATATAAAGATTACATCAGTCCCCCAACGTTCTATTACCCTTAGCGAGGTCTATGCCATTACCAAAAAGTGACTCCGGCTTAATGTATCCTGAAAAGGTTGTAGGGGTAAGGGGTGAGTTTGAAAACTCAGTAAGTAACACAACAGAACATATGGGTGTATAAAAATCACAGTTTGGTATTTTAGAATTCACATATAAAAATATCAGCATCAATAAGAAATGTGCATATGTAATCATCATTCATAATGTGTAAGTTTTGTCTACCACTGGCCCACTTCCGCATTTTAACCATGAGCGGTGCACGTTGGGCTCTTCCAAAGGACCGATCCCGAAGGACCCATAGGCTCATCCTGTCGTCACAGGGGAGAGCTGCCGGGTTAGGAAGCTCCCTAGGTGAGAATCCCTCGGCCGATAGCCCCACACTTTTGGTGTGGTTGCCCCGCTACCCATCATCATCATCATCATAAGATCCGGATCACAGCATTATGGTACCGTGGGACAAAACTTTGTGTGATGCACATAAAACAAATATTCAACATAATTTCATCATCTTGTTCATATAGTGCACATGTAACACATATAGATTTTGAGAGTCATTATCATCCTCATTTTCATGGTGCACATGTATCATATACATATTTGAAAATCATAATTACATCATCCTCTTCGTTCATATGGTGCACACGTAACATATAATCATCAGCTTCATTCATCCATGTGATTCACAGGTAGCATATTCATTATTTCATACTTGAGATAATAGAACAAATAATATTTAAGTAAAAGAATCTTTTGAAAATTCCCGACGTTTTTCTTTTAAAAAGGTTTTATTTAAAATTTCGCTGAGATTTAAAGTTGTGTTCCCTTACCTGGCGATCTTGAGTGGATTCTTTGTTACATCTACCTAGGGTAGATCATAAAAATATTTAGAGGATACTCAATAGGATAATCCAACTTGGCACACATAAAACTTGTAAGAAAAACATAATGGAAACTTAGGCATATGAAACCTAAAAGAAATGTCGTTCATTGCTCCTAGTTTATCAGTTCTTGCTACCACATTAGGTGCATAATGGTAATGTAGTAGTCATCCGGGCATGTAACCATTTTTGGCACAAAGAAGCAAGCTAATGATATTAAAAATGGGTTCAGCCCAATGATGTTCATTAAATAGCATAGGGAGATAAATTCTACATCTACGTCTAATAATTCTCAAATTTTCTATTTGTATTTGAGATTCCTCCTCAATGATCTTTAGTTTATTAGACTAGAATAACTACACGGCTTTAGTGACAAATTTCCAATGGGGCTTAAAATTTGTACATCTTTTTGTCATCATTAAGAGGCTCAATTAACATACTCTGTAGAAGATTAAATTAACACCTTAAGGTACAAATTTTGAAGTAGGCACAATAAATTAGTAGGGACCAAGAAATGCAGCATATATTGGCTAATTTAAAAGCAAATCAGTAGCTATACATATCAACCTTGACATGGCCCATAATCTCTTTTTTTTTTTTTTTTTTTAAATAAGGTCAGGAACTTATTGACAACCAGAATAAAATACCCTCTCATACTAAGTCATGTTTTAGTTTTGCTTTTTTTTTTTCTTAAATTTGTCTATACATTCCGTTATTACAAAAAAAAATATAAAACAACATTCATTTTGTCATCAAAACAACCCATAAATTTCCTCGTGAGATCAACCAACATAGAATCCACAGAAATCAATACCCACACAGTGTCAATTTGGAAAAACCACAGAAATCAACCCAAAAGAGATTCTACCAATCTTAGATACCTATGACAGATTTAAAATGGGGCTTTAATATTTCAACAAAATCCAGGACAAACCATATATCAATTTTCATCACTAAAACATAGAATAGTTGACATAATTCTCCTACACGTCATCCAAAAATATCCAATGGGTTTACCTATAGAAATACTCCAGAATAATTTTCACAACCTAGATTCAAGACCAAAAAAAACCCACTTTTCTCACCATTAATACATATCTATTTCTCCAAAACCATTAAACTATCAAAGATAAACAAACCCAGAAATTAAATTCTCAAGAAGGTTCATACCTGGAAGCCTACCCATAGATTTTCTTCAAAACAATTCCAAAAATTATAAACCCCTGATTGTCTTCCTTTTTTTTTTTTTCCTACCAAAAATTCTTCATAAAGCAAAAAGTTTTCTCAATTAATCAACAACACCCAACCGATTTCATCTCCAAACCAACCTAGATTTTTTGTTTCCCATTACCCGAAACCCATTATGTCTACATAAGGATTCTATAGAAAATCCTACCAAAACCTTCTCAATTCCAGAAATTTCCACAACAATTAATTCAATCAAACTATAAAATCAAGACCTAAAGCTAGAGAAGAAGAAAACTTACCTTGAAGGAACCCACACGTTTAAATCAGTCCATTTTTCTCCTCCTTTCTCTCCCGGTGAATCTCTCCCTCTCTCGGTGCTCCTCTCGACTGGGTCTCTCTTGCTCTCATCTCTTTCTTCTTCTTTCTCTTGGTTTCTCTCTTTGTTTTGCTTGAGGAAGTGAAGAGGAGAGGGGCTTGGTTTGATTTATATAAGAAGAAGGAGATGGGTGTTGGCCAATTGTGCAAGACAAGCAGAGGGACCCGTGGCTGAATTTTCTTGAGAGACTTATGCATGTCTGCTACGTGTGGGGACAAGGGAGGGAGGAGGATGAAATGTGGAAAAGAAAGAAAGAAGACATGTTTTGTCTTGGAGACACATTTTTTTTTTATTTAAAACAAATATATAATATCATCAAGCATCTTCTTAATCCCTTTCAATAATATTAATATCATAAAAATTTTCTTTGAGTTTTCATAAAAGAAAATGCTAAATTTTCTGGGGTGTTATACTCTGCATGAGCTGGGGGAACAAGCTCATCTAAACCTAGAGACCTTTGGAAATTTAAACATATAACTTCAACAACAGTCAATTTTTCAAAGGATCCATCTGTCAGATATTGTGCAGGGAGCTGCTGGACAACATATTCCTGAAAAGATTTAACATAAATCTATCCAAAAATAACACCACAAAGAAATATTAGTTCCTATTAGTTCCAAAAAGAATGTGGTATTATGACAGCTTGCAATTTGGATGCCCAAGAATTACAAAAGCAAATATAGCAATCCAAATAGCACGGATATATTAATATCCACCCAACACATAGACAAAAAAGGATTTTCATGAACAATATCTTAAGAAAATATTCCAATCAATAAAATATTCCAATATTCTAAAAAACACAAGAACTTAAAAGAATAAAGGAAGACACAACAAATACCATGGAATGAGAAGAGATGTGCAGAAAATGCCAAAAACTCGGGAGAAATCCGTGAGACAAACACACAACATGACATTATAAATCAATAAAAATGCAGTGGTGTGCGGATGACAGATAAAGCAAAGAGACGGATAAGAACCTGTAAGGATTGCGTCCAGACGTGTTACCAATGAGTCCGGACAGTCCATTTGCCAGACTAGCAATTGACATGAGCGCATGCGTCTGGACTCTAAGCCAAGTCTGTCAGGACGTTTCACACAGAATAGCTGAAAACAGAGGAAAATTTGCAAAAATAATAATTTTCCCTAAAGTTAGCTTCAGAACACGCATGTATAAATAACTGATAAGACAGTCAAATAGCAAATAAAAAATATGAAATGATATAATTGAGAGTTAAGTATTCAATAAGCACAAATTTTCCTGCAGATAGAAATTTTAAATAGATTACTCAACTCATGCAATGCGTGTGTGTGTGAAAGCTTTCTCAATAAGTTATGAAGTTCACTAATATGACTTAAAGCAACTGAATTTTCTAAACAAGAGAGAAAATCAATGATAGATCAGTCAAAAGTCAAACTTTATTTTACTAGGGCCTAGTCACCCTCATCTGATACACTCCCTCTAAGCTGCAGCACTTTTCTTTTACTTAGTCCTTTAGTGACCGTCTATTTCCGCAATGATTTGGTCACTCACTGTTTCTTTAGGGACAAATTCAAGAACAGATTTATACCACAATCAGCAGTAGATCTTTTAATTTATCCATATTTATTGATTTTTGAATGCTTTTTATCACTTGGTGCTGCAACCTAGAGAGAATGCCAGAATTTTTAGGTTCTAGGTTCAACTAGCAAGTTGGTCAATTTGACCATATTAACAAAAAAAACTCTCCCTTATTAGAATTTCTAGAGGCTTAAAATAAAAGAGAAAAAAAGTACCTTATGGGAGTTTTGGATAGTGCACAATTTTTTATCGCATGAGAAAAACAACTATCTATTATTAAGATGTAACATGTAAACTTAGCAGATATCAGGCATAAAGTCTCAATTATAAATAAGTATATTTTATTAATGCACAAGAAACCGAGATATCAGGCAAAAACACATGCAATATCTGAAAAACTATAAAAACAAAAAAAACAAAAATTTCTGCATCTTCTTCACAATTTTTTTTTTTTTTTTTTTAATGTTGAAAAATAAGACAGAAAAACAACAAAAACATGCTAGATGAAAATAACTGCATAAACACCTCCTAGCATGTGTGATAAAATCAAACATGTTCACACGAAAGGTTCAGAATTTACCATGACAAAAAAGCAGTACCTTGATGTGCTTTTTCTGTCATCCTCAAGTAATACCTGCAAAAATTTCTATTGACAACAAGAGAAAATATGAGGGATAAAATAAATGGTTCCTCAAACAGAATGCAAGGCATGAATAAGATGTGACGTGATAAACAATGCAATGCAAACATACCTGACAAGCACTAGGATTTAGGAACCAAAATCGTAGGCATGGTGAGACTTCACCTTTACTAGGTGAGTCCACTTCCCCTCAAGGGATGAATGGTGAAAAATGAAATTGACTTTTACAAATAAATAACAAGTATGTGCAATAGTGTGCAATAAAATATCACAATGCGGAATTAAAAGAGACAGATATTTTGTTGACGAAGTGGAAACTCAATTAAGAGAAAAACCACTTCAGGGCAGCCAAACCCAGGATATCCACTATTCAGAAGACAAAGCTAGATACAAAGCAGTAACACTCACATACCCTTGATGTAGTGGTCGTACCTTGCTTTCTAACGTGTAACCCAACACGAATGCTTCCCAACCAGGTCTCCTACCTGAAGGGGTCTTCAATGGAATCCTTTACCTTAGGGCCGACCCTTAAGATAGACTTCAGTTTATAGCACAACAACAGCACATAGCAACGGCTATAGAGAGAACAAATCAGCTCCAATAATCTCACAAAGTACTCTCTAAGCTCTAGTGGAATTCAATACCGAATTCTTGCAGTTCTCAATGCCCAGGGGCCTCTATTTATAGGCTGAGGTTCAAATGGGCGACTACTGTAAAATATGCGGGTGCCGTCTGGACGGTGGACATGGGCCATCCGGAAGGACAACTGTGCAACCAGAATTTTTGAGATTTTCGCTGAAAATCTTTCCTGATTGAGAGCCGCGTCCGGACGGGATGGCACATCGTCCGGATTGTCGCACGTCCGCTGCAAGTAATTTCCTTATTAAGGCTTCGCGCGTCCGGACCAGAGGGATGGCCGTTCGGACGGGTAATCTTCTACATGCAATTTCCATATCAGTAGAACGCGCGTCCGGACCATGGCAGACTGATGTCCGGACGATTGAGTTTGAATTGCGAACTTGCCTTCAGGAGACACGCGTCCGTATGGGATACCACATCGTCCCGACGGTTTAAGTGATCTTCCCATATTTGAACTTTGGAAAGAATCTGAAGCTTGATCGACTGATAGGCGTCCAGACGGATTGTTGAGACGTCCGGACGAATGCAAGCTAGAACAGAAGCTTCTCAATACAGTGAAGGGTCCGAAAGGAGATCCACATCGTCCGGACGAATGATGCATGGTCTGTCGGGCGTCCGGAGGGTATGGCACGTCGTCCGGACGGATGGAACAATGGACAGATGAGCATCCGGACGGGATGACACGTCGTCCGGACGTCTGACAGGGAATCGAAATCTCTGACTTGAAAGCAGTGCAGATTCTTCTGAAAGTACTTTGAATAGTGGAATCCCTATTAAAAAGCATCTTTACAAACAAGTGATTTTGTCCAACAGAATGCGGCCAATTACAAACTAACAAACTCCCCCTTTGGCCATTCTGGGATAAAAATTACTTGACCGGTTTGGAAATACATTCCTGATCTAAAATAAAAATTACTCCCCCTTTTTGTCACAATGGGACAAAGGGTAAAATAGAGTAATAAAAACCAACTACAATAAAAATTACTCCCCCTAACGATCTCAGAAGGACCAGGGTAAACAGAGTAATATAAGTCCATGAGTTTGACAAAACATAGCAAAATGTAATCCAAATGTCTCAAACAACAAAAAAGACAACAAAACAAAGGAAAACTCAAGCATCCTCTGCCATGGGTGCAGTCCTAGATGCATCATCCTCATCATCACTACTGCCAGGATGATGATACTTGAGGCACTCTTGGAGATCCAGCTGGTTCTGCTCTACACGCAGGTTGATGGAGTGTATCTCCTGCTGCATGGATGACAAGGAGAGCTGCATGGAGGACATGGAAACCTGCATAGTGCTCATCCCTCCCTGAATGGCAACAAGGGCCTCTATGATCTGAGAGTAGTTGACTTTTGGCTCGGATGGTGGGACAGTCTGAGAGGATGAAGCCATGTTTGGAAAACCAACTGGCATGGAAACATGTATGGGCACCTCATCATCGGAGTCATCCTTCCGCAGTTGTGCATTGGACTTCATCAACGTCTGCTTGCTAATGGGCTACTGAATCTTCATCTTCGGTTCTCCAGTAACATTGACACCCAACTGAAGAATGATCTGAGTGAGTAGGTACCCAAAGGGTAGACCGGTGTTGCCCTCATCACGGGCCTCTAGCATAACACCCAGAATATGCTTGCACAGGCAGAAAGGCAAGTGAAAGTGAACTGCATAGACAAATTGGGCCCGTTTTAGGATCTGATCATTGCGCCGAGCAACAGGCCATATGTTTTGCTGAATGATCTTGGCCAGCATGCGGTGTGAAGGAGATAAGGCACCGATCTTGATGGTGGTAGGATGCTCCTCACCCTGTGGAATAGCACGGAAAAACTCCTTGAGATCATCCAGAGAGGGAAGGAGTACTACCTCATTATACGGGCTGCCAGAAATCTCGAGCACAGGGACTTGGATGAAGTGACTGATGACCTGGGGATCAACAGTGATGATATTGCCTACAACGATGGACTGAAGCACCAACCCACGATTTTATCGTTCTGCACCACCTCTAGGTTGGCATAAAAGATTTTGACTAGCTTGGTGTACACCACACAGGCGCAGGTGTGCAGATATCCCCAATTGTATGTCTGGATAATGTCGTTGATGCTATCCAGAGGTGGCACCTTAATGTCAGAGCGGACCACATTTCGCTCGGCTATGACTGTACAGTCCATAGTTTTCGCTTGAAGTGCAACTCTATTGAAAAATGAAATTGACTTCTAAAAATAAAGTGTGTGCATAAGTGTCAACAAAAATTAAAGCAAAGCGGAAAATAAATGACACACAAATTTTTGTTGACGAAGTGGAAACTCAATTAAGAGAAAAATCACTCCGGGGCAGCCAAACTCAGGAATTCCACTATTTAGAAGACATAACTAGATACAAGACAGTAACACTCAAATATACCCGATGCAGTGGTCGTATCTTGATCTCTGACGTGTAACCTAACACGAATGCTTCCCAACCAGGTTCTCCTACCTGAAGGGATCTTCAGTGGAATCCTTTATCTTAGAGCCGACCTCTAAGATAGACTTCAGTTGTAGCATAGCAACAACACACTTGATAGGGCTTCAGAGGAAATATCACGTCTCTGAGAAGTTGTGGAATTCAATACCGAATTCTTGCAGTTCTCAATGCCCAGGGGCCTCTATTTATAGGCTGGGGGCTCAAATGAGCGTTAGGCAAAATATACCTGAGCCCCGTCCGGACGGTGGACATGGGCCGTCCAGACGGACAACTGTGCGACAAGATTTTCTGAAAATTTTGCGAAGAAATCTTTCCTGTTTAAGAGCCTCGTCTGGACGGGATGGCACATCGTCCAGACGATCGCACATCCTCTGCAAGTAATTTCCTTATAAGGCTTCGCGCATCCGAACCATGGGGGATGAGCATTCGGATGGCTATTCTTCAAAACACAATTTCCATATCTGCAATGCGCGCGTCTGGACCATGATAGGCAGTCGTTCGGTCAGTTGAAGTCGAATCGGCAATTTCCTTCTTTGATGAACGCGCGTCTGGACCACAGCTGTCAGATGTCCGGACGGTGATATTTGAATTGCGATTCTTGCCTTAAGGAGACGCGTGTCCGGACGGGATACCACATCGCCCGGACGGTTGATCGATCTTCCCTTTCTTGGAACTTGGAAAGAAATCTGAAATTGATCGAGTACTGAGAGGCGTCCGGACGTGCTGTTGAAACGTCAGGACAGATGCAAGCTGGATAGAACCTTCTTGACACAGTGGAGGGTCCGGACGGAGAGGCACGTCGTCTGGACGGATGATGCTTGGTCTGCCTGGAGTCTGGACGGTATGGCACGTCGTCCGGACGGATGGAACAGTGACAGATGGTCGTCCGGATGGGATGGCTGGATCGTCCAGACGGCTGACAGGGAACTTAAAATCTTCTAACTCTAAAGCATTTCAGAATAGTAGAATCCCTGTGGAGCATCGTTACACACAAGTGATTTTGTCCAAACATAGAATGAGGCCAAAATACTAACAAACTCCCCATTTGGCCATTCTGGGACAAAAATCACTTAACCGGTTTGGAAATACATTCCCGACCCAGAAATAAAAATTACTCCCCCTTTTTGTCACAAAGGGTAAAACAGAGTAATAAAAACTAACTGTTATAAAAATTACTCCCCCTAACGGTCTCAGAAGGACCCGGGAAACAGAGTAATATAAGTTCAACAGTTTATCAAAAACAAAGACTGAAAAATCGCTGAATAGAGAGAAAGCAGCAAAGTTAGGGCCTTCACTTGTAGCACACGCATGCATTTCTGTCTGAAAAACTAGTCATAGAGCAAGTCAGAATTATGAGAACATTGAGATGATGGACCAGTATAACAGAAACAAAGGCTACCCTGCCAAAATAATGAAGATAACCTGCTCAACTCATGCAATGCGTGTGTGTGTGTGTGAAGACTGAACCCACAAGGTTTGAAAAATCATGACAAGAGCAACCGGATTTCCTAAAGAAGAGAGGATCCGTGACAGATTAGCCAAAAGTCAAACCTTACTCTTACTAGGGCCTAGCCATCCTCATCTGATACACTCCCCCTGAGATACAGCACCAAATTGTTTTACTTGTACCATGAAGGACAAGATAAATTTTTACTTGCTCATAGAGGGCAAGACATATTGCAAATTCAGTACAGAAGCAGTGAATATACAATTTTAAAGCACAAAATTCATACGAATAACTGCTCAATTCTTATGGTGCTGCAAGCTAGAGGAAATGCCAGAGTTTTTAGATCCTAGGTTCAACTAGCCTGTGGTCAATTTGACCATCTTATCACAAACCTCTTCTCTTATTTAGAAATTCTAGAAGCAAACAGTCAGAGAAGGAAAAATACGCACCTTTGGGGAGTCTAGGATAGTGCATGAGGTCATCACATGAGACAAAGCGACTATCAAACAAAACAATGAGCAGGGAAAAACTTTTGTACATGTCAGACTGAGGTTTTCACCCACATGTAAGCATAATATATCAATGCTCAACAAACTAGTAAACCAGAATGAATACATGAAATAGCTGACATACCTTGTGAAAGACTTACCCTGCTACGAAGACTCACTTTTTTGTTTTTATTAAACAAAAAGAAACAACAAGCAATATGGAAAAGACATCATATGCTAAGGCATGATCAAACCTGTGTATGCTCAATGATGCCACTATAGAAAAACAGTCGCTCGACCTGCTTTTTCTGTCTTCCCCAAAAAGTACCTGCACATTTCTCTCAAGAAACATATGGGGCAAACACAACTGGTTCCTAGATTGCATATAACAATATGTCAAGTAAAATAAGCAATCAAACCTGATGCCATAGGATTAGGAACCAAATCCTAGGCATGAACACCCAAACCTGCTAGGTGCGTCGGTTCCCCCTCATGGGGTAACTGTCCTTCTCAACCCAAGCCTGCCTTCCAGTGGGTGGTTGCTGGCAGGACTGCATCATCCACTCCATCATGTTCTGCATCCAGATGGGAGGCTCACTATAGTGTTGCTCTTCTTGAGGCCTTCTAAACTGCTTGGGTTTGTTCTTGTAGGTGCCTTTGTGATAGGCTGGTACAAACCGTTGCTGAGGCCGCTGATGAGACTAAGGGGCTTGATACTGAATCCTTGGTGCTTGGTGAGGTGGCTGATGCCATGGAGTCCGATGCTGAGCTGCAGGTCTAGTGCCATAATGAACTTGTATGGGCATTTCTTTCTTGACTCTGGCCTATTGTGCTTTCAAGAGGGAGCACTGAGGCCGAACATGCCGACTGAGACCGCAGTGATGGCAAATAGGAGGTCTTTTGATGGAATGAGGCTCCTGAGTGCCTGGAACATCATCATTGACCTTTTCCTTCTGTTTATCTTCAACAGTGGGAGGAAGCTCTGGGATTGTAGGTTTCACAAACACAGTCTTTGAGGAAGAAGGAACATCAGAAGAGGAAGCTACATACCCGAGACCAGTCTTGTCATTTGGGCTCTTCTGGATAGACAGTATACGAGTCAACTTCTCATCAGTGACTCTCTCTAGCTGGAGCTATGTCTCTAGTAGCTTTTCCTCGAGCTCCTGTATCTTGAGCAGCAATGAACTCTTCTCAGTCTGCAAACTGTTCAGATCATTAAGGTGCTGCTTTCGGCCTTCCCTCAACTTCTCATACTCTTTGTAGAGTGTCTTATAGGCCTCCTTGAGGTCCACCTCATTATCACTATGCTCCGAGTAATACGAGTCTTCTTCTTCAATATATGGGGCTACAAAGGCCAGAAATTTGTCAGACTCTAGAGCATCTTCTTCTGACTCATCACTGAGAGTCACATTGTAAGCCTTCCCCTTGCCCTTCTTAAGATTCCCGCAATCGGCCTGGATATGCCCATAGCCTGAGCATTCAAAACATCGGGGTCCTCTGGGATCTTTCTTCTTTTCTTCCTCTGGTTCATCTTCTCTGAGAGGTTTCTTTGCTTTTTCAGAAAACTTCTTCTTGAACCGATCATCTTTCATCAGTCTTCTGAAAATTTTGGCTAACATAGCCACAGCCTTTTCTTCATTCTCAAAATCTTCTTCAGAGGAGGCTTCTACCTTCTTCTTGGAAGCCTTTAGGGCAATGGTCTTTAACTTCTTGACCGGGGACAGAGACAGCTCATATGTTTGAAGAGATCCTACCAGCTCTTCAATCTTCATTTCTTCAAGATCCTTGCTTTCCTCAATAGTCGTTACCTTGATCCTGAAACGCTCGGGCAAAGATCTGAGAATTTTTCGGATGAGTTTTACATCCGAGATAGGTTTCCCAAGACTCACCATGGAATTCCTCAGGTCACTCATTTTGGAGTAAAACTCTCCGAATGTCTCTTCCTCTAACATCTTAATTTCTTCAAATTTTGAAATCAACATTTGAAGTTTGGCAGATTTTACAAGTTTTGTGCTTTCATATGTTGTTTCCAAAATTTGCCATGCTTCTTTGGCTGATTCGCAGTTTGAAATTTTGGCGAATTTAGAAGGAGAAAGTGCTTGGCATAGAGCATGGAGGGCTTTATCATTGGAAAGTCGGGCGTTTTTTAGAGGGACTGTCTTGAGTGTTGTATCCTCTGGTTTAGTCCAACTAGTTTCAACAATATTCCAACAGTCAATAGATTTTAAAAAGAATCGCATCCGAGTTTTTCAATAACCATAGTTCGTACCATCGAAGGTAGGAACAGAATTAAGAGTTTGAGACATAGTAGCAAATAGAAGTCAAAAATAAATGACACTCAAGAATTTAATCTTCTCAGAGTGTACCAAGCTCTGATACCAATTGAAAAACGAAATTGACTTCTAAAAATAAAGTGTGTGCATAAGTGTCAATAAAAATTAAAGCACTGCGGAAAATAAATGACACAGATTTTTGTTGACGAAGTGGAAACTCAATTAAGAGAAAAACCACTCCGGGATAGCCAAACCTAGGAATTCCACTATTCAGAAGACATAGCTAGATACAAGACAGTAACACTCACATATACCCAATGCAGTGGTCGTATCTTGATCTCTGACGTGTAACCCAACACAAACGCTTTCCAACCAGGTTCTCCTACTTGAAAGGGTCTTCAATGGAATCATTTATCTTAGAGCTGACCTCTAAGATAGACTTCAGTTGTAGCACATCAATAGCACACTTGATAGGGCTTCAGAGGAAATATCATGTCTCTAAGCAGTTGTGGAATTCAATACCGAATTCTTGTAGTTCTCAATGCCTAGGGGCCTCTATTTATAGGCTGGGGGCTCAAATGAGCGTCAGGAAAAATATACCTGGGCGCCGTCCAGACGGACAATTGTACGACAAGATTTTCTGAAAATTTCGCAGGAAATCTTTCCTATTTAAGAGCCTCGTCCGGACGGGATGGCACATCGTCCGGACGGTCGCACATCTGCTGCAAGTAATTTACTTATAAGGCTTTGCCCGTCCGGACCATGGGGATGAGCGTCCGGACGGCTATTCTTCAACATGCAATTTCCATATCTACAATGCGCGCGTCCGGACCATGTTAGGCAGTCGTCCAGACGGTTAAAGTCGAATCGGCAATTTCCTTCTTTGATGAACGTGCGTCCGGACCACAGTTGTTAGACGCCCGGATGGTGATATTTGAATTGCAATTCTTACCTTAAGGAGACGCGCGTCCGGATGGGATACCACATCGTCCGGACGGTTGATCAATCTTCCCTTTCTTGGAACTTGGAAAGAAATCTGAAACTGATTGAGTACTGAGAGGCGTCCGGACGTGCTGCTGAAACGTCCGGACGGATGCAAGCTGGATAGAACCTTCTCAACACAGTGGAGGGTCCGGACGGAGAGACACGTTGTCTGGACGGATGATGCTTGGTCTGTCTGGAGTCTGGACGGTATGGCACGTCGTCCGGACGGATGGAACAGTGACAGATGGTCGTCCGGACGGGATGGCTCGATCGTCCGGACGGCTGACAGGGAACTGAAAATCTTCTGACTCTAAAGCTTTTCTGAATAGTAGAATCCCTGTGGAGCATCGTTACACACAAGTGATTTTGTCCAAACACAGAATGAGGCCAAAATACTAACACCTATCTGCCACAGTCCTCTGATGGACCCTGCGTTGTGGACTGCTTGTAGACATGATTCTGCAAAAAGAAACCAACAAGATTTTACCAAAAATAATCCAAAAATATTCTTGTTAGGTCACAACAAAAATTGGGCAGAATAGCAACAGTAAAAAAAGGACTATTTCAAAAATATAGACAGAACTTATCACATATTAGTCCCTCAAAGTATCTCCACAAATAATCCCAATATGACAGATATATGCATCTCAAAAAAATATTCCTAATCAAAATTCTAATAGTTTAAAAATAAATAAACTGAAAAGAAAAAGACTAGAAAAATACTTGGAATTGGAGATTAATGCGCAAAAAGACAAGTAGGGATGAGATAAAACAAAAAAAAAAAACTCAAAAGAATTCACTCACAAGATGCCGAAAAGAGTGAATTTGGTGGGGTAAGGAGGAAAAAAGGCGACCAGGGGTATATATAGCACATGTGGGGTCCCCTTCCGGACGGTGCAATAACGTAGTTTGGACGTGCGTTGCATTGGAAACAAGCGGACAAGTCGCGTGCGTCCGGACGGGTAACCTCACCGTCCGAACGTAAACTGATCTCGTCTTGACCATTAAGCTCCATCGCTGTCCGAATGCCAAGAAGGACCGTCCGGACGCTCCACACTGAAAAACCAAAAAACTGAGGAAAATTTACAAAAATCAAATTTTCTCAAGTCAGTTTCAGAACACGCATGTATAATCCACTAATAACACAATTAGAGAGCATCTCAAAACTAAACAGAGATATAAAAGAGAGTTGAGATTTCAATCAGCACAACTATTTTCTTGGACATAGAAAATTCAAATAGACAAGTCAACTCATACAATGCGTATGTGTGTGAAAACTTAACCCACAAGGTATGACTTTCAATGACATGACAAAGAGCAACCTGATTTCCTAGATAGGAGAGAAAATCTGCGACAGATTAGCCAAAAGTCAAACCTTATAACTTACTAAGGCCTAGCCACCCTCATCTGATACCCTCCCCCTGAGATGCAACACCTAATTGTTTTACTTGTATCACGAAGGACAAGGTAAATTTTACTTGTACATAGAGGGCAAGGCATATTGCAAATTCAGCACAAAAGCAGTGAATAGACAATTTAAAGTACATAATTCATATGAATAACTGCTTGATTCTTATGGTGATGCAACCTAGAGAGAATGCCAGAGTTTTTAAGTTCTAGGTTCAACTAGCATGTGGTCAATTTGGTCATCTTATCAAAAACCTCTTCTCTTATCCAGAATTTCTAGAAACAAAAAGTCAGAGAAGGAAAGATGTACCTTTAGGGGAGTCTTGGTTAGTGCACATTTTGAGAAAAGAAGCTATCCTACTTTTGCATATACAGGAAGACACTTGGCAGATATAGTCATAAACTCTCAATTATATCTAAGAAAAGTAGATTAATGCACACATAATTGAGATATCAGGTGAAAACACATACAATATCTAATATGCCAAGAGAAGCAAAATATCCTGCAAATTCTCCCTAATTTTTTTTTTTTTAAAATTAAAACAAATGCAATATGGAAACAACATCATATGCAAAGCAAGATCAAACCTGTATATGCTCGGTGACGCCAATATAGAAAAACAGTCGCTCGACCTGGATTTTCTCTCTTCCCTAAACAAGTAACTGCAAAGTTCTCTCAAGAGAAATAGAGGCAAAGCAAAAACTGGTTTCTAGATTGCATACAAATTATAGCAAGTAAGATACGCAATCAAACCTGATGCTGTAGGATTACAAACCAAATCCTAGGCAAGAACACCTGAACCTGCTAGGTGAGTCTGCTCCCCCTCATGGGGTGATTGTCCTTCTTGACCCAAGCCTGCCTTCATGTGGGTGGTTGCTGGCAGGACTTCAACATCCACTCCATCATGCTCTGCATCTAGATAGGTGGCTTACTGTGGTATTGCTCTTCTTTCACCTTTTGAGGCCTCCTAAACTTCTTGGACTTGTTTTTGGAGTTGCCACTGTGATTGGCAGGTACAAATAGTTGCTGAGGCCGCTGATGCTGAGATGCCTGGTATCGTGGTGCATGAGACCAAGGAGCTTGATATCTTGGTGCTTGATAATAGGGAGCCTGATACCATGGAGTCTGAAACTGGGCCACAGGTTTAGTGCCATGATGAGCTTGTCTGGGTACTTCTTTCTTGGCCTTGGCCTTGGCCTTCTGTCCTTTCAAGAGGGAGCACTGAGGACGAACATGCCCACTTAGACCGCAATGATGGCATATAAGTGGTCTCCTGATGGAAGGAGGCTGTTGAGTGCCTGGTACATCATCATTAACCTTGTCCTTCCCTTTATCTTCAGCAGTGGGAGGAGGCTCTAGGACTGCAGGTTTCACAAATACAGTTTTTGAAGAAGAGGGAGCATCATAAGAGGGAGCTACATACCCTAGACCAGTATTGTCAGTTGGGCTCTTCTAAATTGACAGCATACGAGTCAGCATCTCATCAGTGACTCTTTTTAGCTGGAGCTGTGTCTCTAGTAGCCTTTCCTCAAGCTCTTGAATTCTGAGCACCAATGAACTCTTCTTAGTCTGCAAACTGTTCAGATAGACTTCACAGCTGATCAAATCACACACTGGCAAAGCTAGAGAGCTAGCAAATCTTCAATATCTCCCTAAAAACCCTCTCTAACCTGTGGAGAATTCACCACTGAATTATATGTTAAAAGCATGCCTCAAGCCTCCTATTTATAGGCTTTAGAAACCCAAAATCGAGTAAAAAATGGAGTCTTAGGCACGCGCGTTTGGACGGGAGCCAGGGCCGTCCGGACGGGCCAATCTTTCTGTCCCGACGCTATTAATGGCCGTTCGGATGCTCAATTTACAGAAACTTTTCTTATCTTTCCAACGACGCCAATTTTGTCGCAATCCGATAATTGAGTAAAAATTTATGACCAAAATACCCGAGGGTGTCCGGACGGCTTGACCAAGTGTCCGGACGGTCAACTGCAACCGCCTTTCAAAATAGCACTGAAAGCTTCCATAACAAGGCCGCGTTCGGACGGTTGCACTTCGGCTGCACGTCATTACCATATAAAGGCTTTGAGCATCTGGACCCTAAAGGTTGACGTCCGGACGATTGAACTGGTGCACGCAATTTCCATATATGAAGCTTGATCGTCCGGACCATGAAGGCTGACGTCCAGACGGTTGAACTTGGTATGCACGTTCTTGCCTTATAGAGGACATCGTCCGGACGGGATCACACATCGTCCGGACGGTAGCAGCCTTCTTCCCATAACTGTGTCTTGAGGCAGAAACCCTAATTCTTGTCAAACACTGAATGGCGTCTGGACGGTATAACCACGTCGTCCGGACGGGTGCATTGGAACACTGGGATCTTCTCAAACTCTGAAGAGTGTCCGGATGATTTGTCATTACATCCGGACGGTTGCAACCTTGAACTGTTCGAAGCTTCTAGACACTGATGGGCGTTCGGATGGAAAGTTCTCGTCGTCCGGATGAATGATGCTTTGACAGAAGAGTGTCCGAACGGGAATACCACGTCGTCCGGACGGCTGACAGGGAACAAAAATAAACTTCCTTGAAAACTTCACAGAATCTTCTTGAAGAACATAGCTGAATAGTAGACTTTAGATAAAGCAGCATCCCTGTGAAAGTAGCAACATTACATAGAAGTGATTTTGTCCAACAGAATGTAGCCAACACAAAAACTAACAAACTCTCCCTTTGGCCATTCTGGGACAAAAATCACTTGACCTGTTAAAAATATAATCCCGGTCCAAATCAAGAATTACTCCCCCTTTTTATCACAAAGGGACAAAGGGTAAAATAGAGTAATGAGAAAAACCACAACAATTACTCCCCCTCAATGTCTCAGAAGTACAAGGGTAAACAGAGTAATAATATCCACAGACAAAAACTTTCTAAAATCCAAAACAATAGGAAAATAGAGAAAAGTCTGCAAGTGGCCCAGAAGAGAGGAACATAAATCCTCCAAGTACCAAATCTTGCTGATCCACTAAAATCTAGTAACGGAGATAAATCCGTAAAAGTTGGATTTGTACTACTTCGGCTTCTAGCTCAGGAAGCTAGGAACCACGGACTGAAAATCCTTCAATCTCTTGATTTTGCAAAGCCTGAAACTTGTCCGCAGATTGACATCTTCTAAGCAACTGGTTTGCAAGATAACTGAGGAGAGTCACCACTGAACCTCAAACTGATGCAGATCTAAGGGAATGCTACGGAAGGCTCTGCATGAGCTAGGGGAAAAAAGCTCATCTTAATCCTGAGACCTTTGGAATTTGAACATCCCACTTCAACAACAGTCAATTTTCCAAAGGATCCATCTGTCAAACATTGTGATGGGAGCCGCTGGATATCATATTCCTGAATCAAAACCAACCAGAAATATCTCCAGAAATACCATTAGATCCTGTTAGTTCCAAAAATAATGTGGTATTTAACACAACTGTCAAATGGATGCCAAAGAGAAATATAAGCAATGCAGCTACTCATAAGGCATAAATATATCATGATCAACCCAACACACAGACAAAGAAGGATTTTCATGCACACTATCTCAAGAAAATATCCCAACAAATATTTCAATATTCTAAAAGCACAAAGACTTAAAAGAATAACGGAAGACACAATGAAGATCATGGGATGAAAAGAGATGTGCAAAAAAATGCCAAAATCTCGGGAGAAATCCACGAGAAAAACACAGAAGATGCCATGATAAATCAATAAAAATGCAAAGATGTGTGTATGGCAGAGAAAGAGACGCAAGTCTTAAACCTGTAGAGATCCTTTTCGGACAAGTCACTTAACCATCCAGACGGCTATTGCTAGAACAACGTAAGGCAAGACTGCGCTCGTCCGGACATAAGAATCTGTCCGTCCGGATGCTTCACACTGAAAAACTGAAACTGGAGAAAAATTTGCAGAAAAATATTTTTCCCTAAAGTTAGCTTCAGAACACGCATATATAATCAACTGATAAAATAGTCAAATAGCATTGCAAAAATATGCAAAGATATAAATGAGAGTTAAGTATTCAATAAGCACAAATTTCCCTGCAGATAGAAATTTTAAATAGATTACTCAACTCATGCAATGCGTGTGTGTGTGAAGACTTTCTCAATAAGGTATGAAATTCACTGATATGACAAAAAGCAACCAGATTTTCCAAACAAGAGAGAAAATCAATGAAAGATCAGCCAAAAGTCAAACCTTATCTAACTAGGGCCTAGCCACCCTTATCTGATATACTCCCCCTAAGATGCAGCACCTAATTTGTTTTTACTTGTACCATGAAGGACAAGGCATATTTTAGCACATAAGTAGAAAATACACATATATCGCACATAATTCATAAAAGTAACTGCTTGATTCTTTTGATGCTGCAACCTAGAGAGAATGCCAAAAATTTTAGGTTCTAGGTTCAACTAGCATTTGGTCAATTTGGCCATCTTATCAAAAACCTCTTCTCTTTTCTAAAATTTCTAGAAGCAAAAAGTCAGGGAAGGAAAAGATGTACCTTAAGGGAGTCTTAGATAGTGCACATTTTCATCGCATGAGGAAAGTAACTATCTATCATTAAGATGCAGCAGGAAAATTTAGCAGATATCATGTATAAACTCTCAATCATATATAAGCATATTTAATCAATGCACAATGAACTGAGATATTAGGCAAAAACACATGCAATATCTGAAAAGCTATCAAAAGAAAAAGAATAAAAATTCTGCATCTTCTCCCCAATTTTTTTTTTTTTTTTGAAAACCAATAAACAGAAAAACAACAAAGACATGCTTATAGAAAAAGAAATGACATCTAATCCCAGCATGTAAGGTAAAACCAAACCTGTCCTCATGGAGAGAGGTTTAGAAATACCAAGATAGAAAAGCAGCCGCCCGACGTGCTTTTAACTGTCATCCCCAAAAAATATCTACAGATGTTTCTCAAGAAAACCAGAGAAAAATGGGAATAGAATAAAAGGTTCCTCAAACAGAATACAAGGCATGAATAAGATATGACATGATAAACGATGCAATGCAAACATACCTGACATGCACTAGGATTTAGGAACCAAAATCCTAGGCATGGGAAGACTTCACCTTTACTAGGTGAGTCCATTCCCCCTCAAGGGGTGAATGGTCTCATCCTTCTTGACCCATACCTTCTTAACCCATGGGGATGGTTTGCGGGTCATGTCCATGTTGGCCATACTCTTGAGCATACCTTGCATTAGGCTCAGCAGTCCTTCATAGCCATGGCTGCCATTGGGCTTCTGCGGCTTTCGCTTGTAGCGCCTTGATTTATTCTTCTTTGGTTTGCCACTTTGATTGGTAGGAACAAACTTCTACTGATGCCGTGGAGCCTGAAGAGCCATCGGAGGTAGAGTGCCTGATGTAGCTCTTGTTAGCAGCTTCCTCTGAACCTTCAATTTCTGGAGCTGTGGAAATTTGGATCTGATGTGACCGGTGATGGTAGGTGGGCAAGCTTCTTTTGTTTGAATGCTTCTTGACATTCTCTGCAGAATTAAGGTTAGCATTCTTACAAACAACATTGCCCTTACCTTTTATATGTCTCCTATGCGGAGTGACATATTTTGCTAAGGAAGAATCTTCAACTTCACTTTTCCTCAGAGCATCCTGCTTAATCCAAGGCCTTTGGGATTTCAACAAATAACAATTTGGCCAAATATGACCAATCTTCCCACAATTATGACAAGTAGGGACAAACTTACCATGAGTTTGTGTACCTGTATCTTTGGATTTGGGCATCAAACAATTATTCAAGCAAGAATTATCCAAACAAGCAGTGTTTACCATCACAGGCTTAATAATACTGGAATCTAATTCAGAATCAAAAGCATGTGAAGTAGAAGCACTCAAATCATCAATAATTAAACTAGGCTTGTTCGAAATATTTGAATGAATACACAACATACTTTTCAAATTAGCACTAGAGAATTTTGCCAATTTATTCTTAACTTCATCAATAATATTAAGCAACATGGTATTCTCAGATCTCAAAGAGTCAATCAAAACATGCGATTTAGATAACTGAACAATCAAAGACTCTTTTTCTTGCTTCACCTTTTTGAGCTCTTTTGGAGAAACAACTTTATCTATTTCAGCAAAAACTTTAGAGAGCTCAATATCATGATTTTCTTCAGATAACTGAGAGAAATCCATGATAAAAGGTGTAATAAAAAAAATAGAAGTCACAAAGAGATGAGGATCACACTCAGGAAATAAATTCTTTTAATGGAGTGTGCCTGCTCTGATACCAATTGAAAATTTACTGGACTTCTAAATTTAACAAGTGTGTGTGAACAGTGTTCAACAAAATATTAAAAACGGAAATTAAAGGAGACAAATATTTTGTTGACGAAGTGGAAACTCAATTAAGAGAAGAAAACCACTCTGGGGCAGCCAAACCTAGGATATCCACTATTAAGAAGACAAAGCTAGATACAAAGCAGTAACACTCACATACGCTTGATGCAATGGTCGTACCTTGCTCTCTAACGTGTAACCCAACACGAGCGCCTCCCAACTAGGTCTCCTACCTGAAGGGGTCTTCAATAGAATCCTTTACCTTAGGGCCAACCCCTAAGATAGACTTCACAGCTGATCAAATCACACACTGGCAAAGCTAGAGAGCTAGCAGATCTTCAATATCTCCCTAAACACCCTCTCTAAGCTGTGGAGAATTCACCACCGAATTCTATGTTGAAAGCATGCCTCAAGCCTCTTATTTATAGGCTTTAGAAACCCAAAATCGAGTAAAAAATGGAGTCTGAGGCACGCGCATCCGGACGGGAGCCAGGGCTGTCCGGACGGGCCAAGTTTGTCTTGTCCGGAAAGTAATTATGGAATTTTCTGTAGGGCCATCCAAACGTGTAAATATTTCCATCTGGAAGGCGGCCGTCTGGATGTTATTAATGGCCGTACAGATTTTCAATTTACAGAACTTTTTCTTAGCTTTCCAACGATGCCAATTTCGTCCTAATCCGATATTTGAGTAAAATGTTATGACCAAAATGCCCGAGGGTGTCCGGACAGTTTGACCAAGCGTCCGGATGGTCAACTGCAACCGCCTTTCAAAATAGCACTGAAAGCTTCCATAACAAGGCCGAGTCCGGACGGTGATGCCCTATCGTCCGGACGGTTGCACTTCGGCTACACGTCATTACCATATAAAGGCTTTGAGCGTCCGGACCCTAAAGGTTGACGTCCGGACGGTTGAACTGGTGCACGCAATTTCCATATATGAAGCTTGATCGTCCGGAACATGAAGGCTGACGTCCAGACGGTTGAACTTGGTATGCACGTTCTTGCCTTATAGAGGACATCGTCCGGACGGGATCACACATCGTCCGGATGGTAGCAGCCGTCTTCCCATAACTGTGTCTTGAGGTAGACACCCTAATTCTTGTCAAACACTGAATGGCGTCCGGACAGTATAACCACGTCCGGACGGTCAAAAAAAATTAAAACACAGTGGAAAGTAAATTGACACACAGATTTTTGTTGACAAAGTGGAAACTCAGTTAAGAGAAAAACCACTCCGGGGCAGCCAAACCCAGGAATTCCACTATTCAGAAGACATAGCTAGATACAAGACAGTAACACTCACATGTACCGATGCAGTGGTCGTACCTTGATCTCTGACGTGTAACCCAACATGAATGCTTCCCAACCAGGTTCACCTACTTGAAGGGGTCTTCAATGGAACTTCTTACCTTTTAGCCGACCTCTAAGATAGACTTTGGTTTACAGCACAGCACACTTGTAAAACGGCTTCAGAGGGATTGATAACTTCTCTGAGCTCTAATGGAATTCACATCGAATTCTTGCAGTTCTCAGTGCCCAGGGGCCTCTATTTATAGGCTAAGGGCTCAAATGAGCGTCAGGCAAAATATACCTAGGCACCGTCCGGAAGGTGGACATGGGCAGTCCGGACGGACAACTGTGCGAACAGATTTTCTGAAATTTCCGCCAAGAAATCTTTCCTGTTTAAGGACATCATCCGGACGGGATGGCACATCGTCCGGACGGTCGCACGTCCGCTGCAAGTAATTTCCTTATAAGGCTCTCGAGCGTCCGGACCATGGGAGATGAGCGACCGGACGGCTATTCTTCAACATGCAATTTCCATATCACTAATGCGCACATACGGACCATGATAAGCAGTCGTCCGAACGGTTGAAGTCGAATCGGCAATTTCCTTCTTTGATGCACGCGCGTCCGGACCACAGCTGTAAGACGTCCAGACGGTCATATTTGAATTGAGATTCTTGGCTTACGGAAACGCGCGTCCGGACGGTTGATTGATCTTCCCTTTCTTGGAACTTGGAAAGAAATCAGAAACCGATCGAGTATTGGTAGGCGTCCGGACATGCTGCTGAAACATCCGGACGGATGCAAGCTGGCACAGAAACTTCTCGATACAGTATGGGGTCCGGACGGAATGAACACTTCGTCCGGATGGATGATGCTGGTCTGTCTAGCGTTCGGACGGGATGACACATCGTCCGGACGTATGGAACAGTGGACAGATGGACGTCCGGACGGGATGGCTCGATCGTCCAGACGGCTGACAGGGGACTTGAATTTCTTCTGACTTGCAGACTCTGAATAGTGGAATCCCTGTTTACAGCATCTTTACACTTAAGTGATTTTGTCCAAACACAAAATGAGGCCAAAATACTAACAAACTCCCACTTTGGCCATTCTGGGACAAAAATCACTTGACCAGTTTGGAAATACATTCCCGGTCGAAAATAAAAATTACTCTCCCTTTTTGTCACAAAGGGACAAAGTGTAAAAAAGAGTAATAAAAACTAACTGTCATAAAAATTACTCCCCCTAACGGTCTCAGAAGGACCCGGGAAAGAGAGTAATATATATCCAAAAAGTTTTAACAAAGCAGAAATCGTCTTAAAATAACAATAGACAACAAAAAAAAACTACAATCATAAGTGGGAATCAAACATGCTCAGGCATGGGTAAAATCCCATCTGCAACATCCTCATCATCACTGTCGCTAGGATGATGATACTTCAGGCACTCCTGAAGGTCCAGCTGGTTCTGCTCCACGCGCCTGTCGATGGAGTGCACAGCTAACGGCATGGAACTCATAGACTGTTGCATGGAAGACATAGACACCTGCAAGCTGCTCATCCCTCCCTGAAGTGCAGCAAGAGCCTCCATAATCTGAGCATAATTGACCTATGGCTCAGATGGCAGCACAGTATGTGAGGATGAAGCCATATCTGGAAACCCGACTGGATAGCAGCAGGTGGAGGCTTCTCATCATCGGAGTCATCTCTCCGTAGCTGCGCATTAGATTTCATCAATGTCTGCTTGCTGATGGGCTGCTGGATTTTCATCTTCGGTTCACCATTGACATTGATGCCCGACTAAAGAATAATCTGAGTGACGAGGCAACCAAATGGAAGACCAGGAGTGCTCACATCACGGGCCTCTATCATAACCCCCAAAATGTGCTTGCACAGGCAGAAAGGCAAGCGAAGGTGGATCGCATAGACAAATTGGGTCCGTTTCAGGATCAGATCACTGCGCCGGGCAACACGCTAGATGTTCTGCTGAATGATCTTGGCCAACATGCGGTGGGTGGATGACAGGGCACCAATCCGGATCGTAGTAGAGCGCTCCTCACCATGGGAAACGGCACGAAAGAATTCCCTGAGATCATCCAGGGATGGAGGAAGCACCAACTCATTGTACGGGCTGGCCGAGATCTCGAGCACTGGGACTCAGATGATGTGGTTGATGACCTGAGGATCAACAGTGATGAGATGGCCTGCGACTGAGGACTGAAGCACCGCTCCACGATCATCATTCTAAACCACCTCCAGATTGGCGTAGAACAGCTTGACTAATCTGGTGTATACCTGACAAGCACAGCTGTGGAGATATCCCCAGTTGTACGTCTAGATGATGTCAAGTATGTTGTCCAGCGGTGGCACCATGAGATCAGCCCAAAGAACGTTCCGCTCAGCAATGATAGAGCGGTCCATAATTTTGGCCTGAATTGCAGCCCTATCTTCTACAAGCCTCTGATGGACCCTGCGGGGTGGACTGCCGGCAGACATGATTCTGCAAAAGATCCAACAAGAATTGTCCAAAGAATAATATTCCAAAAATATTCTTGTTAGGATAACACAAATTTGGCAGAATAACAGCAGTAAAAGGACTTGTGAAAAAAAATAAATTCAAAATAATATCACAACTAAGTCCAAGAAATTTCAACATGGCAGATATATGCATCTCATATTCGAAAAATAAATAACATTCTAACAGTAAAAAAAAACTGAGAAAAAAAAAGCTGAAGAACAATACCTGGAATATGGGAAAAATGCAAAAAGCCAAAGAACTCAAAGACAAATAACTCACAAGCAGCCAAAAGTTCAGATTTTGTGGGGTATGAGGAAGAATGCGGCGAGCAGGGGTTTTTATAGCCTCTGTGGAGTCCCCTTCCAGACGGTGGATTGATGACGTCCAGACGCTCGCTGGCTCGGAAAGGAGCAGACTAGTTGCGCGCATCCGGACGATATAGAGAGACCGTTCGGACGATGATGACAGCGCGCGTCCGGACTCCGTCAGGTCCTGTCCGGACTCCAAGAGAGAGCCGTCCGGATCACCAGTCTGTCCGGACGTCAATATAGACTGTCCGGACGCTCCACACTGAAACACCAGAAAAGCTGAGGAAAATTTACAAAGAACAAATTTCCTCAAGTCAGTGTTAGAACACACATGTATAATCAACTGATAACACAATCAAAGAGCATCTCAGAAACTAAACAGAGATATAAATGAGAATTGAGATTTCATTTAGCACAAATAGTTTTCCTGAAAATAGAAAAATCAAATAGGCAACTCAACTCATGCAATGCGTGTGTGTGTGTGAAGACTTTAACCCAAAAGGTTGTTTAAAAAATCATGACAGGAGCAACCGGATTTCCTAAAGAAGAGAGAGAATCTGTGACAGATTAGCCAAAAGTCAAACCTTACTCTTACTAGGGCCTAGCCATCCTCATCTGATACACTCCCCCTGAGATACAACACCGAATTGTTTTACTTGTACCATAAAGGACAAGATAAAATTTTTACTTGCTCATAGAGGGCAAGGTATATTGCAAATTCAGTACAGAAGCAGTGAATAGACAATTTTTAAAGCACAAAAATTCATACGAATAACTGCTCAATTCTTATGGTGCTGCAAGCTAGAGGAAATGTCAAAATTTATAGATGCTAGGTTCAACTAGCCTGTGGTCAATTTGACCATTTTATCACAAACCTCTTCTCTTATTCAGAATTTCTAGAAGCAAATAGTCATAGAAGGAATGATGTACCTTTAGGGAGTCTTGGATAGTGCACTTTTTCATCGCATGAGGAAAGGAGCTATCCTACTTTTGCACAACCAGGAAAACCAACTTGGCCAAAATAATCATATACTCTCAAATGTATCTAAGCAAAGTAAATTAATGCTCATAGAATTGAGATATCAGGTAAAGATACATACAATATCTAATAAGCCAAGAAGAAAAAGTCCTGCAAATTCTCCCCAAAATACCCTTTTTTATTTTTTATTTTTATTATAATTATAAAAAAAACAACCAAAACATGCAATATGGAAATGACATCATATGCAAAGGTAAGATCACACCTGTAACTGCTCAAAGATGCCAGTACAGAAAAACAGTCGCTCAACCTGCTTTTTCTGTCTTCCCCAATATATACCTGCAAAGTTCTCTCAAGAGAAACAGGGGGCACAACAAGCTAGTTCCTAGATTGCATGACAAGCACATAAATATAACATAAAAGGTGCAAGCAATCAAACCTGATGCCTTAGGATTATGAACTAAATCCTAGGCATGAACACCTGAACCTGCTAGGTGCGTCGGTTCCCCTTCCTGGGGTAACTGCCCTTATCAGCCCAAGTCTGCCTACCAGTGGGTGGTTGCTGACAAGACTGCATCATCAACTCCATCATGTTTTGCATCCAGACAGGAGGCTCACTGGAGTATTGTTCTTGAGGCCTTCTCAACTGCTTGGGTTTGCTTTTGTAAGTGCCTCTGTAATTGGCCGGTACAAACCGCTGCTGAGGAGCATGAGACCAAGGGGCTTGATACTGATGCCTTGATACTTGTCCCCATGGTACTTGATAGGATGCCTGATGCCAAGGAGTCTGATGCTGAGTTGCAGGTCTAGCACCATAATGAGCTTGTCTGGGTGCTTCTTTCTTGGCTTTGGCCTTTTGAGCGTTCAAGAGGGAGCACTGAGGCCGAATGATGTGTGTTTTAATTAGTACTCGCAAGCGCACGAATCGTTTGCAATATAGTGTGTGCAAGTGCGAGGTCGAATCGACAGGAAAATGGTCAAATATTGGTGTCTTGTTTAATCAACCTCATTTTAACCTCGTTCCAAAGGTTTGAGAATTGATTCAAGAACAAAAGACTAAATAAAAGAGATGGAATGAAATATGCAAAATTAAAAGGAACTAAGGCTAAGGAATCCACCAAACCAAATCCTACAACTCACACTCTTGGTTTCTACTTGAACACCCAAAGAACATTAAGCTTAGGGTGTCATTCAAGTTTCTTAACCATAATCCAGAGAACCATTAAATGAATCCAACACATAGACAAATCACAAAGAGTACCAATTGAAATCGAAACATCCAATGTATCATTCAATCACAATGGATATCATCATTCAAACCGATAAAACAAAATATTCATCGGTTGAAACACATAAAATGTCCTCTTTCCACCACTAACCATATTCATTGCAAAAGACAAAGCTTTAAATGAATGGAACTTGAACAACTAATATGATATATCATTAAATGTGCAAGTGGTACAGCAAGATTGTGAGTGTTATCAATGGAAAGGTTTCATCCTCAACCCTAGTTGAGGTTACTAGCCTTCCATGACTAAGAACACCACAAGAAAATGATGAACAACCATGAAAATGAAAGAAAAGCTTTACAAAGAAAAAGTATCTGAAAATAAAACTACTGAAATACACTACAAGATGCACGAAATTAAACCTATCTACTGAATTTTTTGCTTTAATCTAGTCTATTCTCTCCTGTTCCAACAAGGAGGCATGGCTATGGCTTTTATAGAAGAAAGCTAGGGCTAGAAATGACTCCTCTACCCTCCTCTAGGGTTCCTCTGCTGCTAGAGACAACAAAAAACACGAAACCAGCGTGTTCTGCTGCGAAAATCAAAGGGAAGACTACTTTTTGGCTTCTGATTGAGCGTTCTGGCGCGCTCTGCAAAAGCAGTTTCTGGGAAATTTCGATCGATCGACTTTTCAAGACCTCCGAATTTCCAGTCATTTTCTTATGAAATTTGCCATTCGTCTCTTATTGTCCTACAGAAACAGAAAACACACAAACTAACCAAAACATTAGAAAATAACAAGGCTAAAGGACTAACTAGTGCAAATCAAGGGGTTCAAATACACAATATTTGGCACTCATCACCAAACATGCCCACTGAGGCCGCAGTGATGGTAAATAGGAGGTCTTCTGTTGGAATGAGGCTGCTGAGTGCCTCGAACATCATCATTGACCTTTTCCTCCTGTTTATCTTCAACAGCGGGAGGAAGCTCTGGGACTGTAGGTTTCACAAATACAGTCTTTGAGGAAGAAGGAATATCAAAAGAGGAGGCTACATACCCGAGACCAGTCTTGTCATTAGGGCTCTTCGGGATGGACAACATATGATTCAACTTCTCATCAGTGACTCTCTCTAGCTGGAGCTGTGTCTCTAGTAGCTTCTCCTCGAGCTCTTGTACTTTGAGCAGCAATGAACTCTTCTCGGTCTGCAAACTGTTCAGATCATTCAGGTCCTGCTTTCGGCCTTCCCTCAGCTTCTCAAACTCTTTGTAGAGTGTTTTGTAAGCCTCTTTGAGCTCTACCTCATTGTCACTATGCTCCGAGTAATATGAGTCTTCTTCTTCAATATATGGGGCTACAAAGGCCAGGAATTTGTCAGACTCTGGAGCATCTTCTTCTGACTCATCACTGAGAGTCACATTGTATGCCTTCCCCTTGCCCTTTTTGAGATTTCCACACTCCGCCCGGATATACCCAAAGCCTGAGCATTCAAAACATCGGGGTCCTCTGGGATCTCTCTTCTCCTCTTCCTCTGGTGTAACGCCCCGCTTTTACAAAAAGCGTAAGTGAAAATTTTTGAATTCTCACGAGACATTACTAACTTATCAGAGGTAATTATTGGCAACGGAATAAATGTAATATAGATTGGGAATAGATTGACACCTCAGAGCTACTACTGAAATACCTCAAAATATATAATAAGCCAGTCAGTATAATTATACAAACAGTGATACCAGTCATGCCTCACAGGGCTAGGTAATCATACAGCCAAATATCTACATATAACAGGAGATTTATAAGTACTGTCTTAGGTTAGGTTAATGAACTACAACAGGGTAGTCCCAAAATATAGGCTATCCAGCCTTACAAAAAAAACTGAACCAGGAACCATCTATGTGTCGGGATAGTCCTGATAATCTTCTTCTTCTTCATAGCCTGAACCATTACAAATACTATACAAGGAGAAGAAAACAACATAAACACTAAAGTGAGTCCGCTGTTTCCAATAATAATACGAGTGCTGATTTATTTAATTAATGCAACACAATGCAATGGCCATATAATCACATGTATATACAAAATATAATCTATGATCGCGAGTCATAGACATAAAATGAACATAAACGTAATCATAAAGAAATGACAGTTTTAAATGTATAGTTTTAGGTATTTCCCTTTTTCCACTCCTCTGTTGGCCTAGGCACGGTTAACGTGTTATTTGAAGCCTGGGCTTCCTCCCTTTAACTTTTAATTATTTTCTTTGGGAGCCTAGGCTCCTGGAAACCTCGGAATCCCTAGTGACCTAGGTACACCAGTTTTTGTATTTATTATTCTCTTTTCAGGTACCTCCTCATTCACTGAGAACCTAGGAACTCATGTGAAGCCTCGCGTACCCACTGTGGATTTAGACCCACCAGCTTGTTATTAGACAGATTATTAAAATAATAAAATATGCAAAGCCACATGCGCAAACAAGTAAATAAAACAGTAAACATAATATTATAGGAAAAGTCAACTAGCTTCGTCCTCAGTAAGTATAGAGATACTTACTAGTTTCTGCTCCAAATATTTTCCTTTACAACTGCATAACAATCATCATATGATGATAACGGATTAATAAAGCATTCTATGAAATCATTATTATTACCATATCTCTTCCTAGAAATTGCAACGGCTACAGATTTAAACATGATTTCTTATTTATCTATTTTAGTGTTTACTCACCAATTCTTATATTAGCACTACTAGAATTATCCATTCTTTAGGACATCATTTCAACACATAACATACCTTAAAATAAGGATACATTGTCATATAGTCAAGCACACATTCCTTTCTTTTAATATATATATATATATATATATATATATATATATATATATATATATATATATATATATATATATATATATATATCAAAACCTCAACACATATACTCTCACACTTACATTTCTTGATCCATTTTAGAACACAATTTACCCATTCTAAATTGCTAATCTCATGTAGTAAATACTCATCCACATTCTTACACATATACTCACATATAAGTTAGCCAACTTTTCATACAACATGCATAATTAGAAGCAAGAGCAAGTCATAATTTCAAATAACAATAGGACTACTTGTTCTATGAGAAATTTAAGGGAGAAAATACTCACTCAAAGTTTCCCAATGACTTAAAGAGTGGAGGAGAGTTGCTGTCCAAGAGAATTCCACTTGTAAAGCTTGGTTCTTGGTCTCAAAACAAAGGTGGTTTCCACTCACATTTCTCTACTGATTTTGGGGGAGAATGAGGGTGGTTTTGGAGCTTAAATTTGGCTTGCTAGGTGCTGGAAGGTGAGGTGAAATTGGAGGATTTTCGTGCTTCTTCTACAGCACTAGAGCAAGAGAGAGTTTTGGCTAGAGTTTGGTTTCCTCTTCATGAAAATCAACTCCCCATGCAACCTATATATAGTACTCTTGAAGGGCTGAGATCTAACCAACAAATCAACACCTCAATGGCCGGATTTGAGCCAGCCAATACCTCCAATTCATAGCTCAAATCTCATAGGTGACTATTCCATATCTTAGTCTATGATTGCATGATATCTAAGGAAATCTAGTTGGGCTTCAACCAAAATGGACTAACTAGGCTAACTAAATATGGGCATGATCGTTTGGCATCAAGTACCACGTGTGGGTCCCAAATTATTGGGTGGAAAAATCAATTTTTGCATTTAGCGGAAACTGCACTGCACTGGGCGAATTCGCTCGATCAATAATAAAGTCGCTCGATCGACTTCGACCCATAGTCGCTCGATCGACCAGAAAGTCGCTCGATCGATTTAACTTTACTGATCCAACTCTCTACATGCATAACTATATAACTTAATTAGGCTAATAGCAATTCCTAAGCTTATACTTATGCACACATCTTAATAACTTAAGTAGGGTATCTTTCCGAGTATTACATCTGGTTCAGCTTCTCTGAGAGGTTTCTTCATTTTATCAGAAAACTTCTTCTTGAACCGATCATCTTTCATCAGTCTTCTGAAATTTTTGGCTAACATAGCCACAGCTTTGTCTTCATCCTCAGAGTCATCTTAAGAGGAGGCTTCTACCTTCTTTTTGGAAGCCTTTAGGGTAATGGTCTTCAATTTCTTGACCGGGGGCAGAGACAGCTCATATGTTTGAAGAGATCTCACCAGCTCTTCAATCTTCATCTCTTCAAGATCCTTGCTTTCCTTGATAGTCGTTACCTTGATCCTGAAACGCTCGGGCAAAGATCTGAGAATTTTTCGGATGAGTCTTACATCTAAGATAGGTTTCCCAAGACTCACCATGGAGTTCCTCAGGTCACTTATTTTGGAGTAAAACTCTCCAAATGTCTCTTCCTCTAACATCTTAATTTCTTCAAATTTTGAAATCAACATTTGAAGTTTGGCAGATTTTACAAGTTTTGAGCCTTCATATGTTGTTTCCAAAATTTGCCATGCTGCTTTGGCTGATTCGCAATTTGAAATTTTAGCGAATTCAGATGGAGAAAGTTCTTGGCATAGAGCATGGAGGGCTTTATCATTTGAAAGACGAGCGTTCTTTTGAGGGACTAGTTCAGGTGTTGCATCCTCTGGTTTAGTCCAACCAGTTTCAACAATACCCCAACAGTCAATAGATTTCAAAAAGAAACGCATACGTACCTTCCAATAGCCATAGTTCGTACCATCAAAGCCAGGAACAGAATTAAGAGTTTGAGACATATCAAAATAAAGAAGTCAAATAAATAACACTCAAGAAATTAATCTTCTCAGAGTGTACCAAGCTCTGATACCAATTGAAAAATTGAAATGACTTCTAAAAATAAAGTGTGTGCATAAGTGTCAACAAAAATTAAAACACAGCGGAAAGTAAATTGACACACAGGTTTTTGTTGACGAAGTGGAAACTCAGTTAAGAGAAAAACCACTCCGGGGCAGCCAAACCCAGGAATTCCACTATTCAGAAGACATAACTAGATACAAGACAGTAACACTCACATGTACCGATGCAGTGGTCGTACCTTGATCTCTGACGTGTAACCCAACACGAATGCTTCCCAACCAGGTTCACATACCTGAAGGGGTCTTCAATGGAACTCCTTACCTTAGAGCCGAATCGGCAATTTCCTTCTTTGATGCACGCGTGTCCAGACCACAGCTGTCAGACGTCCGGACGGTCATATTTGAATTGCAATTCTTGCCTTACGGAGACGTGCGTCCGGACGGGATACAACATCGTTCGTACGGTTGATTGATCTTCCCTTTCTTAGAACTTGGAAAGAAATCAGAAACCGATCGAGTACTGGTAGGCGTCCGGACATGCTGCTGAAATGTCCGGACGGATGCAAGCTGGCACAGAAACTTCTCGATACAGTATGGGGTCCGGACGGAATGAACACTTCGTCCGGATGGATGATGCTAGTCTGTCTAGCATCCGGACAGGATGGCTCGATCGTCCGGACGGCTGACAGGGGACTCGAATTTCTTCTGACTTGCAGACTCTGAATAGTGGAATCCCTGTTTACAGCATCTTTACACTTAAGTGATTTTGTCCAAACACAGAATGAGGCCAAAATACTAACAATGACAAATAGCAACCAGATTTTCTTAGACAAGAGAGAAAATCAGTGAAAGATTAGTTAAAAGTCAAACCTTATGGCTTACTAGAGCCTAGTCACCCTCATCTGATACACTCCCCATAAGCTGCAGCACACAATTGTTTTACTTGTACCATGAAGGACAAGGTAAATTTTACTTGCACATATAGGGCAAGGCATATTGCAAATTCAGCACATAAGCAGTGAATATACAATTAAAGCGCAAAAATCATAAGTTTTACTGCTTGATTCTGATGGTGCTGCGACCTTTGGAGAATGCCAGAGTTTCTAGGTTCTAGGTTCAACTAGCATGTGGTCAATTTGGCCATCTTATCAAAAACCTCTTCTCTTATCCAAAATTTCTAGAAACACGAAGCCAGAGAAGGAAAGATATACCTTTAGGGGAGTCTTTGGATAGTGCACATTTTCATCGCATGAGAAAAGAAGCTATCCTACTTTTGCATATACAGAAAAACACTTGGCAGAAATAATCATAAACTCTCAATCATATCTAAGCATAGTAGATTAATGCATAAAGAATTGAGGTATCAGGTGGAAACACATGCAATATCTGATATGCCAAGAAAAAGAAATCCTACAAATTCTCTCCAAATTTTTTTATTTTTTATTTTATTAAAAAAAATGCGATATGAAAAAAAACATCATATGTGAAAATTGAAATGACTTCTAATTTAAACAACAAGTGTGTGCATAAGTGTCAACAAAAATTAAAGCACAGCAGAAAGTAAATGACACATAGATTTTTGTTGACGAAGTGGAAACTCAGTTAAGAGAAAAACCACTCCATGGCAGCCAAACCCAGGAATTCCACTATTCAGAAGACATAGCTAGATACAAGACAGTAACACTCACATGTACCGATGCAGTGGTCGTACCTTGATCTCTGACGTGGAACCCAACACGAACGCTTCCCGACCAGGTTCTCCTACCTGAAGGGGTCTTTAATGGAACTCCTTACCTTAGAGTCGACCTCTAAGATAGACTTCGGTTTATAGCACAGCACACTTGTCAAACGGCTTCAGAGGGATTGATGACTTCTTTGAGCTCTAATGGAATTCACACTGAATTCTTACAGTTCTCAGTGCCCAGGGGCCTCTATTTATAGGCTGGGGGCTCAAATGAGCATTAGGTAAAATATACCTAGGCACCGTTCGGATGATGGACATGGGCCGTCCAGACGGACAACTGTGCGACAAGATTTTTTGAAAATTTCGCAGGGAAATCTTTCCTGTTTAAGGACATTTTCCGGACGGGATGGCACATCGTCCGGACGGTCGCACGACCGCTACAAGTAATTTCCTTATAAGGCTCTCTAGCGTCTGGACCATGGGGGATGAGCGTCCGGACGGCTATTCTTCAACACGCAATTTCCATATCTGCAATGTACGTGTCCGGACCATGATTGGCAGTCGTCCGGACAGTTGAAGTCGAATCGGTAATTTCCTTCTTTGATGCAAGCGCGTTCGGACCATAGCTGTTAGATGTCCGGACGGTCATATTTGAATTGCGATTCTTGCCTTAAGGAGACACGCATCCGGACGGGATACCACATCGTCCGGACAGTTAATTGATCTTCCCTTTCTTGGAACTTGGAAAGAAATCAGAAACTGATCGAGTACTGGGAGGCCTCCGGACGTGCTGCTGAAACGTCTGGACGGATGCAAGCTGGCACAGAAACTTCTCGATATAGTATGAGGTCTGGACGGAATTAACACTTCATCCGGACGGATGATGCTGGTCTGTCTGGCGTCCGGACGGGATGACACGTCGTTCGGACGGATGGAACAATGGACAGATGGGCGTCCGGACAGGATGGTTCGATCGTCCGGATGGCTGAGAGGGAACTTGAATTCTTCTGACTTGCAAACTCTGAATAGTGGAATCCTTGTTTTACAGCATCTTTACACTTAAGTGATTTTGTCCAAACACAGAATGAGGCCAAAATACTAACAAACTCCCCCTTTGGCCATTCTAGGACAAAAATCACTTGACCGGTTTGGAAATACATTCCCGGTCCAAAAATAAAAATTACTCCCCCTTTTAGTCACAAAGGGACAAAGGGTAAAACAAAGTAATAAAATCTAACTGTCATAAAAATTACTCCCCCTAACGGTCTCAGAAGGATTCGGGAAACAGAGTAATATATATCCAAAAGTTTTTACAAGGCAAAAAAAAAAAAGTCTCAAAATAACAAAAGACAATAAAAAGTCAACAAACACAAGAGGGAACCAAACATGCTCAGTTATGGGTAAAATCCTGTTTGCATCATCCTCATCATCACTGCCGCTAGGATGATGATACTTCAAGCACTCCTGAAGGTCCAACTGGTTCTGCTCCACGCGCCTGTCGATGGAGTACACAGCTAGTTGCATGTATGAGATGGACTGCTGCATGGAACACATAGACTGCTGCATGGAGGACATAGACAACTGCATGCTGCTCATCCCTCCCTGAAGTGCAGCAAGAGCCTCCATAATCTGAGCATAATTGACCTCCGGCTCAGATGGCGGAACAGTATGTGAGGATGAAGGCAAATCTGGAAAGCCGATTGGCATTGCAGCAGGTGGAGGCACCTCATCATCGGAGTCATCTCTCCGCAGCTGCGCATTAGACTTCATCAATGTCTGCTTACTGATGGGCTCCTGGATTTTCATCTTCGGTTCGCCATTGACATTGATGCCCGACTGAAGAATAATCTAAGTGAGGAGGCAGCCAAACGGAAGACCAGCAGTGCTCTCATCACGAGCCTCTAACATAACCCCCAAAATGTGCTTACACAGGCAGAAAGGTAAGCAGAGGTGGATTGCATAGACAAACTGGGCCCGTTTCAGGATCAGATCACTACGCCGGGCAACATGCCAGATGTTCTGCTGAATGATCTTGGCCAGCATGCGGTGGGTGGATGACAGGGCACCAATCCGGATAGCAGTAGAGCACTCACCTTGGGGAACGGCAAGAAAGAATTCCCTGAGATCATCCAGGGATGGAGGAAGCACCACCTCATTGTATGGGCTAGCCGAAATCTCGAGTATTGGGACTTGGATGATGTGACTGATGACCTGAGGATCAACAATGATGAGATGGCCTGCAATGGAGGACTGAAGCACCACTCCATGATCATCATTCTGCACCACCTCCAGGTTGGCGTAGAACAGCTTGACCAATCTGGTGTACACCACACAAGCACAGCTGTGGAGATATCCCTAGTTGTACGTCTAGATGATGTCAAGTATGTTGTCCAGCGGTGGCACCATGATATCAGCCCGAAGGACATTCCGCTCAGCAATGACAGAGCGGTCCATAATTTTGGCCTTAATTGCAACCCTATCTTTCACAAGCCTCTGACGGACCTTGCGGGGTGGACTGCCGGCAGACATGATTCTGTAAAAGATCCAACAAGAATTTTCCAAAGGAAAATATTCCAAAAATATTCTTGTTAGGATAACAAAAATTTGGCAGAATAACAGCAGTAAAAAGGACTTGTGAAAAAATAAATACAAAATAATATCACAACTAAGTCCAAGAAATTTCAACATGGCAGATATATGCATCTTATATTCCAAAAATAAATAACATTCTAATAGTTCTAAAAAGAACTGAAGAGATAAGGGCTGAAAAACAATACCTGGAATATGAGAAAAATGCAAAAAGCCAAAAACTCACAAAAAGGGAACTCACAATCAGCCAAAAGTGAGATTGAGTGGGGTAGAGTGAGAATGCGGCGAACAGGGGAATTTATAGCCTCTGTGGGGTCCCTGTCCAGACGGTGGGTAGATGACGTCCGGACACTCGCTGCCTCGAAAAGGAGAAGACTGGTCGCTCGCGTCCGGACGATATAAAGAGACGTTCAGACGATGATAACAGCGCGCGTCTGGACTCCATCAGGTCCTGTCTGGACATGTGGCCTCCATCCCCGTCCGGACTCCAAGAGAGTGCCGTCCGGACCACCAGTCCGTCCGAACGTCTATGAAGATCGTCCGGACGCTCCACACTGAAATACCAGAAAAACTGAGGAAAATTTTACAGAGATCAATTTTCTCAGGTCAGTGTTAGAACACGCATGTTTAATCAACTGATAACACAATCAGAAAACATTTCAAAACTTAACAAAGATATAAAAGAGAGTTGATATTTCAATTTTCACAAGTAATTTTCCTAATCATAGAAATGTCAAATAGTCAACTCAACTCAAGCAATGCGTGTGTGTGGAGACTGAACCAACAAGGTTTGAAAAATCATGACAAGAGCAACCGAATTTCCTAAAGAAGAGAGAGAATCCGTGACAGATTAGCCAAAAGTCAAACCTTACTTTTACTAGGGCCTAGCCATCCTCATCTGATACACTCCCCCTGAGATACAACACCGAATTGTTTTACTTGTACCATGAAGGACAAGATAAAATTTTTACTTTCTCATAGAGGGCAAGGTATATTGCAAATTCAGTACAGAAGCAGTGAATAGACAATTTTAAAGCACAAAATTCATACGAATAACTGCTCAATTCTTATGGTGCTGTAGGCTAGAGGAAATGCCAGAATTTATAGATCCTAGGTTCAACTAGCCTGTGGTCAATTTGACCATCTTATCACAAACCTCTTCTCTTATTCAGAATTTCTAGAAGCAAATAGTTAGAGAAGGAATGATGTACCTTTAGGGAGTCTCGAATAGTGCACTTTTTCATCGCATGAGGAAATGAGCTATCCTACTTTTGCACAACCAGGAAAACTAACTTGGCCAAAATAGTCATATACTCTCAAATATATCTAAAAAAAGTAAATTAATGCTCACAGAATTGAGATATCAGTTAGAGATACATACAATATCTAAACAGCCAAGAGAAAAATCTTGCAAATTCTCCCAAATTTTTTATTTTTTATTATTATTATTAAAAAAAAACCAAAACATGCAATATGGAAATGACATCATATGCAAAGGTAAGATCTCACCTATAAATGCTCAAAGATGCCAGTACAGAAAAACAGTCGCTCAACCTGCTTTTTCTGTCTTCCCCAATAGATACCTGCAAAGTTCTCTCAAGAGAAACAGGGGGCACAACAAACTAGTTCCTAGATTTCATAACAAGCACATAATCATAAAAGGTGCAAGCAATCAAACCTGATGCCTTAGGATTATGAACCAAATCCTAGACATGAACACTGGAACCTGCTAGGTGCGTCGGTTCCCCTTCCTGGGGTAACTGCCCTTCTCAGCCCAAGTTTGCCTTCCAATGGGTGGTTGCTGACAGGATTGCATCATCAACTCCATCATGTTTAGCATCCAGACAGGAAGCTCACCAGAGTATTGCTCTTGAGGCCTTCTCAAATGCTTGGGTTTGCTCTTGTAAGTGCCACTGTAATTGGCTAGTACAAACCGCTGCTGAGGCCGCTGATGCTGAGGAGCATGAAACCAAGGGGCTTGATATTGATGCCTTGATTCTTGTCCCCATGGTACTTGATAGGATGCCTGATACCAAGGAGTCTGATGCTGAGCCATAGGTCTAGCGCTATAATGAGCTTGTCTGGGCGCTTCTTTCTTGGCTTTGGCCTTTTGAGCTTTCAGGAGGGAGCACTGAGGCCGAACATGCCCACTGAGACTACAGTGATGGCAAATAGGAAGTCTTCTAATGGAATGAGGCTGCTGAATGCCTGGAACATCATCTTTAACCTTTTCCTTCTGTTTATCTTCAACAGCGGGAGGAAGCTCTGGGACTGTAGGCTTCACAAATACAGTCTTCGAGGTTGAAGGAACATCAGAAGAGGAGCTACATACCCGAGACCAGTCTTGTCATTAGGGCTCTTCTGGATGGACAACATGCGAGTCAACTTCTCATTAGTGTCTCTAGTAGCTTTTCCTCGAGCTCTTGCACTTTTAGCAGCAATGAACTCTTCTCGGTCTGCAAACTGTTCAGATCATTCAGGTGCTGCTTTCGGCCTTCCCTCAGCTTCTCAAACTCTTTATAGAGTGTCTTGTAGGCCTCTTTGAGCTCTTCCTCATTTTCACTATGCTCTGAGTAATATGAGTCTTCTTCTTCAACATGTGGGGCTACGAAGGCCAGAAATTTTTCAGACTCTGGAGCGTCTTCTTCTGACTCATCACTGAGAGTCACATTGTATGCCTTCCCCTTGCCCTTTTTGAGATTCCCACAATCCGCCCGAATATGCCCAAAGCCTGAGCATTCAAAACATCGGGGTCCTCTGGGACCTCTCTTATCCTCTTCCTCTGGTTCAGCTTCTCTGAGAGGTTTCTTTATTTTATCAGTAAACTTCTTCTTGAACTGATCATCTTTCATCAGTCTTCTGAAATTTTTGGCTAACATTGCCACATCTTTGTATTCATCCTCAGAGTCATCTTTAGAGGAGGCTTCTACCTTCTTCTTGGAAGCCTTTAAGGCAATGGTCTTCAACTTCTTGACCGGCGGCAGAGACAGCTCATATGTTTGAAGAGATCCGACTAGCTCTTCAATCTTCATCTCTTCAAGATCCTTGCTTTCTTCGATCGTCGTTACCTTGATCTTGAAATGCTCGGGCAAAGATCTTAGAATTTTTCAGATGAGTTTTACATCCGAGATAGATTTCCCAAGACTCATCATGGAGTTTCTAAGGTCACTTATCTTGGAGTAAAACTCTCCAAAATTCTCTTCTTCCAACATCTTAATTTCTTCAAATCTTGAAGTCAACATTTGAAGTTTGGCAGATTTAACTAATTCCGTGCCTTCATATGTTGTTTCCAAGATTTGCCATGCTTCTTTGACTGATTCCCAGTTTGAAATTTTGGCGAATTCAGAGGGAGAAAGTGCTTGGCATAGAGTATGGAAGGCTTTATCATTGGAAAGTCAGGCGTTTTTCAGAGGGACTGTTTCGGGAGTTGCATCCTCTGGTTTAGTCCAACCAGAGTCAACAATACTCCAACAGTCAATAGATTTTAAAAAGAATCGCATTCGAGCTTTCCAATAGCCATAGTTTGTACCATCGAAGGTAGGAACCGAATTGAGAGTTTGAGACATATCAAAATATAGAACTCAAATATAATAACACTCAAGAAATTAATCTTCTCAAAGTGTACCAAGCTCTGATACCAATTGAAAATTGAAATGACTTCTAATTTAAACAACAAGTGTGTGCATAAGTGTTAACAAAAATTAAAGCACAGCGGAAAGTAAATGACAAACAGATTTTTGTTGACGAAGTGGAAACTCAGTTAAGAGAAAAACCACTCCGGGGCAGCCAAACCCAGGAATTCCACTATTCAGAAGACATTGCTAGATATAAGACAGTAACATTCACATGTACCGATACAGTGGTTGTACCTTGATCTCTGACGTGTAACCCAACACGAACGCTTACCAACCAGGTTCTCCTACCTGAAGGGGTCTTCAATGGAACTCCTTACCTTAGAGCCGACCTCTAAGATAGACTTCGGTTTATAGCACAGCACACTTGTAAAACGGCTTCAGAGGGATTGATAACTTCTCTGAGCTCTAATGGAATTCACACTGAATTCTTACAGCTCTCAGTGCCCAGGGGCCTCTATTTATAGGCTGGGGGCTCAAATGAGCGTCAGGCAAAAAATACCTGTGCAACGTCCGGACAGACAACTGTGCGACAAGATTTTTCGAAAATTTTGTAGGAAAATCTTTCTTGTTTAAGGACATCGTCCGGACGGAATGGCACATCGTCCAGACGGTCGCACGTCCGCTGCAAGTAGTTTCCTTATAAGGCTCTCCAGTGTCCTGACCATGGGGGATGAGCGTCCGGACGGTTGAAGTTGAATCGGCAATTTCCTTCTTTGATGCACCCGCATACGGACCGTCAGACGTCCGAACTGTCATATTTGAATTGCGATTCTTGCCTTAAGGAGACGCGCGTCCGGATGGGATACAACATTGTCCGGACGTGCTGCTGAAACGTCCAGACGGATGCAAGCTGGAACAGAAACTTCTCGATACAGTATGGGGTCCGGACAGAATGAACACTTCATCCGGATGGATGATGCTGGTCTGTCTGGCGTCCGGACGGGATGACACATCGTCCGGACGGATGGAACAGTGGACAGATGGGCGTCCAGACGGGATGGCTCGATCGTCCGGACGGCTGACAGGGAACTTGAATTCTTCTGACTTGCAGACTCTGAATAGTGGAATCTATGTTTACAGCATCTTTACACTTAAGTGATTTTGTCCAAACACAGAATGAGGCCAAAATACTAACAATATGCAAGGCAAGATCAAACCTGTGTATGCTTGATGATGCCGATACAGAAAAATAATCGTTCGACCTACTTTTTCCGTCTTCCCCAACAAATACCTGCAAAGTTCTCTCAAGAGAAATAGGAGGTAAAGCACAACTGGTTCCTAGATTGCATACAAAATATTACAAGAAGATAAGCAATCAAACCTGATGCTGTAGGATTAGGAACCAAATCCTAGGCATGAACACCTGAACCTGCTAGGTGCGTTTGTTCCCCCTCATGGGGTGTCTGTCCTTCTTGACCCAAGCCTGCCTTTCTGTGGGTGGTTGCTGGCAGGACTTCATCATCCACTCCATCATGCTCTGCATCCAGATAGGTGGTTCACTGTGGTATTGTCCTTCTTCCATCTTCTGAGGCCTTCTAAACTGCTCGGATTTATTCTTGGAGTTGCCACTGTGATTGGCTGGTACAAATCGCTGCTGAGGCCGCTGATGCTAAGATGCCTAGTATCGTGATGCATGAGACCAAGGAGCTTGATATCTTGGGGCTTGTTGATAAGGAGCCTGATACCATTGCGTCTGATACTAGGCCGCAGGTCTAATGCCATGATGAGCTTGTCTGGGCACTTCTTTCTTGGCCTTGGCCTTCTGTGCTTTCAGAAGGGAGCACTGAGGACGAACATGCCCACTTAGACCGCAGTGATGGCATATAGGAGGTCTTCTGATGGAAGGGAGCTGTTGAGTGCCTGGTACATCATCATTAACCTTGTCCTTCCCTTTATCTTCAGCAATGTGGGGAGGCTCTAGGACTACAGGCTTAACAAATACAGTCTTTGAAGTAGAGGGAGTATCAGAAAGAGGAGCTACATACCCGAGACTAGGGCTGGCAAAACGGGTTTGCGGGTCTACCCGTTTACGACTCGTGAAGACCCGCGACCCGTTTAAGGTAGATCCAAACACGACCCGTTTATGTTAACGGGTCAGAGCTTCAAACACGACACGACACGGTAATTTTCACGGGTCACCCGACACGACCCGTTTGACTTCGATCATCTCGGCTCTATAGCTTCCTCGCCAACTCGTTCTCAATATTGAAAGAGTCCTCTAGAAACTCCTGGTCGAATCCATTGAAGATGTTACTGCCACTTTGCTGGCTGCCTCTCTTGCTCCGACTTGTAAGGGTTCGAATGAAGAAAGAAACTGAAGAAGAAGGTTGAAGCAGAGAAGAGAGAAGCTAAGGAAGAAGATAGAAAGTGTACGTTGAGGAAGGTTTGAATGATCTGAGAAGTGCGAAGACGTGGCTTTGACCAGAGTGTAGACTGTAGACGTGCGGGAGTAAGTGATGTGATGGAAGGCTTGGAAACTGTCGATAGAAGTCTCTTAAGAAACTTAATGCGTGACAGTTGGCTTAAAGTAGAAACGCACCGTTTTATTCTGCTTGTAACGCACCGTTTAGACTTCTGTGTATTTGGGCTTGGCTGTTGTAATTGTTTTTCAGTTGTGCTGCGCTCTCTTCCAGTTGTCCAGCTAGTTGACTTGATTGGAGGTGTCGACGACGACGAGGAGTGAGACCAAAACAAGCTAGATCCAGCAAAAAACGTACAATGACTCAATTTGTCCCTACATTAGCAACAAAATAATCTATACCCAGCCAAGAGACAAACAAACAGTAACTCCAGCAGCAAAACCTTTGCACCCAGGCACCTTAGATATTTGCACCAGTTTCAACAAGAAAATTATGGGGAACAGGAGGGACACATTAGGGAAAATTGCTTGCTCTTTATCTGTTCACATCTATTAGAATCTGGTAAATCAATCGAGTTTGCCCGTTGCGCATTTGAGCTATAGAAGTCCATGAGATTAGATTCCACACTGTTGTTAGCCATCTATGAATCCAACATCTCATCTTGTATCTCATTGGGGGCAATATAAGCCTAGGAATAGAGTATCCTTTGTCGTTCTCTTTCTCTCTGAGCAGAGCAATGAGCCACTCCAGCCAGCAAAGCAAGGACGTCACCCTCCTGGATTTGTCGAACCTTCTGGTGCTGGTCTTTATTCCATTGTTGTGATTTCCGACTTCCTCTAGACAGCGATGAAGAATCTGATTGGGAAGTCTTAGGACAACCTGGAATTGAAGCTCCCTGAACACCTCCTAAACTCCTACCTAATCCCCACTTTTCTTTAACTTGTTTTTTTTTTTTAAAAAAAAAAAAAAAAAAAAAAAACAAAACAGTAACCGTGTATGGCGGGTCACCCACGGGTGACCCGTGACATGACCCGTTAAACTGAAATAAACAGGTCGACCCGTTTATGACCCAAACCCATTTTAAGTAAACCCAAACCTGTTAATTTCGTGTCGTGTTCGTGTCGGATTGTCGGGTCGTGTCAAAATTGCCAGCCCTACCCGAGACCAGTCTTGTTGGTTTGGCTCTTCTGAATAGACAGCATACGAGTCAAATTTTCATCAGTGACTCTTTCTAATTTGAGCTGAGTCTCTAACAGCATCTCCTCTAGCTTTTGTATTTTCTACAGCAAGGAACTTTTCTCAGTTTGCAGTTTACTCAGATCTTGAACATGCTGCTTGCGACCTTCCCTCAACTTCTCAAACTCTATGTAGAGAGTCTTGTAAGCTTCCTTGAGCTCTTCCCCATTATCACTGTGCTTCGAGTAATATGATTCTTCTTCCTCAACGAGTGGAGCAACAAAGGCCAGAAATTTCTCAAACTCAAGAGCTTCTTCTTTTGACTCATCACTGAGAGTCACATTGTACGCCTTCCCCTTTCCCTTCTTAAGATTCCCGCAATCGGCTCAGATATGCCCAAAACTTGAGCATTCATAACATTTGGGCCCTCTGGGATCCTTCTTTTCTTCTTCCTCAGGTTCAGCTTCTCTGGGAGCTTTCTTCACTTTTTTAGAAAACTTCTTTTTGAATCGATCATCTCTCATTAGTCTTTTGAAATTCTTGGCTAACATAGCCACAACTTCTTCTTTCTACTCAAAGTCATCTTCAGATGAAGCTTCTACCTTCTTCTTGGAAGCCTTTAGGGCAATGGTCTTCAGCTTCTTGACCGCGGGCAAGGACAGCTCATAGGTTTGAAGAGATCCCACCACCTCTTCAATCTTCATCTGTTCTAGATTTTTGCTTTCTTCTATTGTGGTCACCTTAATCCTGAAATGCTCAGGCAAAGATCTTAGAATCTTTCAGATGAGTTTTACATCCGAAACAGGCTTCCCAAGACTCACCATGGAGTTTCTTAGGTCACTCATTTTGGAGTAAAACTCTCCAAACGTCTCTTCCTCCAACATCTTAATATCCTCAAATTTGGAAGTCAACATTTGAAGTTTGGTAGATTTAACAAGTTTAGTGCCTTCATATGTTGTTTCCAAGGTTTACCATGCTTCTTGAGCTGATTCGTAATTTGAAATTTTTGTGAATTCAGATGGTGAAAGTGCTTGGCATAGAGCATGGAGGGCTTTATCATTTGAAAGACGAGCTGTTTTCTGAGGGACTAGTTCGAGTGCTGCCTCTGCTGGTTTAGTCCAACCAGTTTCAACAATACTCCAACAGTCAATAGATTTTAAAAAGAACCACATACGTGCCTTCCAATAGCCGTAGTTCGTACCGTCAAAGGTAGGAACAGTATTAAGAGTTTGAGACATTGTAACAAATAGAAGTCAAAATAAATGATACTCAAGAACTGAATCTAAACAGAGTGTACCAAGCTCTGATACCAATTGAAAAATGAAATTGACTTCTAATGTAAGGCAAGTGTGTACACAAAGTGTTAACAAAAATTAACAATGCGGAAAATAAATAACACAAGGATTTTTGTTAACGAAGTGGAAACTCAAGAAGAGAAAAACCACTTTGGGGCAAAAAAACCCAGGATATCCACTATTCAGAAGACAAGACTAGATACAAGATAATAACACTCACATAAGCCTGATGCAGTGGTCGTACCTTGCACTCTAAGCCTAACACGAACGCCTCCCAACCAGGTCTCCTCCCTGAAGGGGTCTTTAATGGAATCCTTTATCTTAGGGTCGACCCCTAAGATAGACTTCAGTTTAAGCGCAGCAACAGCACACACAACAACGGCTTTAGAGAGAACAATACAGCTCAATAACTTCACAAAATAACTCTCTAAGCCCTAGTGAAATTCAATACCGAATTCTTACAGTTCTCAGTGCCCAGAGGGCTCTATTTATAGGCTGAGGGTTCAAATGGGCGACTGCTTTGATAAAGATGGGAGTCGTCCGGACGATGGTCATGGCCGTCCGGACGGACAACTGTGCGGCCAAAATTTCTAAGATTTTGCAGGAAAATCTTTCCTGTTCGAGAGCCACGTCCGGACGAGATGACACATCGTCCAAACGGTTGCACGTCCGTTGCAAGTAATTTCCTTATTAAGGTTTCCACGTCTGGACTAGGGGGTTGCCGTCTGGACGGTTGATCTTCAACACGCAATTTCCATATCTGTTGAGCGCGCGTCCAGACCATGATAGGCAGGCGTCCAGACGGTTGAAGTTGAATACGCAATTTCCATATCTGTTGAACACGCGTCCGGACCATTCTGACCGACTTCCGGACGGTTGTATTTGAATTGTGATTCTTGCCTTACGAATGAGCACGTCCGGACGGGAATCCACGTCGTCCGGACGGTTGAATCAATCTTCCCAAATTTGAACTTGGAAAGAAAATCTGAAGCTGATCGATCACTGGTAGTCGTCCGGACAGGCTGCTGAGTCGTATGGACGGATGCAAGCTGGAACAGAAGCTTCTTGATTCAGGGAAGGTCCAGATGGGAATCCACGTTGTCCGGACGAATGATGCTTTAGTCTGTTGGGCGTCCGAACGGTATGGCACATCGTTCGGACGGATGGGTCTTTGGACAGCTGGGCGTCCTGACAGGATGACACGTCGTCCGGACGGCTGACAGGGAACTGAAATCTTCTGACTTGTAAGCAGTGCAAAATCTTCCGAAGGCACTCTGAATAGTGGAATCCCTGTTACAAAGCATCTTTACATATAAGTGATTTTGTCCAAACAGAATGTAGCCAATCACAAACTAACACGATTGTTTCATCCGGACGTTCATGGTTCTTGTTCGGACAGACGTGTTTTTGCGATCTCTTACATGGCACCACGTCCGGACGTCACTTATGTTCCGTCCGGACAGTGAACCCTGTAGTGTTAAATCGCATTCTCCCTGGCGCCGCACGTTAGTTTCTTCTCTCCTTTTGTTTTTTTGTCGTCTTGTGCATTTTCTCTGTGCTTTTCATGCGTAACTCTCTAATGCACGTGTCATCTTTGTAGTTTATCTCTACCCCATGTATATTTTTATACTCTTTTACTAATTTATTTTAAGTTTTCTATGCTTAAAATAGTTTGTTTTTGGGTTTCTATTATTTTGAGGTTAATATGTATTATTGCTCAAAATTCTTTATTATGTGGGTTGAGATTTTGCATATTTGATTGGGTTGTTTTTCTTGTTGTTGTAATTTCTAGGATAGTCCATTTTACAGCCGTTATAATGCCCAATTCTTTTTTTTTTGACTAACAAGAATTAATGCTTTCATGGATTTGTGTTTGTGAATTTTTTTAGTCCAGAAATTATGTCTTCAGACGACTCTCCTCCCCGAGTCAGGCAAACAATTGAAGAATCAGTTGCTGACTACTTGCACCGTATGCATTCACGACAGGTCCTATCTGAGAGGAATCTTCTCCGCGCATATCTGAGAGACCCAGTTCTGCTTCCCATCGCTCAGATGCTACTGGAAAACAACTGGGAGTACCTGTACAATTGTGCCAGCCAGGCATTTCCTAGACTGGTGCAGGAATTTTATGGCCACATGATCGTCATTCAGGTTGATGATAGAGGACTGATCATGGAGACTATGGTTAGAGGCCAGACAATTCTGATTGACCCCTAACTTATCAATTCTGTGATCGGGGTCCCTGTTCTACCAGTCTTCGGAGTTCATTTTCCTAATGAGGCTCCCAGCATTGATTTTTTACATGACTTCTTTATGACGAGACCACAGCACGAGGACAAGTCACACTCCCAGATCAACATCAATGCCTTGGCTCCTATGCACCGATTCTTAGCAAAGGTTGTTGTCACAAACTATTGTGAGTTTTAAAGAGTACTCGCAAGCGCACGAATCGTTTGCAATATAGCGTTATGCAAGTGCGAGGTCGAATCCACAGAGAAATGGTCAAAAGTTAGTATTTTGCTTAATCAATCTCATTCTAACCTAGCTCCAAGAGTTTGAGGGTTAAACATGCACCAAAAATACTAAGTTAAAGAAGAAGAAATGAAATATGTAAAAGGGAACTAAGGCTAAGGAATTCACCAAACCAAATCCAACAACTCATACTCTTGGTTTCCACTTGAACACCCAAAGAACGTTAAGCTTAGGGTGTCATTCAAGTTTCTCAACCATAAACCTTAGAACCATTAACTGAATCCAACTCAAAGATAAATCACAAAGAGTACCCATTTGAAATCAAATCATCCATTGTATCCATTCAAAGAATAAATCACAAGGGATATCATCTTTCAAACCGATAAAACAATGTATCCATCGGTTGAAACACATTAAATGTCCTGTTTCTACCACCAACCACATTCATTGCAAAAGATAAAACATTAAATGAATGAAACTTGAACAACGTAATGATATAGCATTAAGTGTGGAAGTAGTATTACAAGAGTGTGAGTGTCATCAATGGAGAGGTTTCATCCTCAACCTTAGTTGAGAGTTCTAGCCTCCCATGACTAAGAACACCACAAGAACTTGAAGAACAAACATGAAAATAGAAGAAAAACTTTACAAAGAGAAGTATCTAAAGAAAAGAGCTACTGGAATACACTACAAAATGCACGAAATTAAACCCTAACTACTCTCTGAGATTTTTCATGAACACGGAGACATGGCTATGTCTTTATAGAAGGGGATTAGGGTTGGAAACCCATGCAAAAGGCATCTCTACCCTTCTCTTGGGTTCCTCTCAAGCTAGAGACAACCAAACTCAGCAAATCAGCGAGTTCTGCTCCGAAAATCAGAAGGAGAGTCACTTTTAGTCATGGAAAAGCTCCTGATTGGGCGTTCTGGTGCGTTTCTGCAAATGTTAGTTTTGGGTAAAATTCGATCAATCGACATCAGGAAAAATTCGATCGATCGACTATTAAGTTCGATCGATCGATTTTCAAGGACTTCCGAATTTCCAAGCATTTCCTCATAAAATTTGCCATTCCTCTCTTATTGACCTATAAAACACAAAAACTAACCAAAACATCAGAAAATAAAAAGGCCAAAGGTCCAACTAATGTAAATCAAGGGGTCCAAATACACAATATTTGACACTCATCAAATACCCCCAAACTTACATTTTGCTAGTCCCTTATCAAAACAAAATGATTAACAAAATTAAAGCATGAAACATAAATCCTCTTTCGTGGGAGAAGCGATTGCATTTAGCATATGCAACAAGCCTTTTAAACCCCATATGCAACAAGCCTTTTAAACCCCTAGGACTCCCTAGTGGTCGAGTGAAGTCTCATTAGGGTTTGCCAGAAATGATACCCACAAACATTGAAATGATGTATTATCAATTGAGCAAAAATCCACATTCAAACACATGGTTCACACATCATGAGCATGTTTAACAAAATGGATATCACATCATCATGTTATCAAAAATCGATTAACTCATAGTTGGGAAATTGAGACAACACATGTTCAAAAGTGTAAGCTGTGAATAACATAGAATCATGAGGTTTCAATTTTTCTCAAAGCATGTGTATCCAAAAACTCACAGGAGTTCCATCAGATGAATATAACCAAGGCTTAAATGTGCAATTACTTTTATTCATTATTTTTGTGTCGGCTGTGCAATGCTCGACTCCCTTAAGCTTTCTAATTGACCTATGTAACGAGTGTTGGGCCAATAACTCCCAAACCATATGGTTTTAGGGCACTAGATGTAAAAACATCCCTAGGGGCTTAATTACTCAAGTCAAAAAGGCTACGAAGTCAAACTGGCCAAACAAACAACCAACCTGAAATTCTTATCTTTTTACGCGAACACCCAATGCTTAATGAGGCAAGGGGCCCAGTTACTCAATGAGAACTCAAATTGGTGATATTATTCTAAGCCAATTTTTTTTTTTTTTTTTTTTTTTTTTTTAATAATAAGCCAAGGTTTCATCAACAAGTCATCCTACAAGTCTCAAGACACACATTCTCAAATCACATTTCATGCCTCACAGATCCTATGCTAAAGTGCTTGTGATAAATGATTTAAACATGTCAAGTCTCTCTAATCCAACAGCTGAGTCAAAAGATTTCAGATTTTAATGACATGCAAAATTCAACATGTTAAACACACCAATGATATGCAAACCATAGTAAAATGTAACCATGCTCAACTAACAGTAAGGTTTTTTTTTTTTTTTTTTTTTTTAAAAAAAAAAAAAAAAAAACAGACACAACAAAATATTGACAAAAACAATCATTGATAACAGACAGAAATGTCTACTCCACCCCTAAACTAAAATGACACATTGTCCCCAATGTAACTAGAGATACAATACCGAAATGGTGATACAAGTTGGGCACACTACAAGAGAATGCTCCCCCAAACTTGAATAGCAGACACTGTCCTGAAAATCAAAACTAAGACAAAAGAAACAAGATCAAATGATAAGGAGAAATAATGAGGGTTGCCTCCCACAAGCGCTAAGTTTTCAGTCTTCAGCCAGACTCTCCATCCTGACTACAATCACTCCGAGTAACTCGGATCCTCCAAAACGGTCGTCTCAACCTCTGGGCTCTTTAACTCTAGAAATGGCTTCAGTCTTTGCCCGTTCACCTTGAAGGTACTGCCATTCTTTGGATCCTCAATCTCAATGGCCCCATAAGAAAAAATTGATCGAACAATAAATGGGCCTGTCCATCGAGATCGGAGCTTCCCTAGAAACAGATGCAGACGTGAATTGTAAAGGACTTTTTTACCAGGTTCAAAAGATCGTCTCAATATGTTCTGGTCATGAACCTTCTTCATCCGTGCTTTGTACAACCTAGCACAATCATAAGCATCGTTCCTCAACTCTTTCAATTCATTGAGTTGAAGCTTCCTCTGTGAGCCAGCCTTTGTGAGATCGAAATTCAGCCGCTTGATGGCCCAATAGGCTGGGTGCTCCAACTCCACTGGCAGATGACATGCTTTTTCGTATACAATACGGTAGGGTGATATGCCAATCGGGGCCTTGAAGGCTATCCGGTACGCCTATAATGCATCGTTCAAACGAAAAGACCAATCTTTCCTTGACGGGTTCACCGTCTTCTCCAAAGTCCTCTTGATCTCTCTGTTTGAAACCTCCACTTGACCACTCTTCTGAGGGTGATAGGGAGTGGCAACCTTGTGTGTGATGCAATACTTCTTCATCAGCTGCTCGAAGACCCGGTTGCAGAAATGCTTTCCACCATCACTAATAATTGGTCGAGGAGTACCAAAACGAGCAAATATAGTGTCTTTTAAAAACTGAACCACAACTCTGTGGTCATTGGTCTTGTAAGCAGCAGCCTCCACCCATTTGGACATAAGTCCACTGCAACAAGAATGTATAGATAGCCAAAGGATTTTGGGAAAGGTCCCATGAAATCGATGCCCCACACATCAAAGATCTTGACAATAAGAATGGGGTTGAGGGGCATCATATTTCGGCGTGAAATACTCCCTAGCTTCTGACAGCGCTCGCATGAGACACAATAGGAGTGAACGTCTTGAAAGATGGTCGGCCAATAAAATCCGCACTGCAAAATCTTCGCAGTGGTCTTCTTCGCACTGAAGTGGCCTCCACATGCATGATCATGACAAAAGGAGATGACACTAGATTGTTCGGGCTCGGGGATACATCTCCTAATGATTTGATCGGGACAATACTTGAACAGATAAGGATCATCCCAGAAAAAATTATTCACCACGGCCATGAACTTGGACTTATCTTGCCGCCCCCAATGCAAAGGCATTTGACCGGTGACAAGATAGTTTACTATGTCAGCAAACCACGGTAAGTGAGTATGAGCAATATGCATCAATTACTCATCAGGGAAGGTCTCAGAGATGGGGGTGGCCTCTTCAGTGAAATCTACAGTAATCCTTGAGAGATGATCTGCCACCACATTTTCGGAACCCTTCTTGTCCCAAATCTCAATGTCGAACTCTTGTAACAGTAAAATCCACCGAATAAGGCGAGATTTAGCATTGTTTTTGGAGAAACAATACTTCAATGCCGCGTGATCCGAGTAGAAGATGAATTTTGATTCCAACAAGTAGGATCGAAACTTATCCAAAGCAAAAATGACTGCCAGCAGCTCCTTCTTAGTGGTCTAATAATTTAGTTGGGCATCGTTCAAGGTCCAACTCGCATAATAGATGACATTGGGGAGTTTATCAATGCGCTGCCCCAAAACAGCTCCAACCGCATAGTCTGACGCATCACACATGATTTCAAAAGGTGTACCCTAGTTGGGGGGCCGAATGATAGGTGTGGACGTCAGAATTTTCTTCAAGGCCCCAAATGCCTTCTTCCAGTCCTCATCAAAAATAAAAGGGGCCTCCTTCACTAACAATTTGCACAAGGGCCGGGCGATCTTGCTGAAGTCCTGGATGAATCGCGAATAAAATCCTGCGTGGCCCAGAAAAGAGCGAACCTCTTTCATTGTTCATGTGAGTGGAAGGTTGGATATCAGATCTACCTTTGCCTTGTCAACCTCTATCCCCCGACAAGAAATGACGTGCCCAAGTACGATCCCTTGCTTGACCATAAAATGGCACATCTCCAAGTTGAGCACCAGGTTCTTCTCTTTGCACCTCACTAAGACTAAAGTGAGGTGGTGCAAACATTCCTCAAAATTGGAACCGAAGACCGAGAAGTCGTCCATTAATATCTCCAGGAAACGCTCCACCATATCAGAAAAGATGCTGATCATGCACCGCTGAAAAGTAGCGGGTGCATTGCATAACCCAAAGGGCATACATCGGTAGGCGAACGTCCCAAATAGACAAGTGAAGGTCGTCTTCTCCTGGTCTTCAGGGTTTACAAGGACCTGGTTATATCCAGAATAACCATCCAAAAAGTAGTAATACTCGTGCCCAGCCAATCTCTCCACCATTTGATCAATGAATGGAAAAGGAAAGTGATCTTTCCTGGTGGCAGTGTTCAGCTTGCGGTAGTCGATGCAGACCCTCCATCCAGACTCAACTCGAGTTGGCACCAACTCGCCCTCCTTAGTCTGCACGATCGTCACTCCAGCTTGCTTGGGTACGACATGAATGGGGCTCACCCATTTGCTGTCAAAGATTGGATAAATGATCCCTGCATCCAATAACTTGATCACTTCTCCTCTTACAACCTCTTGCATGGATGGGTTGAGCCTTTTCTGTGGCTCCCTCGATGGTTTGGTGTCTTCCTCCAGATGTATCTTGTGCATCACCACCGAAGGGCTGATTCCCTTAATGTCTTCAATGGTCCAGGCTATAGCTTCTTTATGCTCTCTCAAAACATCCAACAACTTCTCCTCCTGAGCAGCATGTAAGTCAGAAGCTATGATCACAGGAAAAGTCTGTGCTGGACCTATGAACTTATACTTGAGATTTCCTGGCAAGGGCTTACGTTCCTTCTTTGGAGGCTCAGGTACTGCTGCCTTCTCTTTCTCATTGCTCACCAAAGGAGCAAACTCCAATATGGCATTTGCTTGCTCAAGTAACATATCCAAGTCCAGATCCTCTCCGAACTAAGCAAAGCATGCCTCCAGGGGGTCTTCAGTGCTTGATTCTTCAGTAACTTCCTCCAGGATTTCCTTAATCAAGCAGGCACTACCGACCTCATCGCTCTCCCTCGGCCTCTTGCTGATGTCAAAGATGTTCAGCTCCATTTTCATATTGCCGAAGGAGATCTTCATCACCCCTATCCTGCAAATGATCAGGGCGTTAGCCGTAGCTAAGAATGGTCGCCCTAAGATCGCCGGTATCTGAACCCCAACGTTCTGCACCGGCTCAGTATCAAGCACTATAAAATCCACGGGGAAATAAAACTTATCCACCTTAATCAGAACATCCTCCACTATTCCCCGTGGTATCTTGACTGACTGGTCAGCCAACTGCAGTGTCATGGATGTGGGCTTCAATTCTCCTAACCCTAATTGCAGGTAAACTGAATAGGGTAGGGCTCCAAGGTCAAGCAGTGCCTTCTCAATGTGGCTGACTCCTATCGTACAAGAAATAGTAGGACATCCAGGGTCCTTGTATTTGATAGGCAGCCTACATTGGAGGATTGAGCTGACTTGCTCGATCAAACAAACCTTTTTTGGGACATTGGTTTTCCGCTTGACAGTTACCAAATCCTTTAAGAACTTGGCATAAGATGGCATCTACTGGATGGCATCAAGAAACGGGATGTTGATCTGCACTTGCTTGAATACCTCCAGAATGTCCTCAAACTTTCCTCCTCTCTTGGGTGCAAGAAGTCTGTCAGGGTATGGTGCCTTAGGTACAAAAGACCTAGGAGGACTCTCAATGGTGGGGGCGGCTGTAGATGGCTCTGCATCTTTCTCCTCAGCGCTCCCGCTTCCTTGTCCTTCTTGTGCAGCCGAGCTCTCCTCGGGGTGAACCACTTGGTTGTCCACTTGTATCCCTGACCTAAGTGTGACAACAGCTTGCACATGCTCTTGCCCATGCACTGCATTAGACGAGTCTCCTCCATGGAACTGCATTTTGGGATTTAGCACAGGCTGACTAGGGAGCTTTCCTTTCTCTCTCTCCTCTAGGTGACTAGCAATTTGCCCAATTTGGGTCTCCATCTTGGCAATAGCTTGAGTGTTCACCATAGTGGAATTCTTCACATCATTAATGGATTGGCATGCGAGCTGCATAAAGGCCTTGAGAGTATCCTCCAAAGTAGATTGTGAAGAAGAAGAGGCAAGGGCTTGAGTAGGGGCTGGGTATGATGGTGTTGGCTGGGTAGGACGACTTTGATGGTGAACCGGCTGATGAAATCCAGGGGGTATTGAGTATGGGATTGGTGAGGAACTCCCCCTTGAGTCATAGGCTGGTTCTGCTTCCATGAAAAATTAGGGTGGTTTTGCCACCCTAGGTTGTAGGTCTCGGAGAAGGGTCCATTGGATTGCTTCCTATAGTCGTTGGAAGCATTCACTTGCTACATTGGTGACTCGACAAAAGACGGCAAGGATGGGCAAGTCTGTGCTAAGTGCATGGGACTAGCACCGATGGAACAACAATCAACGGGGAATGGGTTGGCAGCACTGATGGACTTGCTTACTATGAGGGAATCGACCTTCTTTGTGAGGGCATCTATCTTCATCTTTTACTCAACGTCTTTCTTCACCTCATAGATGCCCCCCTTCTTCTGAATGCGAGCAGCTTTATCCCGAAAACTTGAAAAATCCCACTGTTGGGAATTGTCAGACAATTGATCTAAGGTCCTATATGCCTCATCTCCCATCAAACTCAGAAATGCGCCTCCGTTCATTGACTCGATCATGCTACGGTTGGACTGAGTTAATCCTTGGTAGAAAAATTGCACGAGTCTCCACTTATCATATCCATGTGGAGGGCATTTGATCAGCATGTCTTGAAATCTCTCCCAACTCTCGGAGAATTTCTCATCTTCCTCTTGAGTGAATGAACTAATTTCCTTCCTACACTCGTTGACCTTGGACATGGGGAAGAATTTGTTGTAGAACTTGTTCAGCAAGTTCTCCCAAGAAGTGATGGAACCAAGCATGTTTGAATTCAACCATGCCTTGGCTCTATCATGGAGTGAAAAAGGAAATAGCCTAAGATGCACAGATTCTTCAGAGAAATTTTGAAATTTAAAGGTGGCACAGATGTCTTTGAATTTCTTCACATGGCTATAAGGATTTTTGAGGTCCAAGCCATGGAATGCTGGTAGGAGTTGGATGACATGAGGTTTGAGGTCAAAGTGAGTGGCATTGGTTGGGGGCAACGCTATACATGAAGGTGAATTTTTCGCAACGGGTGAGAACAAATCCCTAAGTGTCCTAGTATGATCAACATTTTCTCCCCTATTCCTCTCATTCTCACCCACATGCATGTTATCTTCCATTTCAACAGAATTTCTTAGCCTTCTCCTAAGAGTTCTTTCAATTTCGGGATCTAAAGATGTCAAGTCTAGGTTCAAAGATCTTCTACCAAGCATACACAAATATTTAAACAAAAGACAAACAAACAAAAAAAAAATAAAGAAAAGAAGTTGCTAGTGGGGAACAAAATTCTCCAAGGTACAATCTTAGGTTAGTTCCCAGGTAGGTGAGGGGGGTCACATGGACCGCTTAAGTCCCAAGACCGTCCTAGCCAGAATTTACCTTATTATTGCCCCTTAGATAGCTAAGTAGACCCACACTAGCAAAATCTTTTTTTTTTTTTTTTTTTTTGAAGATGAAAATAAAAATATCAAAAATAAGATAAGAAAAATATAGACTAACACAAAAACAAAAAAAATCACACAAAGATAGCAAGAAGGGAAAAAATAAAAACTTACAAGATTGGACCAAAAAAAGTACTTTGGCAAAAAATTTCTGCTACTAAACTTATCCAAGTGCTGCCTCCTGTGTTGAAGTCGATCGATCGATTATCGAATCTTTGGTAGATCGATCAAATATATGAAATTTCACAGGATCAGGAACAGAAACAGAAACTCTCTCTTTTTTTCTTTTTTTTTTTAGCACAAAACAAAAATTAATCTATAGTAACATGAAACATTAAACTACACAAAATTTTAACTAAACTAAAATAAACTAGAAGGAATCAAACAAACAGTAAAATAATGTAAAACGGAAACAAAATATGAACAAAATAGAAAACAAAGGTACTGGAAAAGAAATACTTACTTGGTTTCGAGCTGCTGTTGTCTGCAGAATGTTCGCTCGATTGAAGTTTAGTTCGATCGATCGACTTTCTTCTCAATCGATCGACTTTACTTCAGGCGAATGTTCCCTTGATCGATCGATTTTAGATCGATCGAATTATGACTCGATCGATCGACTTTACAGGGCACTCAGTAAGTTGCAGCTGCTGCAGAAACAGAGCCGGAAAAAGCAAAACAAAATTTTAGAACAGAGAACATAAACTGAAAAACAGAAAAGTGAAACAAAAATCTACCTAACTAGTAGAAAAGAAAATCAATCAAACAAAAACCAATTTTTGAACCGAAATCCCCGGCAACGGAGCCAAAAACTTGTTGTGAGTTTTAAAGAGTATTCGCAAGCACACGAATCGTTTGCAATATAGCGTTATACAAGTGCGAGGTCGAATCCACAGGGAAATGGTCAAAAGTTAGTGTTTTGCTTAATCAATCTCATTCTTACCTAGCTCCAAGAGTTTAAGGGTTAAACATGCACCAAAAATACTAAGTTAAAGAAGAAGAAATGAAATATGTAAAAGGGAACTAAGGCTAAGGAATTCACCAAACCAAATCCAACAACTCATACTCTTGGTTTCCACTTGAACACCCAAAGAACGTTAAGCTTAGGGTGTCATTCAAGTTTCTCAACCATAAACCTTAGAACCATTAAATGAATCCAACTCAAAGATAAATCACAAAGAGTACCCATTTGAAATCAAATCATCCATTGTATCCATTCAAAGAATAAATCACAATGGATATCATCTTTCGAACCGATAAAACAATGTATCCATCGGTTGAAACACATTAAATGTCCTGTTTCTACCACCAACCACATTCATTGCAAAAGATAAAGCATTAAATGAATGGAACTTGAACAACGTAATGATATAGCATTAAGTGTGGAAGTAGTATTACAAGAGTGTGAGTGTCATCAATGGAGAGGTTTCATCCTCAACCTTAGTTGAGAGTTCTAGCCTCCCATGACTAAGAACACCACAAGAACTTGAAGAACAAACATGAAAATAGAAGAAAAACTTTACAAAGAGAAGTATCTTAAGAAAAGAGCTACTAGAATACACTACAAAATGCACGAAATTAAACCCTAACTACTGTCTGAGATTTTTCATGAACATGGAGACATGGATTTGGCTTTATAGAAGGGGATTAGGGTTGGAAACCCATGCAAAAGACATCTCTACCCTTCTCTTGGGTTCCTCTCAAGCTAGAGCCAACCAAGCTCAGCAAATCAGCGAGTTCTACTATGAAAATCAGAAGGAAAGTCGCTTTTATTCATGGAGAAGCTCCTGATTGGGTGTTCTGGTGCGTTTCTGCAAATGTTAGTTTTGGTTAAATTCGATCAATTGACATCGGGCAAAATTTGATCGATCGACTATTAAGTTCGATCGATCGATTTTCCAGGACTTCCGAATTTCCAAGCATTTCCTCATGAAATTTTCCATTCCTCTCTTATTGACCTATAAAACACAAAAACTAACCAAAACATCAGAAAATAACAAGGCCAAAGGTCTAACTAATGTAAATCAAGGGGTCCAAATACACAATATTTGGCACTCATCACAAACGTTTGGCCTCAAGCTCGGCGGAGTGAGCTTACTCTCAAGAAGGCCAGCCTTCTTTATGCCATCGCGATGCAGACTCCTTTTTGCCTGTGCAAGCACATCTTGCACACTATGGTCGAGGTTCGAGATGAGAAGAACACGAGTCCGTCTTTTGGGTGGTTGATCACTCAAATATGCCTTCAGGTCGTGACAGATATTTCAGACTCTCAGCCCTGCTCACGGATCCCAGATCCTCTTGGCATTCAGACTCTCATGGAGTCTAATGCTCAGTTGCGGCACAAGGCTCAAGGTGTTGTTCCTCAGCCTCCACCAGATCTCCCCACTGCAGCTGCATCATCATCTTCACAGGCCGTGCGTCCCACCTTTGACATTAAAGTTGCTTTTGCATAGCTTATGTCTTCAATGTCAGCTCTCTAGCGGGAAGTCAATCTTATAGGAGAGCGTGTCGAGCAAAGTCAGATCGACATCAGGGAGTGTCTAAAATATCATCATCCTAAGCTGAATGATGATGATGATTGAGATTTTCTTTGTGTGTTCTTGTCTTGGTTTTCGAACATCTTTATATATATGCTGACAGTTTGTGTAATTATTAAACACTTATGGCTTAATTAATACTCTGTTTACCCTTTGTCATTGTGTGACAAAAAGGGGGAGTATTTTTTGGGTTTATTTGGTATTTAGACCGGGAATGTATTTCCAGACCGGTCAAGTGTTTTTATCCCAGAATGGCCAAAGGGGGAGTTTGTTAGTATTTTTATTGGCTATATTCTGGATAAAACAAAAACACTTTATGTAATGGTTGTGTTTTAACAAGATGGTTGGTTTCAATTCAAAATCTTCATGTATTCAGAAAATGATCAAATCAAAGACAATAACTGATCACAAGCTTGTAGAAAATATCCATGAAGAGTCCTTGCAAAAACCAAGCCAAATCAGAAAGTTCATGTTCAACCGTCCGGACGCCCCTCAGTGTCTTACAGATAACTATGAAGATGTCCGGACGTCAGAGCAACACTGTCCGGACACCAGGTCAATCATTGTTCTACACGGCATTAGATTTTAGAAGTCGACACTGTTTGGGAAGTCTCTGCAAGCCATTCGGACGACGTGGAAACACGTCCGTACAATATTCAGTAATTCAGATTACTCCAGAGTTCCGTTTGAAGGCGGAAAGGATTTTAGCGAAGATCGTCCGAACACTCAGTCAAGCCGTCCGGACGTGAATCTGATAAGGATAGAATTGCGCTGTTTCTGAAGGATATCGCAAAAATCGGTTTGGAGGCTCGACAACCAGAGTCAGAATCTCAGCAGTTTTTGAGGTCTCTTTAAGCCTATAAATAGGGGCTCTATGCTTGTATTTTGTACAAAATTTGACAGTGAATTCCATAGTGCTTTGGGAGGGTGTTTAGGGAGAATCGAAGATCTGCTAGCTCTCAAGTCGTTGCCGGTGTGTGCTCAAGTGTTCGTGTAAAGTCTATCTTAGGGGTTGGCCCTAAGGTAAATGGATCCATTAAAAACCCTTTCAGGTGGAAGATCTGGTTGGGAAGCGTTCGTGTTGGGTTACACGTCAGAGTTAAAGGTATTTCTACTGCATAAGGGTATATGAGTACGAGTATCTTGTAACTAGCTTTGTTTTTGGATAGTGATTTCCTGAGTTTGGCTGCCCCGGAGTGGTTTTTCTCGTCACAGAGTTTCCACTTCGTAACAAATATCTTGTCTTATTTAAATTCCGCATTTAAGATATTTGTTTGCACACAAACACACACACTTGGTTTGTTTTAGAAGTCAATATATTATTTTCAATACCTTATTGAGAAAGCTTTAACACATACACACACACACACACACACACACACACACACACACACACACACACGCATTGCATGAGTTGAGTAATCTATTTAACTTTTCTATCTGCAGGAAAATTTGTGCTTATTGAATACTTAATTCTCAATTATATCTTTGCATAATTTTGACACGCTGTTTGACTGCTTTATCAGTTGATTATACATGTGTGTTCTAGAGCTATTTTTAGGAAAAAATATTTTTCTGCAAATTTTCCTTTATTTTCAGATTTTCAATGTGAAGCGTCTGTATGGACCTACTTTTGGGTCTGGATGCGTGCGGCTCAGACATCCGGATGGTTAAGTGACACGTCCGGACACGCACTGTCTTGCTGAGTGTTGACATGGTAGTGGTCGTCTGGACTGGTAAGTGCTATGTCTAGAAGAATACCTTACAGGTTTTAAATCCTCGTTCTTTTCCCCCTGCGCCGCACTCCACTTATTTTTCTCATTTCTCCTTTGTTTTCTTGCAGTTTTGGTGCAATTTTCTAGTGTTTTCACATGAGTTTTCGTCCTCTTTTGTCTTTGAAAATAAAAGGACTTCTAATTTATACAAGTGTGTGTGAACAGTGTGCAACAAAATATTAAATGCGGAAATTAAAGGAGACAAATATTTTGTTGACGAAGTGGAAACTCAATTAAGAGAAAAACCACTCCGGGGTAGCCAAACTCAGGATATCCACTATTCAGAAGACAAAGCTAGATACAAAGCAGTAACACTCACATACCCTTGATGCAATGGTCGTACCTTGCTCTCTAACGTGTAACCCAACACGAACGTCTCCCAACCAGGTCTCCTACCTGAAGGGGTCTTCAATGGAATCCTTTACCTTAGAGCCAACCCCTAAGATAGACTTCACGGCTGATCAAATCACAGACTTGGCAAAGCTAGAGAGCTAGCAGATCTCCAATATCTCCCTAAACACCCTCTCTAAGCTGTAGAGAATTCACCACCGAATTTTATGTTGAAAGCATGCCTAGAGCCTTTTATTTATAGGCTTAGGAAACCCTATTTTAAGTCAAAAATGGAGTCTGAGGCACTCGTGTCCGGACGGGAGCCAGGGCCTTCCGTACGGGCCAAGTTTTTCATGTCCGGAAAGTAATTCTGGAATTTTCTGCAGAGCCATCCGGACGGGCAAATCTTCCATCCGGAAGGAGGCCGTCCGACACTTCTAGGGGCCGTCCAGATGCTCAAATTTCAAAAAAATTTCTAAGCTTTCCAAAGATGCCTATTTTGTCCCAATCCGATATTTGAGTAAAACGTTATGACCAAAATACCGGAAGTTGTCCGGACGGCTTGACCGAGCGTCCGGACGGTCAACTGCAACCGCCTCTCCAAGATAGCGCTGAAAGCTTCCATAACAAGGCCGCGTCTGGACGGTGTTGCCCTAGCGTCCGGATGGTTACACTTCGGCTGCACGAAATTACCATAATAAGGCTTGAAGCGTCCGGACCTTGAAGGCTAACATCCGGACGGTTGAATTGTGCACGCAATTTCCATATATGAAGCTTGATCATCCGGACGGTTGAACTTGGTATGCACGTTCTTACCTTATGGAGGACATCGTCCGAATGGGATCACACATCGTCCGGACGGTAGCAGCCGTCTTCCCATAGCTGTGTCTTGAGGCAGAAACCCTAATTCTTGTCAAACACTGAGTGGCGTCCGGACGGTATAACCACGTCGTCCGGACGGATGCACTGAAACACTGGGATTTTCTCGAACTCTGAAGAGCACGAACGATTTGCCATTACGTCTGGACAGATGCAATCTTGAACTGTTCGAAGCTTCTAGACACTGATGGGCGTCCAGACGGAAAGATCTCGTCGTCCGGACGGATGTTGCTGACTGATGAGCGTCCGGACGGAATACCACGTCGTCCGGACGGCTGACAGGGAACCGAAATAAATCCTTGAAAACTTCACAGAATCTTCTCGAAGAACATAGCTGAAGAGTAGACTCTGGATAAAGCAGCATTCCTGTGAAAGCAGCAACATTACATAAAAGTGATTTTGTCCAACAGAATGCAACCAACACAAAAACTAACAGTCTTTTTTTGCTTTTTATCTCCATTCCAGGTATTTTGCTCTATCTTTTGTATTCTTTTCAGTTTATTCTAACTGTTAGAATATTAGGATTATTTTTGGAATATTTTTGTTGAGATAAATATGCATGAAATTGTCTTTATTTTCTGCTGTTGAGTTTGGGCTATATGTTCCGTCAGTTATTTAAAATGTTTTGGTCTATTTGTTGCAATGTGTAATTTTTGGAAAGTCCATTTTACTGCCGTCATAATGCCGAATTTTTTTTTGGGGGGACTAACAAGATTCTAACTGTTTGTGGCATATATTTCTTCGTATTTTTTTAGGGAAAAATGTCTTCAAGCAACTCTCAGCGCAAGGTAAGACAGAGGACAGAAGAAGACATAGTTGCCACCAAAGCAAGAGTAGAAAACAGGCAAGCTATCCCTGAGAGGAGCGTTGTCAGAACATATATAATGGTAGCTCCTCTGGATATTATTTATGAGATTATCTAGGGCAATCATTGGGGATATCTATACACTTGTGCATGCTAGGTATATCCAAGGCTGGTGCATGATTCAAGGGCACACAATTCAACTTAATCCTCATTTTATCAGCAATATTATTGGGGTCCTAGTGCTCAACATTTCAGCTAGTTCATTTTCTGACATACTGGAGCCTCCTAGCTTGGAGCAGCTTAGGGATTGCTTTCATGCTCATCCATAGGACGACGAGCGAGCACATGCTCATATCAAGATTGATGCTTTTTCTCCCCCGCACCGCCTGCTCACGAAGATTGTTTTGCACAATCTTTGGCCCACTGTTCGTAAGAGTGAGCTTGTTTTAAAGAGAGCTCAGTTTTTGTATGCAGTGGTTATGAGGATGCCTTTTTTCTTATGCAAGCACATCCTCAACACTATGCTTGAGATGAGAGATGATCACGCTACAGGTCTTCCTTTCGTGTGCTTGGTCACGAAGATCTGTCTTCAGGTTGTGACAGACATCTCTACTGAGCCCATAATGAAATTCAAGATCCTCTTGGGAGTCAGACTCTCATGAAGTCTAATGCCCAGCTGCGGAATGAAGGTCAAGGAGAAGCTCCACAACCTCCTCCAATTCAGTTTTAGCTACCTACAAGAGCTTCCTCTTCTCAGACTGCTCTTCAGCCTCCTCCTTATGATGCTGGATATGCTCAGATTATGGCTGCATTGAGTTCTATTCAGCAGGATGTCAGGTCTATTCAGCGTGAGGTTAGATCCATCAATGTTAGAGTTGAGCAGTGCCAGCTTGATATCCATGAGTTTCTCAAGTACCATCATCCTGATGAGGATTGATTGTTATTCCTTATATTTTCTTATGTTTTATTGGTTCTTTTCTTGAGACTATTTACTTTTATTCTTGTTCCTGAATATTAGTATTTTTGCTACTATGGGTTTTTATATACTTTGTTTACCCTTGTCCTATTGAGACATTAAGGGGGAGTATTTTATAGCTGTGGTTTTTCTACTTTGTTTACTCTTTGTCCGTTTGAGACAAAAATGGGGAGTATTTTTTGTTTTGGACCGGGAATATATTTTTTTAAACCGGTCAAGTGATTTTTGTCCCAGAATGGCCAAAATGGGAGTTTGTTAGTTTGTGTTGGCTGCATTTTATTTGACAAAATCACTATTATGTAATGTTGCCATTTTATCAGGGATGTTGTTTATTTCAGAGTCTTCATTTCAGAAAAGTGTTTCAAGATGTTCAAAGAAGATTCTGTGCAGATTCCAACTCAGAGAAGTTGGATCCCAATTTTTCGTCCAGACGGCCCAGTCATGCGTCCAGACACCCATCAATGTCTAGAATATTCGAACAATTCAAGGTTGCATCCGTTCGGACATCATGGCAACACGTCCGGACGCCATTTAGAGTTCGAGAAGTTTTTAGATATCCTTTGCAGACATGTATATGGGAAGACATCTGCATCCGTCCGGACATCAGGGCAACACAGTCCGGACGAGGTCCTTGATAAGGCAAGACGTGGAGAAGAATTGCAACCGTCTAGAAGTCAGGGTAACATCGTCCGAACGCGATCCTTATTATGAAAATTGCGTGCAGCAAAGTTGCAACCATCCGGACACTAGGGCAACACCATCCGGACGCGGCCTTTATATGGAAAGCGTGAAGTGCGGTATGGAAAGGCAGTTGTAGCTCTCCGTTTGGACTCACTCAGCTTCTGTCTGAATGCAGCCTAGAGAAGTTCATTTCAAACTCGACTTAGGTTTTCTTAAGTCTATAAATAGAGGCCTCTAGGCCTGTAAAAATTTTGAATTCAGTTTTGAATTCTTCAGTACTTAGAGAAGGTGTTTAGGTAGACATTGTGAAGATTTCTAGCTCTCTAAGGGTTGCCGATGTGCTATTACTATGCTCGTGTTGAAGTCTATCTTAGGGAGGAGCCATAAGGTAAAGGAATCCATAAAAGACCCCTTCAAGTAGGAGACTTGGTTGGGAGGCGTTCACGTTGAGTTACGTGTCAGAGTGCAAGGTACGATCGCTGCATCGGGTATGTGAGTGTTATTGTCTTTGTACTAGCTTTGTCTTCTGATAGTGGATTTCTTGGGTTCGGCTGCCCCGGAGTGGTTTTTCTCTTAATTGAGTTTCTATTTCGTTAACAAAATATATGTCTCTTTTAATTCCGCACTTTTGATATTTTGTTACACGTTGCACACACATACGGTTAAATTAGAAGTCATTTATTTTTCAAATGCCAACTTTTTCATCCCTGTTTAAGGTGTCTGTGTTCGAAAATAAATTGAAAAAAATAGGAATTTTTGGAATGTGCTTATTTTGAGTAGTAACCTATTGTATTCCAAAAGAATACAGATATTGCTAGGGAAGAGGACCTACAGATATTGAGTAGTTCTGAAATGAATTCCTTTTGAGTGTAAATTTTGCACTTAACTATTTTTCTTTTTAATGATTTGAAGTGATTTAGTAATAGATGAAAATCAAGACATCAAGAAAGCCCTCTGTTTTTTATTGCTAGGGAAGAGGACCTGCAGTCTACAGTGAAATACAAATCTTATAATTCATCAAAAAATATGTTAATCAGTAACTATAGAGTATAGCATCGTGTTGCCTATCATGTTGTTGCTTTTCTGCAATATGTTGGAATCTTTAGGTTGTTGGCTCTTGATGTTGGCCACTAATTTCAAGGTACTAGGCATTCGCAAGAACGCAATCACCTAAGTGGATATGATTGATGCTTTATATAGTTTTGGATATGGTATTCCTTATTAATCATTTAAGCAAAAATTGGGTTCTAACAAATAAACTCAGTTAATATTTTTGGAGTTCTTCCTCGGCGTCAAGTGTCCAACTATTTTATTCAGTTTTGTAAGGTGCTACATTTTCCTACCTATTTTGGAGTTCTATATATTCATTTATTTACTTCAGATCATTTAAATATTGTGTGTTTATCTCTAAAATCCAGCTTCTGATCTGCTATTTTTTTACAGTGATGAGGACGTTGTTTGTTTTGCTAAAAAGTTAAATCCAATGGGTGTGTTTGGCTTTGAATGTACCTTGGACAGAGTAATTGAAGAACTTAAGAGTTACAATGACTTTTCCATTCACCGGGTAATTATTTTGGATCCTGTCAATGCCTCTTTTTATTTTGTTATGTACTTAAAGATTTGATGGACTATCTTCTATATAATTGCACGTTTTTTCTTCTCAATGGTTGTAATTTGAATTCTATGTTGCCTGTCTATGCTGGAACTGCTGGTGCCTTTGATTTTTTATATGATATATTTGTAAAATGGTTGGAGTTGAAGTTTGATGTAAATGACAGATTTCACATTTAGGTAACTCTAAATCAATGCGTTAATTAGTTTCTATGAACTAGGGAAGAAGCTTGTGTGTATATTTCTTAAGGTCCCACCAGCTCTTGAATTAGAATTAGTGTTTTACAACCATATAGTGAAATGTAAGAGACATTGGTACTTGGGCAATTACTGTTCGTCAAGCCAATATGGATAAGTGAAAGAAGATACTGAGTAGTGAATTTACTTCATGCTTTTAACTTGTAGTTAAAGCTATCAACATAATAGAAGTTGCTCATTTGAGGAGAGTTAATTGAGATTGGTTTTGATTTGTTAAAATTCTATGTTAACATATACAATTTTGTTTAGTGCTTAGTACTTTCACTTATAACCTCAAAGATGTGGTTATCCATATAGTGCGAAGTCAGACTTCTTCCATGGGGAAATTAGGCAAATTTATTTGAATTTGAACCCGAGTCTGGGATGCTACTTAATACTGATAATGGCTCTTCTATGCCTCAGGTCAATATAATAACGTTGTCATTTCTTGTGTAGCATATCTACCACTATATAATCTTGTGTTTTTTTGTCCTTGTATTAATTCAGCTTATAATTATTAATAAGGTGGGAAGTACTTCACCAATACTTGCTTCATAATTGAACCATCACAATTGGAAGCCTCGATATGCAATGCCATTAATCATTATTTTCTCCCCTCTATTCTCACTTAAAGTAACTGTGTGACTTAGAAGCCAAGAGTTTAGCATGCCAAGTTAGCAAGCATTTGTAAATCATGTGTACAAATTAAAAATTTAACCCCTGTTATCCCACTGATGTAAGATATTGACTACATATGATGGTTGTACCACAGAATTTTTCATTACTTTATGTTTTTGATTAGTGGGGCATGTTAAAGATAAAATATCACTACATACCAACACATCCCAATGATTCAGCATCAAATAAGGCAACATATAATTCTGATTAATTGACCCAGCCAGTAAATAGAAGATTGACAGCAACCCCTTGTCCACGCCAAGTCTTGAACAAGGAAAGTATCACAAGCCATCCCACTCAATGCAATCAGGAAAGGGAACTCTTCCCTACTTGGAAACCAGACCATAGCAACCCACCAATCTGTAGAGTATCTGCATAATTCTCAATCCCTTAGATTGTGGAATTCTCTAGCTGTCGAAGCTACCCTAATGTAACAGAACTTGTATATAATGCTCTCTTTTGTACTCATACATTTATTGAGAAATATAGTACGAAACATTGTGTCCCCTTTTTCTCTCAAATTGTTTTAGGGCATAAAGGGATATCGTGGCTAACTGCTTAATTAGAAGTTGTCATCAGCCTTTCTTCCCTCTTCATAGAAGGATCAATTCCTGCGCTTGAGCACAGGAAGTATACTAATGGCGTATTAAAAAAAATAATTTTTTTAAAAAAAGAATTAAGGGTATTAGCGTTGACACAGGCCTATTAATTTTTCATTTTTATTTTTTAGGGTATTAGTGTCGACCCAGTCGACGCTAATGACCTATTAATATATATATATATATATATATATATATATATATATATATATTTCCAATTTTAGGGTATTAGCGTCGACAGGGTCAACGCTATTGACCTATTAATTATTATTATTATTTTTTTTTTTTAGTGTATCAGGGTCCACAAGCTAGAGTCGACGTTGATGATAGACTATTAGAGTCGACAACTATGTCGACGCTAAGAGTTTATCATCAGTGTCGACTTATGGTGTATGTGGTATAAGTTTTAGCGTCGACCATATATAGCATTAGCGTCGACATATGTAGACGCTAATAATCTTTTATCAGCGTCGACCCTTGAGTCGACGCTGATGATCTGCTGATGAGCATTAGCATCGGGCTTTTAGCGTTAACTTATTAGCGTCGACTCATAATTAATGAGCAAAATTTTTGTAGTGGAAACACCCTATTGACTTAGGCATCGAAGTATCCTTCGCTTGTATCTCTGGCGAGTTATCAGTGCATGTTTCTTTCTTTGCAGATCTTCTTTGCTGGACTTCTGGTGTATGCTCAACTATATCAACAATAATCATAAAAATATTAAAAAAAAAATTGAAAAAAAATGGTCAACTATATCAACAATAATCAACAATAATCATAAAAATATTAAAAAAATACAAAAATATATATATATATATATATATATATTTTTCATCCATATCTACATATTTGGAAAAAGTCCACATACACCCTCAAACTATTACTCAATTAACAATGTCTGTTTCAAACTGCCAACAAGTTGTCAATATCTCCCTCCCAATGATGAAAATAGCTTTAATACAATAAAATCTAAAAAATTAAAAATCTAGAACTAAAATTAAAAATTAAAAAAGAAAAACACAAAAATTAGGAATGGCTCGACCATCATTAGCCAAATGAAATAAAATCAAGTAGAATATCAAAAACTACCAATGAAGTAAAAAGCATGAACATCATTCTTACTCCATTGTAAGACGGCAGGTGAGGCTTGGACCCCTTGGTCTTATTTATTTGTTTTTTTTTTTTGTATCTCTTTTTTTTTAAAAAAAATTATATATAATGGTATTTTTGTCTTATTGAAAAAAATTTATGGTTATTTTAATTTTTTGTTGGTGTTAGAGGGATATTAACAGCCTTTTAGTAATTTGGAGAGGACATTATTTCAATTAAAAGTTTTTAAAAAAATATTATTAATTAAGTGATAATTTGAGAAAGTATATCAAAATATATGCACCAAAACTCCACGTAGGGTTTAAATAGTTTTACATTTTGAAGCCTGGCTACAATTTAATACTTCTGGAATGACATTGACTTATACCAATCACTGTATATATACCAGGGCCGGCTCAAAGCCTAGGCGAGTTAGGCACTCGCCTAGGGCCCCCGATTTGATAAGGCCCAAAAAAAAAATTCTAGGCCCAATTTTTTTTTTGTTTTAAGGCCCAAATTTTTTTTAGTAAGGTCCAAAAAAAAAATTCACAAAACTTAAGGCCTCTAAATAAGTAATTTAAAAAAGGACTTAATTTAATAAGGCCCCAATATAATAAGCCCATGGTAACTTATCAAATAGAAACTTAATAGAAAATGACTAGTCTATTCAAAAGATTTAGACAGAATATTTTGTTTTTGTTTACAAATTGTTTAATTCAAAACCTAATAGAATGCAACTAGATAATGAAGGAACTAATGACTTTAAAAATCTTAGCGCTAAACTTAAAAGTTGTGAAATCTTAGTGTTTAATTAATATAATAATATTAATTTTAATTTTTTTTTTTACTTAATTTTTTTTTAAGGCCCCATTTTGAAGTTTCGTCTAAGGCCCCAAAATATATTGAGCCGGCCCTGATATATACCCACCTAATATTTTGATGGTATATACCAAAACTTCCACGATGACCTTAATTGGCATGGCCACCTATCATTAGTACTACTCTCTCTGATCGAGGGCTCCCGATAAGAGAAAAGCTATGATTTTTTTTAGTGTTTTAATATGATTTTTTTTTTTTTTTATGTTGATATGATACTCTATTTTTTCTTTTATATTGACATGATACTTTGTTTAATAAAAACAGAAAAGAAAAATTAAGTTGTAACTTTTAGTGTTTTTTTTTTATTATTATTATTAAAAATAAGGTGCCATGTGAGCCTAAAAAAAACAAAGTATGTCAGTATAAAAGGAGCTAAAAAAAACTAATCACACTAATTTCACTCTCTAATCTCACTAAAACTAATTCCACCCCTAAACCCTAAACTCTAAAAAAAACACTAATCACACTAAAAAAAGCTCTGACATTTCTTAATAATATATATATATATATATATATTTTTTGTAGTTTGATATGTCATATCTCTTTATAATTACTTTAGATCAAGTAAATTCTCTCACATTTTAATTCTATAAATACTTCCAGGATGCTCACTGTGATGGTCACCAAGATTAATCACTGATCCCTTCCACCTCTCTCTAATCTCACTCTCAAGCCCTTCCCTTCTTCCCAGCTTCTTAATTTCCACCATGCAAGTGATCACCAAAAGCTCGGAGGAGAAACATGTGGCCCTCTTGGCATTCCCATTAGGCAGCCACCCCTTCAGTAGCCTAAGCCTGCTGTGTAAATTAGCAAGCGCTGCCCCAAACATTCTTTTTTCATTCTTAAACACGGCAAAGTCCAACCACTCAATCCTCTCAAAAACAAAAGCCGACGACGTTCCGCGTAACATCAAGTTCCACGATATCGCAGACGGAGTGCCTGAGGGTCATGTGGTTAGCGTTCGTGAGGCTGTAAACCTTTTCTTCAAGGCCATGCCCGAGAGCCTCAAAAGTGGAATAGACATGGCAGTGGCAGAGACTGGAAAGAGAATCACCTGCTTGCTCTCGGATGGATTCTTCACTTGTGCTGCGGGGATTGCCGAGGAAATGAATGTTCCATGGATCCCTATTTGGGCACCTTTGCCGTGCTCTCTCTCCGCTCACATTTATACTAACCTCATTCGCGAGCGTTGTGGCAATGGTAGTGGGAAACTGGATTTTATTCCAGGGTTGTCGGCCATGCGTATTGCCGACTTGCCGAAGGAGGTGCTGATCCCGGCGGGCGAAGAAGAGTCGCTTCTCTCACGCAGGCTAAGTCAAATGGGATCGGCGCTGCCACGAGCTACTGCTATAATTATGGGTTCTTTCGAAGAACTAAACCCTCCCCCTCTCAACCACGATCTTAAATCAAAGTTTAAGAATGTACTTTATGTCGGCTTTCTCTCCATATCAGTGCCAGCGCCGCCTTTACCACCTTCGACATCGGATCTGACGGGCTGCCTGTCGTGGTTGGACAGACAAAAATCAAGGTCCGTCGCGTACGTTGGATTTGGAACTGTGGCTTCTCTGCCACAGGATGAGCTAACAGCAATAGCCGAAGCACTCCAAACGAGTGGAACTCCGTTTCTTTGGTCTCTCAGTGATAACTCAAAGGAACTGTTGCCGAAAGGGTTTCTTGAGGAGACTAAGATGCATGGGAAAGTAGTGCCATGGACACCCCAGAGCCAAGTGCTGGCACATGCTTCTGTAGGCGTGTTTGTGACGCACTGTGGAGCAAACTCTGTTTACGAGAGTATTGTGAATGGGGTGCCACTCATCTGTAGGCCCTTCTTGGGCGATAACTACATGACCGGGCGGATGATAGAGGATGTGTGGAGGATTGGTGTCAAAGTTGAGGGTGGTGTAATTACGAAGAATTGGTTGGTGAAGAGCTTGGCACTCGTTTTGGGAGATGAACAAGGTATGGCGATGAGGGAGAAGGTCGAAGTCCTGAAAAAGGTTGTGTTAGAAGCTGCTGGCCGTGCTACAACAGAGTTCAATAGTTTAGTAGAGCTAATATCTAAGTCTTAATGTAGAGATTGTGGGCCTTCAAGAACACTGTCTCACGAAGTTATACCCAAATCTGGACCACTCTCTCTAAGAAAAAAAGCTTCTTTTTCACCGTTGGTCTCTCTAGCCGTGAGAGGCTTTATGCCTCCCTCCCGATTTTTGTTTCTTCTCCCTAGTCTTGTTGGGTTAAGAGAGTTTTGTTTTTATCCCTGACTTTTCTAGTGGAGGTTAGAGTCTCAAATCACTAGAGTTGTGTGGTGTTTTTGTTTCTCCGGTTTAGATCCGGGGGTTATAGTGTCCCTTTTAGTCCTTTTGGACTATAAGAGTTTTTAGTTTGTTGTTTTTCTTTGGTTTATGGCAAAAAAACACCCAATGAAGTGCCAGATGAGAAGTGGTGCTCTCCTTGTGTCATCAGTGGCAGCCTTGGCTGATTCTAGCGCATTAAGCATATAGTGAGGCTAGATCTATGAAATTCCGCTGCTTTTTGCTCGACACGAGCTTCTCCACTTGGGTCGCCAGAGTCTTCTAGGTTTGCTGCAGGTTGCTACGGCTAGAACGATGGTTCGTGTTCAGCACGTAGCCTTCACGCACCAAGTTTTCTTGTCTTTTTGGGAAGCGCGTAAGGGTCACGCTCTGCTCTCTTTTGACATGGTTCGGTAGCGTCCAGTAGTTTTGATGACTGATTTGTTGGTGGAGTGTCTTCTCTGTTTGTAGCTCCGTTTGGGGGTTTTCTTATTTTGTTAATGTATTATTTGAGTTTTTTGGCTCAGCTTAAGGATTACACTTTACTAGTATTGTTCCGTGTACATGTTTTAGAGGTGATTTGTATCTGATTTCAGAAGATTAATGAATGTTTCACTTTCTTTCAAAGAAAAAAAAAAGAAAAAAAGAAAAAAAAAAGGTCTTAATGTAGGTGCATTAATTTCTCATCTACCACCGACACCGACATCTATTTTGCCCTAGTTAATAGTTATATATGGACGATGACTAAGATGCTCAGATGCACGTGAAATACCCTTACCCTCATTCCTCCCCTCAAGTGACAATATTATCCCTGGTAACTAAGTAAGAAGTCGAACTTGTCCCTCAGCAAATGGGCATCGATGAACCCATCCTACTCGATCGCCTAGTAAATGAAGTGGTCCTGACCGTCCTATGAATCATACCTTTAATGTATAGTGTACGTCTACGTGTTATATAGTGCTGTGGATCAAGTGAAGTGGTCCTCTCTCTCTCTCTCTCTCTCTCTCTCTCTATAGTGATGTGGATCAAGTGAAGTGGTCCTCTCTCTCTCTCTCTCTCTCACACACATATATATATATATATATATGGAAAATGATAAAAAAAAATAATAATAATAATTACACAATTTCTACACAATTATCATTCATATGAGGTGGGCCATGTAGTGGTAGGCCCCACCTGATGTGAGTGGTTGTTGTATACAAATTGTGTATAAAACGAAAAAATGTTAGAATTACAATAAATGTACTACAAGTGCACAACTCTAAAACACATTGAGAGATCTACATGTGTGAGCCCATCCCAATATACTTTAGAGTTTTGCACTAGTAGTCAATGACAAGGAGAGTGATCTTTACACAGTTACACTCATACTACACAACAATGGCATAACACCAAAGTACAATGGAATAGGATCCATGTGTGAGCCTCACTCCATTGTACTTTAGTGTTGTGTCATTATTGTGTAGTATGAGTATTTTAATCATTTCTTTAAATTTTTTATTAAGTTAAATTTATATATAAATTTTTAGGTAAGAATTAAAAAAGTAGCCGGTCTCGTAAAAGTGGAATTTTTGAGAGTTTTATTCAAATCTGTAGTATCAATCCAATCAATCTGTAAATAAGTATCCTGTGTCCCAAAATAAAAAAAAAATAAAAAAAAAAAAAAAAAAAAAAAAAAAAAAAAAAGTATCCTGTGTCCCCTCTACAGCAAGCAAAGTAAATATGCGTAGGGCCCTCAAATATAATGGAACTCACAGTGACACGGGCAGAAAGCCCGCATAGAGAATCTCGAAAAAGTACGTCGTTTCAAATTTTTGCAGTTATTTCTCCTGATCTTATGTAGTATTACAGAAATGAAGAGCTTGATTACCAAACAACTCCCATTTTCTTTTTATTTTTTTTACTTCTTTAGAAAAAGTTAAATTAATTTTTTTTTAAAAAACTTTTTATATCACATTAATAATTTTTATATTATTTAAATAAAAAAATTCACAACAAAATAAAACTTTTTCACTTTTCTATAAAATAATTTTAAATTTTTTTATACTTTATATCACATCAATCACTTTTTACTACTATTCATACAAATATTTCACAATTACAACCATTTACCAAACAAACTCAAAACGTTTTACAAGGTTATCTCCTTTTATACTATTCAAGTCTACCAGCATATTAATAAGACTTCTATAGAGTATTACACTGTTAGCATCAAATTCCAACTCCCAAGGAACGTTGCTGGCCCCTACAAGTTCTGAATTTAAAATTAACTTTGATACAATTATTGGGATTCTTTCTTTGCACAAGCATAATTTGTCGAAATCATCGGGATTATATTACTAGCATGACCTCTCATATTAGCCCTCATTGTTCAGCAAATTATGGTGAAGCATTAGCTACAAGGCTAGCAATTTCTCTTGCTACTTCTCTTAAGCTTGAGAATTTTAAATTAGAAGGCGATTCTCAAGTAGTTATTTTGTCACTGTAACATCTTCAAAGTCCACTTGACTAGTTGACTGGTGCATTACATCTATTATTCATGATATCATCGATTTCTTTTCAGTCTCCATCTCTTAAAGTATTAAAAAAGTTAATAGAAATGCAAACTTATGTGCTCACTTAGTGACACATTGAACCGCAGCTAGATTTTTTTCTGACCACATTCCCACTACTCGTTCTCCCCCTCCTTCTATATATATCAATTGTTAGTGGGAAAAATCCACCTCATTTTAAATTAAGTTGTTAGTTACTATACTTTATTTCTGCTTTAAGCTTGTTAGTTGTTTTTCGGTTCAATATCTCTTCAAAAAAAAAAAAAAACAAAACAAAAATTTACCGTAAAAATACTCTTATTAAAAGAACATATAAAAACGTTTCCAGCTTTATTTCACTTTTGTGGCCTTTTCCCAGCTTTATTTCTCTTTCTCCGCTTTATTTCACTTTTGTGGCCTTTTCTTTTCTTTTCTTTTTTTTTTTCTTCTTTTTTTTAATCTTTTATCTTTTTCTAAGTCTGGTGAGTACTAGCTAGTACCTTCTCTCGTGATTCCTTAGTACTTCGCCTGGGACGGATTTATTACATTTCAGCTTCCAGCCTATCACCTATGCTGCCATGCATATATTTATTGATTTCCACAAAATCATTAAATTCTAAAGAATTAAAGTAAATCTGTTTAGCATAAAGTGTTTTTTTTTTTCAAACTAAACATATTATTATATTAATAAACAATTTAAAAGACTGAAAAGGTGATTAAGTAAACTTTAATATATATCCAAATAATTTTAAGGGATTACAATTGACAGTAACAATTTTTGGAGGTTTAAGATTATGTAAGTGGGTTTAAAGTAATAAGAGGTGTTTTAAGGGTTAGGAGGGATAGAGTCTAATAAATAAATGCTATAATTTATTTAAAAGAAGTGGAAAACTAAATAAAGAAAATCAATGTACGTAGTTCACATAGCCCAATTCTAACATTTTGAGATAAGTGAGAAATGACATGGGAGGATGTAAATGAAAATAATGGGTTAACAGAGTTGGTTCGGCTCTCAATTGTGCGGTCATTAGGTCGGTGTTGCCCTAGAAGGGTATTGACAATATTGTGAGAAATTTAGGTGGGGAGAGTGAGCTCAGGGTTTTGACACTACTACCTAGCTCCTTTCTAATTAAGGTAATTGTGTCACGTGATTATGTTTACAGATCAAATACCTAGCTAGCATCAAGAAAATATCTGAAGGGAATTAACGCAAACGAAGGAGCGAACGCTAATCGGTGAAAGTATAAAAAGAGATTTAATGTAAGCAAACAAGCTAGGTACGCGAATTTACATCTGTACTAGCATTTTATGAATGTTGACCTGGTGTATTTTAAGAACAAAGTTATGTTATGTTTTCAAAGAAAAACCCATCTAATTCTAAACATCATGTATGATGAGAATTATGAAAATATTTTATGCTTGAAATGTGTGTCACCAAATGTTTTATGAATATTACTTTGAAATAACACATTAGATGTACGTTTTGATGATGATTTATGCTATGTATGGATTTTATGTTTCCATATATATATAAAGGATATAAAAGAAAAGAGCATAGTGGTAAAATATTTTTATGTATACGTACGTATAAAACGTTAAAGGAAGTAAAGTTAGTAAAGAAAGTACGTAAAAGAAAGGAACCACATGTATTGCATGTGTAAAATATTGTAGTCGGTTTTCCCGTCATTTATAAATAAATGTATATACATGATCACATCAGGGTATTTAGGCAAGAAACAAAATGATAGGAGCATGCATGTAATAAATTTACATGATTGAGTATTAATTGCTTTTAAGACCTAATTGCATATCTTGAAATTTTGTAAGTTAAAAGTAGTAATTGATGCAAATACTAAGTACATAAAATTATTAGACTAGCTAGTATGGTTTATAAAGGCATGCATGCGAAGATGCAAGAGAAGTGGCAAGCCAAAAGTCATTTTGACAAAATATCCAAATATTCGATCCACCTAAAAACGTGTTCATGAAAAAAAATGTTAGAATTTTTTCTAGTGTCTTTTTAGATTTCTTCTATACTAACATAACACATTTTCTTTTTTTTTTAAAAAAAAAATAAAAGAGAGAAATCAAGCTGTAATTTTTTTTTTATTATTAAAAATAGAATAACATATCGGTATAAAAAAACCCCTAAAAAACATGAAATAAGTCTTTGCTATAGAGAGTTAGAAAAATTAAGCACAACGGACGATATGATTCATAACACTTATATATATATATATATATATATATAGGAGGACCACGTCATGATTAACGGGACCACTTCATTCAAAGTGCTCGATCGAACAAACAAATCTCAACCATATGACAGAGTCTTGGCAATACTTTTAATCACCAACAAAAATATCGATCGAAACTCAAAATATATTGGGTTAGATCGTGTTGCACCTTAGACTCCGACAAAAGAAATCTCGATTGCGAACAACAAGAGTGGAGGTTTGGAAGTTCTTCGATCTCCGGTTGACTCAAGTGCATGCTGTCGTTCTAGCTAGGGTAACTACTAACTGGGTAAGAATTCTAGAAGAAGATGGTCGCTTTTTTCTGGGCGAAGACGATGGGTTAATCGATCGATGCCCATTTACTCATGAGGGACAACTTCAACTTCAACTTCTTTTTGCTTTGTTTCTGGGCATAAATATATATTGTCATGTGATGGGAGGAATTAATGAGGGTTAATAAATTAAGGTATTTCACATGCACTAGATGATTAACGCACCCATAATATTATCTCTTAATTATCATAAGTCATAACAAAACTTATATATAGATGATTTAAGATCTTATTGCTCCTCATTTATCCATTAAATTTTTAAAGAGAAAAGAAAATATTATTATTTATTCAGCATTTAGCTAGGTACATATATAGCTGAGAAAATACTCAACATGCATTTAGGTACCGGTAGTTAATCCAAACTAGTCGTTCGGAAATTAACCCAACTTCTAAGACTTAGATATTAGCTCCACCAAACTATTGAACTCTTGTGTAGCATGGCCAGCAGCTTCTAACACAACCTTTTTCAGGGCTTCGGCCTTCTCCCTCATCGCCTTACCTTGTTCATCTCCCAAAACGAGTTCCAAGCTCTTCACCAACCAACTCTTCGTAATTACGCCACCCTCAACTTTGACACCAATCCTCCATTCTTCTTCTATCACCCGTCCCGTCATGTGGTTATCGCCCAAGAAGGGCCTACAGATGAGTGGCACCCCATTCACAATACTCTCGTAAACAGAGTTTGCTCCACAGTGCGTCACATACACGCCTACAGAAGCATGCGCCAACACTTGGGTCTGGGGTGTCCACGGTACTACTTTCCCATGCATCGTGGTCTTCTCAAGAAACCCTTTCGGCAACATTTCCTTTGATTTATCACTGAGAGACCAAAGAAACGGAGTTCCGCTATTTTGGAGTGCCTCGGCTATTGCTGTTAGCTCATCCTGCGGCAGCGAAGCCACAGTTCCAAATCCAACGTACGCAACTGACCTTGATTTTTGCCCGTCCAACCACGACAGGCAGCCAGTCAGATCCGATGTCGAAGGTGGTAAAGGCGGTGCTGGCACTGATATGGAGAGAAAGCCGACATAAAGAACATTCTTAAACTTTGATTTAAGATCATGGTTGAGAGGGGAAGGGTTTAGTTCTTCGAAAGAACCCATAACGATAGCAGTAGCTCGTGGCAGCACCGATCCCATTTGACTTAACGTGCGTGAGAGAAGCGACTCTTCTTCGCCCGCCGGAATCAGCACCTCCTTCGGCAAGTCGGCAATATGCATGGCCGACAACCCTGGAATAAAATCCAGTTTCCCACTACCATTGCCACAACGCTCGCGAATGAGGTTAGTATAAACGTGAGCGGAGAGAGAGCACGGCAAAGGTGACCAAATAGGGATCCATGGAACATTCATATCCTCGGCAATCCCAGCGGCACAAGTTAAGAATGCATCGGAGAGCAAGCAGGTGATTCTCTTACCAGTCTTTGCCACTGCCATGTCTATTCCCTTTTTGAGATTCTCCGGCATGGCCTTGAGGAAAAGGTTTAGAGGCTCTATTGGGTTTCCTGTAAGCACGTGACCCTCAGGCACTCCGTCTGCGACATCGTGGAACTTTATGTTATGTGGAATGTCGTTAGCTTTTGTTTTTGAGAGGATTGAGTGGTTGGAGTTTGCTGTGTTTAAGAATGAAAAAAGAATGTTTGGGGATGAAGCGCTTGCTAATTTACGCAGCAGGCTTAGGCTACTGAAGGGGTGGCTGCCGAATGGGAATGCCATGAGGACCACATGCTTCTCCTCAGAGCTTTTGGTGATCGCTTGCATGGTGGGAAAGAAGGGAAAGGCTTGAGAGAGAGAGAGAGAGAGAGAAATGATCAAAGAGAGTGATTAATCTCGGTGACCATGTCAGGTCATCCTAGAAGTAGTATTTATAGGCATTAAATTATTTTAATAGAAATTAAAATATGAGTAGCACTGACGATTGATGGGCATGCCAACTGCCTGGTGGAAGTTTTGGCAGGGATCAGAATGTGGACTGTACGTTCTCCTTCAGGGAAGAAGGTGCGGTGCATGATGTGGTTGGTATATGTTAGTGTCAAGGTCATCAAAAGATGTCTTTATGTGGAACTACGAAAACCCTCCTTGGATCGGACGTTAAGTGTTTAAATATGTCTCTCTCTTGTTTATAACGTAGTTAACTTAATATGGACGAAAAAATAGAATATATTATTTACAAGTTCTAATAACATTATAATTATTAATTGTTTAATGTTGTATTAGCACGCATATTGCATATTATGTATTATATGCAAATCATTATGTGTTTATTATGAATGGTACGTATATTATTGGTGATCTAATGGGTTTTACCATAGTTGCTATTTTGACTTGACCGTACATCTCTATTGAATTTTAGAAAATTAATTAAAATATAAGGACAAATACAAAATGAGTCCATGTATGTGATATAAAAAGTGACTATATAAAAGCTAATTCCGTGTGATAAGAAAAAAAAAATACATATAAGTTTCTAAACTCAATTTCGTTCAAATTTTAACAAAAATAATCAAATGTCGCATTAGTAATATCATATAATAAAAAAGAAAAAATTTAAAAAGAAAAAAGGAACAAAGAAGAATTAAGTACTGTACCCCACCCCTTGATTATTTCCAAGAATTGTGGAACGTACACTCCACGGCCTATGTATATTTATCTTCATAACTACGCGTATATTTTAATCTAATAATAATAATTCTCTTTGACAAGATGAATTTTTTCATATTAGTTTTCATGGCCACCGATGAACCACGGCAGCCAGCAGGTTCTTTCTCACTTCAAATTGACATTAATTAGTACGTCCCACAGCTATTTATTACTTGACGTGAATAATAAATTCAAATAAATGAGTGGTCCTTAATTAGGTTCATCCCCACCGTTTGGCGGACACTATGACCTGAGTTGTTCTACGTACTCATGGTTTATTAATTGGTAAAACATCGGCTGCTTAAGTCCTACAGATGTTCTCCTGAGACTAATCAGGCTGGAGTTCAACTCAATTTGACTTTTGCAAACTCTTTTTAACACCCTTCTGTTAAGGTATATACGGTCACAGCGGATAGATAATCAACGGCCTTCTTTTAATAGAAAAAGGTACATAATTAATTAGTACATGCATAAATACCAATATTTGAAGCAAATTAGGACATAATTAACTTATATGGCATGCCGTATACCACACGGAAACAGTGAACAGTTAAGAGCTAAGCCCAATATGTGTAAGGACAGCGGGTGTTTTTTAAGTTAGCTTCTAATATTGACATCTCTTGTATGTAAAATTATATGTTCTTTATAATTAATTTTTATAAGGACCGAAATTTGAAACTCTTACAGACTGCTTAATTCCTAAGAGTGATATGTATTTTTTTATATATTTTTTTTAAGTATATGAGATTCATATGTTATTAATGCTTCGTTGTTTCGATGTAAAATGATTTTCGTCGTAAAATATTTTCAGAAAAAATGATTTTTTCAAAAATATTTTCCGACAAAAATCAAAGTTTCGCAAATGCCACCTGAATCTGGCAAGCAAGTTTGGCCGGATCCGGCCAAAATGGCCGGACTCTTCCGAATCTTGTCATATCCGGTCGGATCCGTCTAGATCCAACCGGATAAGTGGCCGTATCAGCCTAGATCTGGCTGGATCCTGGCCGTTTTGGCCATATCAGTGGCCGAATTTGTCCAAATCTGGCCCGATCCCGGCCGTTTTGGCGGCTCGATTGAAGCCATAATCATATCTCTTTAAGTTTTTCAATTTGCTTTGCTACAATTTATATATTGATGCTTAATTTGATTAATTTTAGTTTCTTAAATTTTTCACATGTTTATGTTTGGTCATCATATGCATATGGTATGGATTTGTTATTTATGTCAATTTAGATGACCGAGTTCTGGGCATAATAGAGTAACAAAAGAACCCAACACAAGTTCTTGGATTAATCAATATAAAGACAACTAGAATAAATATCATGTTCCAATCTGAGTGTGTTTGTCGATTTTAATAGATTTATGCTTTCTTAAAGAACAACTTAGTACATACCATGCTAAATCCTTCAAAGAAGAATAGAGTTAGAGTAAATACTATGCTTAACTCGTTGCTCAGGGAAATCAATAGCTTTAAGAGAAGGTACCATTCCCTTGTGGCTGGTAAATATTAAGTATCAAGTTATGATGGTAGCATTGGTATTGTGAATGATCTCGTATTTGCCTATTATACTATCGTTTTGATCTTGTGCACTTGTGAGTAAAACGTACAAATGTTTATCTATTTATTTATGTAGATATTTGCATAACAAGTTTTTGATACCGTTGCTAGGGATTGTGTTAAATTGTGCTTTTAAAATTTTCATTTTATTTTTGTTATTTTTGTTTATGTTAATCTAAAAGATTAAAAAAAAAAAAAAAAAAATATTCTTATCTGTTTCTGAGTTCTTAACTGCAGAATTTTGAGTCTGGTCTTGTAATCAAGTGCACTTGTCCAGATTCCAATTCTCCAAGGTTGCCTCTCCGGCCGATTGTAAGATTTTCTTTTAATTTTTAATTTTAATTTTTGATTTTTATTTCCCTTTTGTTCTTTTAATTTCTTTTTGTTGTTTTATTCATGTGGGGAGATATTCCTACATCCCATGGACCATGTTCATATTGCTTTAATCCTTATCATCATGTTAGAGATTGTCCTGAAATGAGACAATTTTCTAACTATCATTACGAGCATATGAACACACCGTTCTCTAGACCGGACAATGACTTCTACTTTGATTCATATAACCCGGCATGGAGCTAACAGTCTAATTTCTTGTGGCAAGCTCAAACTCCTGAAAATTATGCTCCGACATTGCAAGAACGGTTCCAACAAGCATATCCGCAGTTCTACGATCAATCATACTCCTCTCAATCAGCTCCACACCAGCAATGTCAGGCCGAGCCACACCCTCCAGAGAGTTTTGACCTTAAAGAATTTGCGTTAGCTGTTTTCAGCTAAATGGAGGAAACTAATCAACAGCTGTAGTCCATCGGCAATAAAGAAGCTCATGACGAGGAGCCATCTCCCATCTTTTGGCTACAACCATACCAAGAGGAGCCATCTCTCCTGTCAGATTTGGACATTTATGATAAAACGTTGAATATTATAAGCAAGATAGAGAAAACTAATCAGACAAATACCCAATTCTTCACTGAGATAGACACCAAGATGGAAGCTCGCGTTGAACAAATCATCAACCACATCAAAAGAGAAAGAGAAGAAGAGCTTCAAAGTCAGTTGGTGGGTAATCCTAGTGGATATTACGTGGAGGATTGGAGTTCTTCCTATCATGAGTAAGCTATCACAACATTGAGGAGTGAAAAAGTGGTCGAAAATCATGAGGAAGGGGGGAAGGAGGAGCAAATTGTGGTCACACATAATCTACATCAGGAAAAAGGCAAGGAAGTGAGCACTGAGGCTTCTTCAGCATCGACTCCTATTCCCGAATTACCAAGAGGCCATGAGAGTAGTCTGTTAGGGCTATTAGATTAGCAAACTGAGGTTATCAAAGTAGAAAAACTCTGTAAGTATTCTCCTCATAGTATTCAAGTTCATGATTCCCTTCCGGATGAGAAATTGTTTGAGAATTCTCAGAGTAATTTTCCCTTATCTGTGAACATTAGGGACTACCTTTATGTAGGTAGAATTCATTCTCTATGATCCAAGAGAAGAAAATATTGGTGCCTCAAGTTTAAACTCAGAAGCTACTACCAAAAGAGCTTGAGCAGTCCAAGAGCTCAAGCGCATCTACCAAATTAGTGGTACTAAGGCCACTACATGCCCTAAAATCCATATCCTTTAAAGTATACTACAAGCCATACCTAGTCCAACCACTTTTCTCATCTCCCGGGTATGATCTTTCTATTCTATCTACACATTGAGGACAATGTGTAATTCAAGTTTGCGGGTATGGGGAACACACACACACATTTTATCCAAATTTTTGAAATTGCATATTCATGTTCTTTTTAAGACTTTGGTTTATCTAAAAATTATGATTTGAATTTCATTGGTGATCTTATAATGCTGAACACATGATCATATGACTAAGATTCTAAGTCTTGTTACTTACTTTTGGCAATTGAGAATCACTTGTTTAAATTTGATTTACCACGAGCACATTAGCACATAATTTGTGACGTATGACATGTGAACTTGATCATGTATGTTTTCAATGTCTTGAGTGAAGTTGGATGACTTGTTGGATGGATACCTTGGCATATATATATATATATAATAAAAATAAAATATCATTTTTAAATTTTTCATTGAGTAACTGGACTTTTTGCCTTATTAAGTACTAAATGTTCATGTCAAAAAGTGAGAAATTTTGATTGGTTAAAGTCATGACTAGTTTAGTTCTGTAGCCTTTTTGACTCGAGTTAGTAAGCTCTTAGGGGTGTTTCCACACCTAGTGCCCTAAAGCCATCTGGTTTGGGAGTATTAGCCTAACACTCGTTACATGGGTCAATTAGAAAGTTTAAGAAAGCTAAGCATTGCACAGCCTGAACAAAAGAGAGAGAGAGAGAGAGAGAGAGAGAGAATAAAGCTCTTGCTATTATGCCTTGGTTATTCAATTTGATGGGGATCCCAGTGAATTTTGAGATATTGAGTCATTGCACATTGGGATTAATTTGAAGCCTCATGATTATGTGTTAATTCACCTTACACTGAATTGAACTTGTGATGCCTTAGCGTTTGTAAGTGGTTAGACTTTAGAATTCTATTTTATATTGAAGATGGAATTTATCTTTCTAAGCTTACTAATGAATGAGAATCATAATTTTGGTGACACTTAACTCTTTTCAATAAACAAGAATTTTTGCATAATGTTTGTGGGTATCATTCCTGGCAAACCCTCAAGAGACTTCACTCGTCTACTAGGGAGTCCTAGGGGTTTAAAATGCTTAGGGGTAATTACCTTTTTCCCCCTTGAACTACCAACTTTTGCGCAAAGCCCCCACAAACTACCAACTCGACCAAAATAGATGATTCAACTACCAAACACAACCATTTTCCCCCCTTCCGTCAGTTAGAGGATTAAAACAAACGGTCAACGGGTCACGTGACCGTCACGTGCCGTTTTACATGGGGGCATGTTGGAAGATGGTGGTAGTTCATGGGGGGAAAATAGGAAGAAAATGAGGGTAAAACAGCATGTGACGGTCACGTGACCCGTTGACCGTTTGTTTTAACCCCTTTGACTGACGGAAGGGGGGAAAATGGTTGTCTTTGGTAGTTGAATGCTCTATTTTGGTCGAGTTGGTAGTTTGTGGGGGCTTTGCGCAAAAGTTGGTAGTTTATGGGGGGAAAAGGCAATTACCCCATGATATGTACGCTAAATGCAATCGTGTTTCCCGTGACAGAAGAGGTAGAGTAGTTATTGTTTTAGTTTTCCTTTTATTTCCAGTTTTGTATTGCTAAGGGACTAGCAATATGTAAGTTTAGGGGTGTAATAAGTGTTGAATGTTACACATTCAAGCCCCTTAATTAATTTATTTATGTTAAGCTGTTAGTTTTGTTATAGTTTGATGTTTTGTATTGTATTTGTGTTTTCTTGTATTTTACAGGTTTTGGAAGAAAATCCATCAAATTCCAAGATTATAACGAAGGCAGCAAACTCACTTTTGGAAAGATTCAATTCGAAATCAATTTTGAATTTAAGAAAAGATAAGTCGGCAAAATTCGTTATTTTTGGAAAGAATCTAGAATGAGCATGTCTCTGTATTTTAATCATAACGTTTTAGTCGAGTATTGGATTGCAGTGAAATTGATAGCATTGGAAAGCTATGAAAAAATTTAACAAATATGTCAGAAATAGGTTTTTCTTAATTCGAACGTTTACTATACCAAAAGTGCCCCGCAATAAAGAACCACAAATTAGTTCGAATTTGAAATCCTTTTCCTACTTGGATTGAAATTTCAGAAAAGGAAAAGACTTGTACTTATTCTTTTTGGACTAGGAGACCTATTTATGATTTTTCTAGGATTCCTAGGGTTTCTAGAGCTTCTTTAATCCCTATAAATAAGTCTCTAACCTTTGAAGAGAAGACACACAAGCTTGGGAAGAAGAATTAGATGCTACTTCAAGAAGAATTTTTTTGATTTTTCTTTCTTCCTTTATTTATTTTATGTATGTATATAATTTTAGTCAATATTAGTTGTAACTAATACTTTAGATAGGGCTCGATTGAAGCCCTAATCATGTCTCTTTAAGTTTTTCAATTTGTTTTGCTACAATTTATATATTGATGCTTAGCTTTATTAATTCTAGTTTCTTGAATTCCTCGCATGTTTATGTTTGACCATCATATGCATGTGGTATAGATTTGTTATTTATGTCAATTTGGATGACCGAGTCCTGGGCATAATAGAGTAAAGAAAGAACCTCGTCACAAGTCCTTAGATTGATCAACATAAAGACAACTGGAATAGATATCATGTTCCAATTTGAGTGTGTTTTCCGATTTCCATAGATTTATGCTTTCTTGAAAAACAACTTAGTAAATACCATGCTAAATCCTTCAAGGAAGAAAAGATTAAGAGTAGATACCATGCCTAACTCGTTGCTCAAGAAAATCAATAGCTTTATGAGAAGATATCATTCACTTGTGACTGGTAAACATTAAGTATCAAGTTATGATGGTAGCATTGGCATTGTGAATCTTAATTGAGTATGATTAGCAGTGGATATCAAAGCCATACCTTACTTCTATTATATTTCCACAATATTTTTGTCTCTTTTCTTTTATTAGATCTTATTAATATTTTTATTTCTTTTCACTCATTGTAATTATTTAGGAAATCTTTTAAGCATAATTTACCAATCATCGTGGGAATGATCTCGTATTTGGCTACTATACTATTGTTTTGATCTTGTATACTTGTGAGTAAAACGTACAAATATTTATCTATTTATTTAGGTAGATATTTGTGCAACAACGACTCCAATTGATTAGAGTCGTTTGAACAGTAAAACGACTCCAATCATTTGGAGTCGTTTTAAAGCTAAAAAGACTCTAATATATTAGTGTCGTTTTAGCTAAAAAACGACACTAATAGATTAGTGCCTTTCGTGTCTTTTCTTTTTTATTTTTTTCTTTTTTTTTTCTAATAAACTAAACTAAATCAAGAAAAAAAAAAATCATTAATAGGTTTATTTTATTTTATTTTTCCTGGTAATACTTGATATAACAAGTTTGGACATATGATATAAAAACATAATATAACTAGAATCTGAAATCCATATACTCATAACAATTGTGAATTACTCAATAGTTCGAGTATCCAAACGATCACATCAAGTTATACACAACAATAACAAATAAACCCCATACATATAACAATAACAACTCATGATTGTACTCAACGTATGTCACTCAACTCCAGACATAATACAAACCCCAAAACATTCAAAGTAAGTCCAAACATAATATATATAAGTTACCTACAATCACAAACCGATCAAGTCCAACCGATCAAACAATATGAACAGTGTTTACATATATAGAAATTAATTTTGATATCTCATCCATATGCATTCAAAAGAAAGGTAATACGGCCTGTCACGACCGCAAACATAGCTTCATATCCTACGTATATAGTCATTCATGGGGATCACTGTCTTGAGAGAAGGGCGTGGCACCTACATATATGATTCGCATGAAATGTGTTACTCAACTATGAGAAACTAGTATTGATATACGTAACATATTCAACTATATATATAATGAAAAAAAAAAACTTTGTTAGTTAATCATGTTGAGCTAACCTAGTCGACTAGCTACTGAAGATCTTGGTCTCAAGAGACCAGATGACTCTGTGTCTTGCGTAGCCAAAGTGTTACCCACTCATGTACTCTCCACAACACTTTCAATAATCCTTTGCAACTTCAATATCATCTGATCCTGTAATGCCATCTGTTCATGAGTGAATCTCTTCTCTTGTTGCAGTTCATGCACCTGTGACTTCAGTGCACACATTTCAGAGATATATTCAAGGTCTTGTGACATGCATGACGCTGACGTAGATGGACGACAGCTAGATCTAACAGATAGTGGCCCAATCCCCATTCCGCGAACACGGCCCGAGTATTCTAGCCTCCCTATTGCCCTTGCATATGCATCATCCTTGGCCCACAATATTGAACCCTATGAAGATATCAGGTTTGTTCTTGCAGTTTTCTCGGTCATGAACTCCCTAAGCTTGTTGATGTGGCCTTTTGTTTACCAAAATATATCAATAATAAAATTACCACTTGCATTAGTACGAATCCTTGTAGGATAGAGCTATATTGAGGGTGTTGAACCACGGAGCCCGATTTCAAAATTGTGAGGTGAGTGAGAAATACCATGTGAGGATGTAAATGAGAATAATGGGTTAATAAAGTTGGTTCGATTGCCAATTGTGCAGTCATTAGGTTTGTGTTGGCCTAGAAGGGTTTTGACAATATTGTGAGAAATTTAGGTAGGGAGAGTGAGGAATTTGTACGTGTTTCTTATCGGTGAGGAAACCAGAGTTTTGACACTAGCTACCTCCTTTCTAATTAAGGTAATTGTGCCACGTGATTATAGGTACAAAATACCTAGCATCAGGAAAATACCTCAAGGGAATTAACGCAAACGAAGGAGCGAACGCTAATTGGTGGAAGTATAAAAAGTGTTAGTTTTACTGGCTACATTCTGGTAGACAAAAACACTTCCTATTCTGGACACTGACTTTTCAGGGACACCGTAATTCAGAGTGAAATTCAGATATTATTGCAGAATATTTATTACAGTATGGAAAGAATTATACAAGGTAAGATCTGCAATATACTGCTCAAGAAAGGGAAGATTCTGTCAACTTTATAGATGTCAAAGTCGATTTTCCATTGTGATTGTCTGGACGACCCAGAGGAAGCGTTCGGACACCAGCCAGTGTTCCAACCTGTCCGAACAGTGTATCAGACGCAAACCACAGGGACTTGGTGTTCGTACAGCCATTAGGATGACCCAGTGGAACGACTCACAAAGAGCACATGTTCGCGCAAGTGTCAGGATGAAAATGTTGTAGCTGTGAATAGTGGAGATTTTCTACTCAATCGTCTGGACACTATGGCAAGCCGTTCGGACTCGCTTTAGCAACTTATGAAGAATTGATGCTTACTGTCTGGAAGCCCAATGTCCTGTCCGGGCGCCGCCTAGGGAAATCGAGTTTGATGTCAAATTAGGGTTTTCAGAGCCTATTTAAAGGGGCTCCCAGGCTGTTGTTTTGTAAGAATTCAGTATTAAATTAAAGTGTGCTACGAGAAGGTGTTTAGGCAGATATTGTTAGATGTACTAACTCTCTTGGAGTTTTTGTTGTGTGTGATCTGATTAACCATTGAAGTCTAGCTTAGGAAGGAGCTCTAAGCTAAAGGAATCCATTGCATATCTCTTCAAACAGGAGGTCTGGTTGAGAGACGATCACGTATAGATATGTATCAGAGTTAGAGGTACGACTGCTGCATCAGGGGCATGTGAGTACGACTGCTTTGTAACTAGCTTTTTCTTCTGAATAGTGGATTGCCTGGGTTTGGCTGCCCAAGAGTGTTTTTTCTCTTTGGTACAAAGAGTTTCTACTTCGTCAGCAAAATATTTGTGTTCTTTATATTCCACATTTTATATTTTAGTTTATTGGTTGATCACACACACACACACAAAGGAGTCTTTATTTTTCAATTGGTATTAGAGTGAGTTCACTCGTGTTTGGACTAATTTCCTGAATGCTATCCTAGACTCCTTATTTTTTTGTTCTAACAAGTCTCTAAATCTTAATTCCGTTCATGCCTTTGATAGCACGAATTATGGCTATTGGAAAGCAATGATGAGGTTTTTTTAAAAATCCATTGATGTTTGGCACATTGTTGAATCTGGATGGACACTACCGGATGAAACAACTGTTGAATGGACTATCATTCAAACCAATGCTCCTCTTTCCAATAAAGCCTTAAATGTCCTTTGCCAAGCTCCTTCACTATCTGAATTCTCACGAATTTCACATTGTGAAACTGCTCGGGAAGCATGGAAAATTTTGGAAAACACATATGAAGGCACAAAAATTGTAAAATTTGCCACACTTCAAATGTTGGTTTCCCAATTTGAAGGAATTAAGATGTTAGAAGACGAATCCTTTAATGAGTTTTACACCAAGATCAGTGATTTGAGAAATTCCATGGTAAGCCATGGTAAAAAGATCTCAGATGCAAAGCTCATTAAAAATGATTTGTAGACTTTTGCTTGAGCATTTCAGAATAAAGGTGACCACAATTGAAGAAAGCAAGGATCTAGATGCCATAAAGATGGAAAAGCTTGTAGGGTCTCTTCAAACCTATGAGTTTCCCCTGCCCCCTGTCAAGAAGGTCAAATCCATTGCACTCAAGGCTGCAAAAGGTAAAAGCAGAATTTCTTCAAATGAAGAAACTGATGAAGATGAAGGATTTGCCATGCTTGCCAGAAGCTTCAGAAAATTAATGAAGACGAAGAATTTCAAGAACAAATTTTCTGATAATTTGAGAGGTGACCCCAAGGGAGCTGAACAAGATGAAGCCGACAAGAAGGATCCTAGAGGTCTTAGATGTTATGAATGTTCAGGCTATGGTCATATGCGGGCAGATTGTTGGAATCTCAAGCAGGCAAAAGGAAATGCTCTCAACACTACTCTCAGTGATGATTCAGAGGAAGAAGAAGAGACTCCAGGTAAGGATCCAAAATTTCTAGCATTTACAGCTTCACATAATCATCCTGAGGAGTCCAAGTCTTATTACACTAAGAGTAGTGATGATGAAGATCTTAACGAGGCTTACAAGACCATGTTCATCAAGGGTGTGAAGCTAAGAGAGACAAACCAAAGGAATGTGCTAGAGCTGAACAAGTTAAAGACAGAGAAAAGCACATTACTACAGAAGATCAAGGCTTGGAAGATAGACTGATAGAAGCTCAGTTGCAGTTGGAGAAGTTCACAGACAACAAGCTAGCCAAGATGCTATCAAAACAAAAGTGCTCAACAGACAAGACTGGTCTAGGCTTTGGGGCTACTTCTTCTAATGTCTCCAACATTGCCTCATCTTCAAAAACTGTGTTTGTAAAGCCTAAATTTGAAGAGCCTCAGAATGCCTATATGGATAAGGGTAAAGGTATAGTTGGTGATGAAGCTAAAGTTCTTGCAAAGCCAGTCAAGAAGCCTCCCAACAAAAGAAGTTTACCCTCATGTTATTATTGTGGCATCAGCGGTCACATCTGACCTCATTGTCCGCAACTCCGTGCGCAGAAACCTAAAGTTAAGAAGCTAGCATCCAAGCCTCATCATGCTCCTCGGCCAAAGTGGCAATACCCTCAAAGGGATCCTCCCGCATGCCGTCACTATGGCAAGACTGGCCACACCATAGCCAAATGCTTCAAGTTGAAGCATCGCAAGCCTAAGCCAAATCAGATTTATGAAGGGCTTGTAAGCATGATGAAGACTGTCCTAACAAGGTTGGACAGATGTTAGGACAGATTGGATAAGGCTCACAACCCTACCCCAAAGGAAAGTAAGGTGTTAGTTTGTGTTGGCTGCATTATGTTTGATAAAATCACTATTATGTAATGTTGCTACATAATCAAGGATGCTGTATTTTCTAGAGTCTTCATTTCAGAAAAGTTGTTCAAGATGTTCAAAGAAGATTCTATACAAATTCCAACTCAGAGAAGTCAGATCCCAAGTTTCTGTCTAGACAGCCCAGTCATGCGTCCAGACGCCCATGAGTATTAAGAAGCTTCATACAGTTCAAGGTTGCATCCATCCAAACGTCATGGCAACATGTTCGGACGCTCTTCAAAGTTCGACAAAAATTAGGTTTTCCTTTGTAGACACGTATATGGGAAGAAAGATGCATTCGTCCGAACGACAGGGCTACATCATCCGGACGCGATCCTTAATAAGGCAAGACATAGAGAAGAATTGCAACCATCCGGACGTCAAGGCAACACCATCCGGACGCGATTCTTATTATGGTAATTACGTGCAGTAGAAGTGCAACCGTTCAGACTCTAGGGTAACACTGTCTGAATGCAGCCCTAATATGAAAACGTGTGGAGTGCATTATGGAAAGCTGGTTGCATAGTTCACCATTCGGACTCTCTCAGCTACCGTCCGGATGCTGTCTAGAGAAATCCGTTTCAGGCTTGTTTTAGGTCTACTTAGCCTATATATAGAGGCTTCTAGGTATGTATTCTTTACATAATTAGGTATTGAATTCTTTATAGCTTAGAGAGTATATTTTAGGGAGAAATTGTGAAAATTCGCTACCTCTCAAGCCATTGTCGTTGTGCTGTTGCTGTGCTCATAATTGAAGTCTATCTTAGGGAGGAGCCCTAAGGTAAAGGAATCCATAGAAGACCCCTTAAAGTAAGAGACTTGGTTGGGAGGCGTTCTCGTTGGGTTACATGTCAGAGTGCAAGATACAATCGCTGCATCGAGTATGTGAGTGTTACTGTCTTTGTCTTTTGATAATGGATTCTTAGGTTTGGCTGCCCCGGAGTGGTTTTTCTCTTAATTGAGTTTTCACTTCGTTAACAAAATATGTGTGTTCTTTAAATTTCGCATTTACAATATTTTGTTACACATTGTGCACACACACACGATAAATTAGAAGTCATTTATTTTTCATAAGGTATGGGTAAGAAAAGATGAGACCATTCACCCCTTGAGGGGGAATGGACTCACCTAGTTGGTGAGTACATGGCATGCCTAGGATCATTGTTCCTAATCCTAGCTCATGTCAAACTTTATGCATAGCATCTTATATTCATTAACACATTATGCATGCTTTGCATCTTTGCTTGGAACCCTATCCTCATTATTCTCTAGCTCTCTTTAGAGAATTTTTCTATGGGTATTCATGAGGATTACAGAAAAAGCACGTCGAACGGCTGCTTTTCTGGTTTTGTAATCTCAAACCTCTCTCTGAGGACAGGTTTGTTTTTACTTTACATGCTAGAATTAGAATTTTTTTTTCTCTGAAAAGCATGTTTTTGTTGTTTTTTTTTTATGTTTTAGTGTGTTTTATTTTTCAACAAATAAATAAAAGAAGAAGAAAGAAAGAAGAGGGGGAGATGCAATACAAAAGTTTTTTTTTTTTTTTTTCCTTTTGTTTAGATTTTCAAACATCTCATGAGTTTTTAACTGACATCTCAACCATTGAGTATTGATGAAATATACTTATATATAGTTGAGATCTATAGTCTAATATCTACTAAGTTTCTTTGCTGCATCTAAAAGCTTGATAGTTTATTCCTCTAATGCGATGAATCTGTGCACTATCCAAAGCTCCTTTAATGTAAATTCTTTTATCTCTGATTTTTGACACTGAAGATTTTATTAAGAGATAAATTTTTGCCTAGACAGTCAAATTGACCAACTCGCTAGTTGAACCTAGAACCTAAAAATTCTGGCATTCTTTCTAGGTTGCAGCACCAAGAGTTAAAAAGCATTAAATTTTCAGAAAATATGGATAAATAAAAAGATCTATTGCTTATTGTTCTGTTAAAACTGTTCTTACACTTGTCCCTATAAAAAGAGTCAGTGATCAAATTATTGCGGAAAAAGATGATCACTAACAGACTAAGTTAAAGAAAAAGTGTTGTGACTTAGAGGGGGTGTATCAGATGAGGGTGGCTAGGCCCTAGTAACATAAGGTTTGACTTTTGACTAATCAAACAGTAATTTTCTCTTTTTATAAAATTTAGTGTTTTCAACCTTATCTGTGAACTTATGCTTTATTGAGAAAGCTTTCACACATGACATGCATAGCATGAGGTAAGTAAAATATTTAAAATTTTCCATTTGCAGAGATTCTTTGGCTCATAAATTACTTGACTCTCAATTATATGTTTGCATTTTTTTTTATTTGCTATTTGACTATGTTATCATTTTTTAATACACGCGTGTTCTAAAGCTAACATTAGGAAAAAAATTCGATTATCTGCTATTTTTCCTCTTTTTCAGCATTTCTGTGTGGAGCATCCGGGCGGTAGTGGCTTAGCGTTCGGATACGCATGAGACTGACAGTCTAACAGAATGCCATCCGAACGACTAAGTTCACCATCTGGACGCGCGACCTTCGGGTTAAGTCACATTCTCCTTGCCCCGCACCCTTTTTTTTTTTTTTTGTCTTGAGATTTTGTCTTTCTCTTGTTTTTCTCTAGGGTTTCTCGTGATTCTTGTGACATTTTTGGTTCTTTTTGGCATTTTCTGCATTATCTCATCGCTTTTGTTATTCTAGGTATGTCCCTTATCTCTATTTCACTTATATTTGAGTTAATATTTTCTAGAACATAGGGTTTTAAGGATTATTAGAATATTTTGAGATATTTGCATTAAATTATTTTTGCATGAAAATATTCTTACTGTGTGCTAAGGTTGGGAATTTATCAGAGCATTTACATGATTATTTGTTATTTTGTATAATTTTGAGGCATCCAACTTTTAGCCGTTATAATGCTGAAATTTTTCTAAAATTAATTGGGACTAAAATTTTCTTGATTCTGTGATATTGTCTGGGATATATATATATATATGTGTGTGTGTGTGTGTGTGTGTGTGTGTGTGTGTGTGTGTGTGTGTGTGTGTGTGTGTTTCAGATCCCAAAACCAACCTCATCAAAGAACTTCTGAAGTGCTTGCAGCTACCATGGCCAGATTTGAGAACATAACAATGATTAAGGAACGGGTTGTTAACCGACATGATGTTATGGTTCCCCCTTCTCGTTCATTCATGAGATCTTCTGGGCAAAAAGATGGTTATCCTTGTTCACCTCCAACAATGTTTATCCACACCTTGTACGTGAGTTCTATGTCAACATGGAGGTTGTTGAGGTTTCTCAAAGCTGTCCCATTCTGAAGACCATTGTGCTTGATGTAGACATTAGAGTTGATGTTGCTCTTATCAGTGTTATCACTCAGATCCCTATGACTCCAGATTTAGGGATTCCTTTTCCCAGATTCAATGGACCCCCTTCCATTGAACTCCTAAGGATGTTCTTTGATCCTCAGGGACATCATGTTTGGGAAGAAGATATTCAGGAAGTTAAAATTGGCTGGCTGAATTCTCCACACCGTCTTCTAGCATGGATAGTCCTGCAGAATATGTGACCCCTTGTCAGACACAACACTCTCACTATTTGCCGGGCCAGATTCCTCTATGCGATCATCCAGAACTTTCCTCTTTGCATGCGCAAACATATAGTGATGAAGATGATCGAAATGCTGAGAGACAATCAGGTGGGACTTCCTTATGGCTACTTAGTGACCATGATCATTTAGCATTTTGTACCTAATATTCCTTCATGGGAGCTTGAATCGAAACCCGAAGGACCTTTTGGGAAGCACACAGTGCTATTTGTTAGGAAGATGTTGGGTCACACCAAGTTCCTAAAAATTAAGACTATATGAGTAAATCCAAAGAAAGAGTATAGAAATTTTAAGAGATTGCTAAGATATCAAAATGGATAATTTAATAGTTATCTGAAGACATTACGGATGTTCTAGATACTCTATGTGTTTTACTATTTATGTTGTGCAAATATCTACCTAAATAAAAAGATAAATATTTGTACGTTTTACTTGCAAGTGCACAAGATCAAAACGATAGTATAGTAGGTAAATACGGGATATTCTCACGAGGATTGGTAAATTATACTTAAAAAGTTTTCCTAAATAATTAAGATGAGTGAAAAGAAATAAAAATATTAATAAGATCTAATAAGATAAGAAACAAAAATATTGAAGAAATATAATAGGAGATAAGGAAGGGCTTCGATATCCACCACTAATCATACTCAATTAAGATTCACAATGCCAATGCTACAATCATAACTTGATACTTAATGTTTACCGGCCACAAAGGCATGGTATCTACTCCTAAAGCCATTGATTTCCCTAAGCCATGAGTTAGGCATGATATCTACTCTAACTTTTTTCTTCCTTGAAGGATTTAGCATGGTATCTACTAAGTTGTTCTTCAAGAAAGCATAAATCTATGGAAATCGGTAAACACACTCAGGTTGGAACATGGTATCTATTCCAGTTGTCTTTATGTTGATTAATCCAAGAACCTGTTATGGGGTTCTTTTGTTACTTTATTATGCCCAGAACTGGGTCATCCAAATTGACATAAATAACAAATCTATATTGTTAGCCCTATGGTGACAATCCAATTATGTTACAAATATTTTGATGATAACAAATTATATCTTGTTGCTCTAATGTATTTACTTAAAGTATGATAGCTACAAGTGATGAGTGCCAAAAAGTGTATATTTGGACTCCTTAATTTACATTAGTTAAACCTTTAGCTTTGTTACTTTCTGATGTTTTGGTTAGTTTTAGTGTTTTTGCGTTTTTGCAGGGTAATAAGAGAAAAATGACAATTTTCAAGTCAAAATACATAGAAAGCTGGATTTTCGGAAGTGCTGAAAAAGTAGATCGATCGAATTTTAAGTAGATCGATCGAAAAGTAGATCGATCGAATATTAAGTAGATCGATCGAAAAGTAGATCGAGCGAATATTAAGTAGATCGATCGAAAAGTAGATCGATCGATTTTAAAATAGATCGATCAAATTTTTGCGGGACAGAAACCCTAGCTAACTCTATAAATACGTCTTTTTCTCATTTTCTCAACATGAGGAGCCGCGGCAGAGACCGTCTAGGCGCCCCAAAGGGCCAATTTTAACCCAGCTTAGGGTTCTTGGGTGATTTTCACCTAGAACCACCTTCCTTTGTAAGTTTATTTATGTTTTTATTGATTCTTCTTGTTCATTTACGTTTTCTTTAGTGATGTATAACTAAACTTTCGTCTTGGGTTGAGGATGAAACCTCACCATTGAATAGAAACTGAGTTTCATTGCTTGTTTATGCTATTTGAGTTTATGGGCTTTGATTTGTCATGGTTCTACTTCGATTTTTGAGATTATTATTGGATATCTCTTGTGATTTCCGGATACAAGTGATGATTTGATATAGTTTCATTAAATTGATGGCTTGGGTTTTCATGTATGTTGAATATTCATTGTGTTTCATTCTATGGATACATTTGATGATTTAGTTGAAACTAGATATCTTTTGTGATTTGTGGAAGAATGGATTCATTGAATGATTTAAACAATTTTTGAAGCAAAAGTAGAACATACCTAAGATTTGCATTTGAAAACCTCAAAATATGTGTGATGAGCATGAGATTAGGTTGTTGTGATTTGGTGAGTGTGGATTCCAAAACCATAGACCCCTTTTATTTTCATTAATTTTGTTTATGTTTTATTTTATCAAAAACCCCTAAATTTAGAACTAGGTTAAAATAGGATTAGTTTGAATAGAAATTAATTTTCACAACACAATTCCCTGTGGGATCGACCTCGCACTTGCATAACACTGTATTGCAAAACGATTCGTGCACTTGCGAGTAATTATAATTTGCACAACAACAAGAAACATTCGAGTACACATTTTTAAAGGACCAAAAAGAATCAAAGTCATTTGGAATTCAAAGCAAGAAGCCCTTAAGCACTAAAGAACTCAAGATTGAATAATCTTTATTTTATTAGGGTATTATTGTAAAGCTCTTATATGATTGAACTCATGAGGCTCCTTACTCTAGAATGACCTTAGGACTCTTCATACATTTCATACATGAATTTTTGAAATATGAAAATGCATTGGACTTAGGTTTCCTTGAAAAATTAGCTAGCAATAATTCTTGTTTTTGAAAATCGGATTTCAACTTTGAAAAATTATCTAGCAATATTTTTATCTTTGAAAATCTGATTTCAACTTTGAAAAATTAGCTAGCAACAATTTCTGACTTTGAAAATATGATTGCAACTTTGAAAATTAGCTAGCAAAATTCAAATTCTCTCCAACGGTTATATTCTTGCTAGACCTATAAATACATAACCTTAGTTCTCATTAGGGGTGGGTATCGGGGGAATCGGGGATGGTAGGGGGTTGTCCGTCTACCGTCCCGACCTTGTCGGTGAAGTCGGTAATTTCACCGACTTCTTTCCGACATGGTCTATTTCGACTGCTACTGTCGCCGGTTAACCGGCAAAGGTAACGGTCGGTAACCAGTTATAGAGCTAGACGAAAATGAGGGAGGCTTTGCTGTTAGACCGACGAGAAAAATGGCTTCCACGTCGCTAGTTCTGAACGTAGTGGTGGCAACGGTGGCGGTGGGCTGGCAGCGGCTCGTTGATCTGATTATTGCTTGAAAAGAGCAAATGAGAAAGACGAAAATGAGGAAGACGAAGTGAGAACTGGTTCTGTACTTCTGTTTGGCAAGTGAAAATGCAAGACGACTTGGTATGAGTCTGCAATTTCCACATTTCGAGAAGCTTCTTTGCCTCCCTCAAATACCCTTGGACAAGCAAAATCGGTATGAACTGCTCATGAAGGTTTAAGGGAAAAATGGGTATGAAATTTTTTAATCTGAGCTCAAGAGTCAAGACGAAGACACATGCAACAGCCAGCAGGTGGAGTACAAATTTTTATAATTTATTTTTAAAGTAGGCTGCAGCTAGTTTTTATAGGTAATCATGGAGAAAAGTAGGTTGTAGCTTGGATTGTGGAAATTGCAGACTTATTTATATCTTCAACCCGCTGGGTCAATGACCTAAAGTCCTAAACCTTTCCTTCCCAATTCCCATGCCAACACTAGGCTTGTCAGTCAAGAGAATACTTTCATGATAAATTGATAATGGGAAATTGGGCATCAAAAATGCGGTACAGCTAGCTAAAAAGGGTTTTTTTTTTTTTTTTTTTAAAACAAAAGTTTTATCCATCTCTTGTTACAAAAATAAAAACATGAAGAAAAAAAATAACCAAGCCATACGGTTGTCATGAACAAAAACATGAAAAAGTTTTATCCAACTAACCATGTATATACAGTTATCATGAAAAAAAAATCAGTTTAAAAAACAAAATAATAATAATAATAATAAAAATTAAAAACACATTCTAAATAATACAAAAGATACTATATAACAATTAAACTTAACTTTAATATCCATACTTCTCAAAACACAAAATAAATACTTTAGTGCCCATATTAAATAGTAAATAGCAACATTCGATTTGATCACTTCAATTTTCAAATTAAACTAAACAACATTCTATTCCTTATTTCCTTTCAATTGATACCTGCAATTATAAAAAAAATCAAAACATAAGCATAGTGATCAATCAAAAAATACTACAAACTAAATATTAAGTAAAATAAAAATATGGAAGAAAAAAAAATACCATTACCTGAAAAAAGACATCATTCGACAAAGTACATCTTCCAAGCCCTTAATCTGCATCATATGTGATGGAATTGGACATTATTTCTACCACAATAAATTATTTAAAGAATTAATAAAATCAATGAATAATTGAAACAATTAACAAAATATGAAATTTATTTTGTTACCATTACCTGAATCAAGTTTGTAGCTCTCTTCATCTTCAACGTTAGACAAATATGACTCATGTGCACTAATGGGAGAAGATCTTAACCAATTTTGAGTACATACAAGAGCCTCAACTGTTTTTGGAGCCAAGGAACTCCGATAAGGATCTATCACGCGACCCCCAGTGCTAAATGCTGACTCAGAAGCAACCGTGGTAACTGGAATTGCCAATACATCTCGCGCTATCTCAGCGAGGATTGGAAACTTTGTCGAATTTACCTTCCACCACATTAAAATATCAAAATTTTCACTAGGTGTCTCAACATCCTCCAAAAAATATTGTTCTATTTCTGTCTTACATTACATCAAATTTCGAGACGCTCGAAATGAATGAAAATTCTGTAAAAAAGTAGTTCTAGACCTAGAACTACCAACTAATGTTGTACCACTCCGCACTTCATCATTTGATAATATAGACCCACTTCCAACATTTTTAGAACCACATGCGTAGTGCTCATATAACCGACCCAATACCCACTTCAGTTGAGAGTCAATTCTTTCCGCTTTCTCAGCCCCAAAACTAAGCCGGAACCAATATTCCAAACCAGCCATCTTGTAACGTGGATCAAGCAAATTAGCCACAAATAACAACGGGTTAATCTTTTCAACATCTCCCCAATACTTATCATATTTCCCTTTCATTTTGTTCGCCATGGTATTCAACAACGGATCACTACTTTCAGAATATTCTGTCAAACATGAATAAACAGAACAAAGGACATTGAAATATAAGTTGGAAGTTGAACGCAAGGAACCAGAGATTTGCATTGTGGCATCATAAAACACTTGCAAGAACTTAATAAAGTCACGAATATTATACCAATCATCATCTGTCGGAGAACCCAACCCCCTTTTTCCTTCACCATCCTCGTACAAATAGTTTAAAAAATGTCTATCTTCATCTATCATAAGTTCAAATGCCCTTTGGTACTTCTCTGCCACCTCCAACATGGTATAAGTAGAGTTCCATATAGTGGGAACATCAAGTGTCAAGGAAGCATTGCACTCAACGTTTTTTCTTTTTGCACAAGACTTAAAGAGGGCCAATCTTTGGGGGGAGGACTTCACATACTTCACCATATTTCAGATTTTTATGATTGAATCATCAACATTTTTCAAACCCTCATGCACAATTAGATTAAGAATATGTGCAAAACACCTCACAGGAATAAACTCATGACGACAAACAACTTCCTTATTGGCCATAGTTCTTTTTTTAAACCAATCAATTGCAGTATCATTAGCACTTGCATTGTCAACCGATATTGTCAATATCCTATGAATATCCCATTCAACCAAACACTCTTCTAATTCCCTTGCAATTGTTTGCCCCTTATGATCTGCCACTTGACGAAATGCTAATATCCTTTTGTGATATTTCCAATTAGTATCAATGAAATGTCCAGTGATACACATATAATTCATATTCTGAATTGAAGTCCATATGTCAGTAGTGCAAACCCTTTGACCAGTCGTAAAAAATGTGTTCTTCAGTATTTTTTTATCCCTTATATACAGTTTGACACAATCCTTCATTACTGTATATCGAGAAGGAACCTTAAATCGAGGCTCAAGAACCCTGAGTAATTTCTGAAATCCCCTTCCCTCCATGGTCATAAAAGGCATTTCATCAACAATAATCATTTCACAAAGTGCCTCCCTAATAACCTTCTCAAAATACTTGACAATCATGAGGTTGTTACCACTACCACCCTGCCCGGCTTCAAAAGTGAACTTAGATTGAGACCTATCCTGTTTAGATTTTAGGCTCTTGTATTTTTGGCATGAGTTCACATGATACAGCATAGATGAGGTGCCATTGATTTTTGGATGACATTTATAGGGAGTCCCACAGTAATTGCAATGTGTCACGGGATCATCATCAGTGGTACTTTTATCTCTAGTGAAATGGTCCCATGCTGCAGATTTGTTTGAAACATTTCTTTTTTTCCTAGGGAGTGGTGGTCGTCCACCACGACCATGACCACCAACTGGCATAGATCCAACAGTAGATGTTTAATTTCTACATCCTCAATCTCTATGGGAGTCACTGAAGTGTCCTCAATCTCTATGGGAGTCACTGGAGTGTTCAGAGGAGAAGATATATGACAAGAAGCACTATCCAATGAAGGTGTGCCTAGAGGTGAATCCATCTGTAATTGATTAACAACTAAAAATTAATAGTATTTTTTATCATAGTGAACAAACCTAATACACTATTTTTTTTTTTTTGGAAGTAAGAAAAATATCATTAAAAAATGTAAAGCGCAGTTAAGTACACAAGGAAACATGATGCACTAGAAAATCATTAAAATAAGCTATATAAAAAAATAAAAAAAAAATAAAAAAAAAAGCTATATAAAATACAAGCTAAATAAAAAAAAAAATCATTAGATCAATATTGATTAACGGTATTTACTTTTAAAACATGTCGTACTGTTTTAACACAAAGTCATGGGTTAACAATAAATTAAAAATATTTAAGCCTTTTAATACAATATCACAAGATGTTAATTCATGACAAAAAAAGAAAAAAAAAATTGAGATTGATAATTTGACACACTGCATGAGGGATTGACACTGCGTGAAAAGTAAAAAAAATTTGAAACTTGCGCGTCCAGAGTCACTCATGTATTATTAAAAGAAAAAAAAGAGTAAAAGACTAGAAAGTTTTTATCCATGGACGAGTCCTTTGTTTTTTTGTTTTTTGTTTTTTTTTTGTTTTAAAAGTAACATTGCTTCGTACAACATTGCTTGGTGAATGAGACAAGAACAAAGAAAAAGGTAGATTGGGAGTCATGGTCCATGGACGAGTCAAACATTGCTGCATAGTTTTCCTTTGTTTTTAAATTAACATTGTTTCGTACTGCTTGGTGAATGAGACAAGAACAAAGAAAAAGGTAGATTGGAAACCTCAACTTCTCTGTCGTCAGTCTTAAAAAGCGTGCACAGTTTGGTAAGTTGGCAACAGCTATGAAGACATTAGACGTGTGTTTTAAGTTAATAAAAAATAAGACATAAAGCTTCAAAAAAACAAAAAGAAGGAGAAGAGGAAACAAAGCATGCATAAAAGAAGAAAGGATTTTGTTACCTTCAGACTGCGTCACAGCTAAAGAAGAAGAAGAGGAAACAAAGCATGCATAAAAGAAGAAAGGATTCTGTTACCTTCAAACTGTGTCACGGCTCGACAAGAGATTGAGAGAATGACTTTCAGAGTTTGGCAACCGCAAGAGAGAATAGAAGAACAAAGAAGGCGTG